>CM031233.1:302756314-303282934 GCA_018340775.1 Taxus wallichiana var. yunnanensis
AAGATAACGCTAAACAAGTTGGATTGAATTACTAATCCCTAGTCCTAAGTATAACAGGACAATAGTAGATTGGATTCTTAATCATTCATAGCTTTAAAATAAAAGGTATGATATGAATTCAGTTAAGAGAACTGATAGGCAATCAATGGAGTTTCAGGTGGCAATCTCAAGCATAGGTTATGAGATATTGTCTGAATCTGTTGCTTAGAATCAGATGTATTCTAATGACTCCTTGATAGAAACTAGACCTTAATACCTCTACCAAGTGATGGGATTAATGGAGGAGGGTCGTCTTAAGAAAATGAATCCAGGGATTTGGAAAGGCTAACCTTAGGGAAAAGTCTTAAGAAGTAATTTAATCTCTAGTGCGTAACGCTTGTTTTTGGGTAGATCTTCTCGAGGCGGATTTAAAGGATGACGACATAAGGTTGACTGCAGGACTGTACCTCCGAGAAGATTAGGATCTTCTCGAAGTTACAACAATGCAGGTGACTTATGGCGACACCCTTTGCATTGATCGCTAAGATTTACACTTGATTTCGCACGAGTTACCTTGGGACCGATTAAGAACGTGACCATGTTATAAGACTGCCTCGGAGATTTGGGGTATCATGACACACTGGTTGAATTGCAAGGTTGAACCAGTATGTCCTCATATCCCTAATCCTCGTAGGCATCCATATAACATTATCACCTTGTTAATCTGCCTCCGAGTGATTCAGCTGTGAAAGAAAGGACTGACAGTAGTCAGTATAAGACATTCTATATAACATATGAATGGGGTGAAGGACGTATTCCAGATTGACGAGTATGCCGTTAAGGAATACGAGACATGAACAGTATGTTTCAAATCTTTGGCCAAAGTATCGCAAGCTGCTGATTGCGTTGTCCTAATTCACCTAGTCTAAGGGATGAGATGCCGATGAATAATGGTAACGATTATTCGGTTAGATTCCTTGACGAAACATTCTCAATCCTGCAGTTAGGAAGAGAACCGCCAGAGTATTGTGTTAATTAAGAACACTAACTCTTTTTACTCATGAATAGATCGGTAGTTTACCGAGTCATGGAATGAATAGATCGGAGGTATTCCGAGTCATTACAGCTGCATATGGTTGTCTGTTATATAAATGGTTATTTGAATTGTGAGTTCTAAATTATGTATTTAGAACCAGTATGCAATTATCAAAAAAAAAAATTTGACTTGTTCTATTGTCTAAAATGAGGATGTTACATTACATACCTAGTGAATCAATTCTCGCCACTCATCAGTAGTCTCTACAAGCAAAGGAGAAAACAAATTAGAAAATAATCAAAAGTTGAAACCAAGAATGAACAAAAGGAGAGATAGCACTAAGGAAATTTTAGCTAAAATAAGTATCAAAAGAAGAGTGATAACTCACTCGATCTCCGGCCTCCAAGAAGGATCTCTCAGGATCTCAGTGCCTACCATGGATGCCGCTGGCCGACTAGTGTCCCCCTCCTACGTTTGGGGAAATATAGCATCCTGCCACTGACTTTTCCTCTCCACCTAGGTCATGAGAAAGCAACTCCTCTAAGACTAGAGTCACCCTCTCCATGCTCTGCTCTGCCCTCTTGACCTGTAGGATCTCTTGAGTGTCATGCCACTCGGGGTCGCTATCCTCTTCCCCACCCGACCCACTGATCTCCATGTCCTCGGTCTCATCCTCTGTCTCTCCCCCTATGAACTCCTCAAACTCGGAGTCTATATCAATGGGATCATCACCACTGTATGGGAATGATCGGTGGCAATCCAAGTAAAGGTGCCTAAGGAGCACTGACTCTCTCGTGAGTGTGTACCACCCTCCTAGCTGTAATAGGGATACCAGAGTAACAACAGCCCAACCCTAGCCTCTAGGACCTCCCTAGCCTCCCGAACTCGATCTGAACACTGGCACCACCGGGGAAGCATGTCAATGTAAGCAAGTCCAAACCTGGCCGAGGCACTCGATCGAAGGGTGTGTCTTTACCTTCCCCATCCTGCTATAAGCTACCCTATAGTAGAGTAGGAAATCAAAGTAAAGGTCTCTCGTTATCCAAAATTCACCCCCAGGGTAATTTTGATAACATGCATCAGATTATTCAAGTCCCAGGCAAGTAGATTGATTCAAGGCCCAAAATCATGTTTCTGGGGTCCCCTCGGCTTCTTTCTAACTCTCCTGTCCAAGAAGAAAAGAGAAAGTTCTAAAAAAGGGTGAAAAAGTTGCAAAAACCAAGCTTGGGGCAGAAAAAATCATGAAAATCAGCTAAGTCCTAGTCCAGGCGGTCCTTGGGACAGTTGGGACGTCAGGGCGCGAACCAAAAAAAGCCTCAGCGGTCCATGCAGCAATCGTGGGACATCCGGGCCATAGGTACGTGTGGGACATGAAAAGCTGATTCGGAAGAAAAAGGGAAAAAATTGCCTAAGTCTTTGTTTCGCATAGTTGAGACAGGTTGGGAAAAAGTACGTGAAAGACACGGATCACCCGGTTTGGCGTGAGTCGGTCCATTTCGGCGGTTCGAGATATTTGTCCCAGTGAAGTCTGGGACATTTGGGACAAGAGTATGTAGAGGACACGAACTAGCCAGTTCAGCTGAAACAGAGGACTTTCGTTTGGGACATCTGGGCCAAAAGTACGCGTGGAACGTGGAGAGCCGAAAGAGCCGAGAGCGAATGGAAATGTGCCACGTGTCTTCACCTCGAGGATGGACAGGGAAGCCTGAACTGGGTGGATTAGAGAAATTTGTCCCAGATGGTTTGGGACATCTGGGCCAAAAATACATGAGGGACCCGAAGACCCGGAAAATCCGCCAACGAATCAGAATGTGACGCGTGTCACAAGGGGAGGCGCATAAAATTTTTGACTAAGTGTTTTTGGGCCCAAAAGTTCAAAGGGCGAGGTTTGAAGGGTCGGCCCAAACCAATAGACACAGGACATGTGTCCTAAGGTGAAGGAAGTGCAGAGCTTAGGGAGGACTTAGAAAATTTAGCAAAATTTTTGGCCGAAAAACTAAAAGGTAAAGGTTTTCCCCGCGCCCCTGTCAACAAACCAATGCATGCCACGTGTCCCAAGTGGTGGGGTGCGGGGGGAAAATGAGAATTTTTCCAAATTGTTATAAAAGTCAAAACTTTCAAGGAAAACCCACAGGTAAGGTGGAGGAGAGAATTTCTCAGCCAATCAGTGCCTGACACGTGTCATCCAAGTGGCAGAGCACGGGAAAAAATTCAAATATCCGTTTTGGCCTGTTTTTTGCCCTAAATCTTCAGATCGCCATATCTTTTGATCCAGAGCTCAGATTCTCACGTTCTTTATATAAATGGAAATATGGTGAAATTATCTACATGATTCCAGGGTCAATCTTGCATTTTGGTTCATTTTGGAGGAGAAAATCAAGAAAATGTCCCTGGCGCGTGATAATAGACAAAAGTGACATTTCAACAACCAGATTTAATACAACAGACAGGTTCACCGTTTCGCTGGCATACCCACCATTTTCCCACGATTCACCACTTCTACCATAATGAGATGAGTTAAATGCAACCTAGAAGTGGTTGGGGTGGATCTGACTTTCCTCTCTCTTCCTCTCTCATTCTTCCTATATATTGTAAAGAGGGGCTTCTTTTTAAGGGTTGAACATTCGTGTTGTTCATCTTTTCGGCTCTGCACTCCCTTCTTTTCTTCTCTAGGGTTGAAAATGGAGTTTGAACCCCCTCCTTGCTCTCGTAATGGTGTTTTTTCCTTTACTATTGAAATTATGTTCTATGTAAACTTCTCAAAACAAAAAACATGTTTTGTGATGCATCATCCATCCTTGCTCGTTTTTCGCTTGTTTTCTTCTTGCCTCTCTTCATTGCAGGTATTTGTGCATGTTTGAATGTTCATTACAGGTTTGGAGCTATGTTCATGGAGTTTTGGGACATTTTCTGTGTGAAATCTATCCTTGGGCCTGTGATGCATCTGTCCATCCTTCCCATCGCTCACCTCTCTTTGTTCCATGGCAGTTTTGATAGATGTTCAACATTTTCCTTCTCTGGTGTATCACCGTTTTAGTGTAGGCTCTGTTTTTTCCCTTTTCTCTCTCTCTCTCTCTGTCTCCTTGGCATGGTTAGATTAGGATTAGATTAGCTTTCCTGCACTGGAATAGCTTGTGGCAGGTAGTTTAGGAAGAGGAACCAGCCTTCTCTGGAGATTCCTTTCTCATTCTTGCAAGTCCCACACTTGGAGAAAGGATTCAATGTTATGCAATCACACTGGATGCTAGTATGATCAACCTATAAATCTGATCAACATCCGTGGGTGCTATGATTTTACACTAATAGTCTCCTCTCACCATACCCTCGCCATGTCCTAATAAGGAGTGGCCTCCATGTCTCCAGGTAGTCGGGGAAGTAATTGGGTGGTGGGGTTCTCTAAGAACTATCATCCCTATCCACCTCGCTGCCCTCACAGCCACTCGGGATCCTCCACCTCTACACCTCTCCCATAAGGGATAATGCACTCATAGACCCAGCTCATAACTAAGTTCGGATGGCTCAAATACTATCCTCGTAATCGAACCACCTTGATCGGTCATGATAGGTGGTCCCAAGTATATAGGCTCCTGGCATAAATCGACCATGTGCCTCAATCTATGTGATGATGGGTCCCAGAGTAGAGAGAAAATATCCCCTCCCTTTTCCCTAATCAATCACGAAGCAAGGATGCCCATAATGGCCTGACGGATCAGAGGGATGGGCAAGCTAGGAATAGAACATACCTTTACCCCCTTCTTCCAACCAGTGGAGATAACTGCATCTCCCATATAGGTGGCCCACTAAGTCACCTGAGCTCTAGATACTGCTGTATCAAATGAAAGTCTCCTCCCAATAATTGGGACTCCCAAAATGTGGTAGACATCCTCTAGGGTGATGGTCCACTCACCCCTAACACCTGGAAATCAAAAGGTGTTCCGATCTACATCCTAGTAAGAAAATAAGTCACATAGTATGTGACTGGCAGGTGCAACGTGGGGGACCCGTGCGATCCTCAATATACCTACCCTCTGGAGAGTATCCTACTCAGCCTGAGAGAGTGCATCTAACACTGCTGGAAGCCAATCACACTCCCTCTCTCGGCTCCATCTAATGTACTCTTCCTTCTTCTACAAAACACCCAAAAACACACAAAAAGAAGCAAGTTAGTGTCAAGATTGCATTGGAAAAATCATTAAAGCAAGTAGGAATACTAAAAATGCAAAAATAACTCAAAATAGTGTTGTTTTAACACTCTGTAGAGACCACCGCCCTGAGCAAGGTGGCGGTCCTGTCCCGTGACTACAAATGGGTCGCATGCCCTAAAAATGCTTTAAAATGCAAAAATCGACCATTTTAGCTAAAACGAAAGCCTACCCATTAGGCGTCCCCCTAAGAGACACATTTAAAATTGACATTTCTAAAAATTACCCCCCATAACAAATATTTCATCATTTTAACATTTTGGGTGCAAAAATGTTAAATCAAGAAGAACTAACCTGGATCTTGTGGGTCGAGGTTTTGCTCGCAGAGGCATGATTGTTATCTTGATACGAAAATTTTGACTATAATCTCATTGAAAACCATCACCGTGGGTCCCAGAGCTCAAAAACTATCAAATCGACATGCACAAATGAATAGGAAAATAAGCCCATTATATATATATATATATGGTGTTTTGACTCATTTTGAATGCCCCTTTACAGGTTTAGAGCACCGACAGAGGTAATTTCTTATCCCCACGCAAGTGGTAAGTCTTCATTTCATACTAATTTAGTATTTATTTTTGATTTATTTTATCTATCTGCACTTGAGTCTTATTTCCATTTTACAGGTAGGGGAACTTGGATGACGACATTTCAACACATGGGCATGTCGTGCATAATTTCTAGCTTCCCATTTTGGGACGCCATACTCAGACCCACCATTTTATGCCTCTTCATGGTTAAAATGCTTCTCCAAGGGGGCAATATGTACGTACCCAAAATTGTAGGGTATTGTACCACCGGAACGATGTTACACATGCCCCAATGATGATACAGGTCACCTCACAAGGTGTTCGGAATCCAGGAAAGCTCGCCAAGTGTATGTTAGCATCCCAAGCACCTTGTCTAAGCTTTGTGTACTTCACTTTATCCTTTTCCTTTCTTTTTCTAGCTTTTGACCTTCAAAGGACAAAACCACAGCCCTACCAGTAAGCGCGGTCCTATAACCACCACCCTACTCAGGGTGGCGGTCCTTCACGCATTTTCCAAAGACATTCCTTTGATCACGACTTATGTAATTTTTCAACATTTACCAGCTTTTCTCAACTACCTTAGCTCGTATTAATGTTTTATGTTCCCTAGAATAGTGTTTCTTCATTGTTTAATGGTAAAAGAGTTCTAATAGGAATCACCTTTGGGTGAATGTGAAATCTATAAATAGCCAACTTGTTTTCAAGCAAATGGCCCCCTCAACTTCTCATTTCCATTGTTTAGTCTTTCAATTTCTTGCTTAAAACTCATTTTGATTTCATGTTTGCATCCATGCTAGTTTTCCTTTGTTGTTAGAAGTCATTCGATCTTCTTGCTTCAGTCTTGTTCACCGTTGTTCATACAAATTAGTTTAGAGCAGAGTAGTGTCATTTGTAGATTGAATCCATAATATTTTCAGGTTGTGTTCTTCATATAAGGTAGGTTCTATAATCTCTCGGTACACTTGTGTTGTATTCCCGCAATAAATCCCGCTAGGAATTGCATATGCCAAGCTCTGTCACTTGTGATGTCCCTCTCCTACTCGCATTATATTCAGTCTATATCCAATGATGACATTGTTCAAATACCTTCTTCTATTTATGCTAGCATATACGTGCTCTTCTAGATTCACATGAACACGAAGGAACAAAGATATCATTCTGAGGAGATAAAATCATACACTACTGGATTCGCCATCTGCTTTTGTATATTCCAGGTTTTATCTGTCAAAGTTCTAGTTAAAACATATCAAATAGAGTAGTGAATTATTTCATTTCAGTTAAATTTCACTTTCAATATTACCAGGGAAGCTGTGGGGATTGATAGTTTCTCAAAAACTATGATTCATTCCTCACTTCTGAGGTAGGATCGAGAGTCTTTCAATTAGTTAATCAGCTATCTAGTTATTTAGGATAAACTCACAACTACACAGGCAAGTAGCTACACCAGTGCTACCTTGCTTGTTTTAATTTTGTTATTAGATTAGTTTTCATTTTCTGAATATATTAGATTAGTTGCTCTTTTAATTCTATTAAAAATTCTATCAAAAATACAAAAAATAGAGGAATATATATGTTGTAGATATATCTTGCATAATTAGTTTATTTCATTTCAGTTAGGTTTATATTGATCTTGTATAACAATCACGGGACCTAAGGATCTCAAGGAATACGTTTTTGAGCCAATCGTGCCTCAACCAAATATTGTTGTAGCATTAATTGACATAGACCAAAATCTCAGAATTCAGGTCTTCTGAACAACAACAGACCTACAAGAAATCAGCACACAACTAAGAGGATTAAACATAGAAGACAACAAAGCGCATACATTTTTGTCAAATCAGCCAAATTATAGACTACCTTGATAGATATCCGTATGACTGTAGAAGGACCTGAAAGAGAAAACATTTGGTTGTGATCCACTAGTCCCATAGCCAAACACAGGAGACCTCCTCATTGATATAGACACTAGCTTATGTATCCAAGTTGCTAGAACACCTGTTAGGTACTCCGAGAAAATCATGTAACTTCTAGTTCTAAATGTAGAGGCCAAAAAGGCATATGATTACTAGATACTCAGAATCAGGGATTGACTCTTCATATGACCATAGGAGTTCCACAGCAACCAAAAACTTACGGTTGTGATCCATAGGTCCCACAACCCAATGGGCCTACAAATCAATCAAGTATTGACACCAACTTACGAATGTTGGTGTTTAGGTTCTCTCCACTTCCACCAGACATCATCACACAACTATCATTATTAAACGTTGCAGCTAATATAGCTAAAATATTTCTAAACTAGACTAGAGAATCGTCCATAAAACACCAAAAGATCCACTACACATTTAGCCATTCCATTTTCATGACCTTGTCGGAGATATATACGAAGCACCCACAAGTCATCTTCCACGTATCCCACAACCCATAGATCGGATCACAACAGAGCTCGATATTGATTGGAGCCTTCGAGAAGCTATCCTTGTCGAACGATCTATAATGACAATTTAGGTTAGGAGGGCCTTCTCTACCTTAGAATTGCATATCCCATTATTGCGTGTCGAAGACATAAGATTACCTAACTAGTTTATTTTCACCCCACATGTATTCCATCCCCACCGGTTGTCTCGGAATTACCTCGGGAGGTCGGGTGCGAGGAAGAGTTACTTGTAGATTCCCATGCTCGCATGTCACTTTTCCATCGTACAGTATCCATGAATCCTACAAACATTAAATTTGATGAAGAAATGTGCCCTAAAATCATGTTTGGTGAAATGAAACACGTTTAGAAGATGTCAAAGAATATTCTAGAAAAACCACATACAACCACCAGTCTGTGTAGACGGGTGGTTGAGCAACCACCGAGGTGGTTACACAACCGTGAATTAGGGTAGATCGGGTGCTTGCATAATGTTTCACGCCCATAACTTAAAGCCAAAACTAAGGGGAAAAATGTGAAAAAGATAAAGGAAAACAAGAAAATCATAGAAATGGTTAAGGGAAGCATTCTAAGCTACAAATATATATTGTAAGTGGTAAATAAGACTCAAACACCATTGGAAAAGATAATAATCATCATAGGGAACTTTGAACCATTTCTAAAAATGTAGCATGTGAAAAATTCGGTGAATCCAGGGACAACTTTCTAAGGCCGTTATATGACCATTCATCTATTTTGAACTATGTGGTTACTAAGTCTCATTTATCTAATTTATACTCTAAACGTTAATTCAATATGATATTGTTGGCATACATTAAGGTAATTATTCGTAATATTTTTTTGGATTTGGTAATTTTTTCATAAATCCATTGAAGATGAATTTTAGTGTTATTGGCTTAGTGGTCATCAAACAACCTTTGAGTAATGGCAAGTTGTGTTAGTACGAAATGTGAGTATGATGTCTCATTTTGATTAGCCATGGATGTAAAGAATTTTTAGACGTTTTATAAGTAGTATGTTCCACCCATGGTGGAACCGATGTGGTAAGATAAAAACACTTTAACATGGTCACCTTTTTTCCCATATTTTCCTTGAAATGAAAACATGTGCATGGATGTGGTAAGATGAAAATACTTTAACATGGTCACCTTTAGTCCTACATTTTTCTTGAAATTAAAACATGTGGAAATGAAACAATGGAAACTATTCTTTTTATGATAGTACAAATGAAAAATAAAAACATATGGTTAAATGAATGATTATTTCTCTCTATGAAACCCATCTTGATAATGTTACAAAAATTTGCATAAAAACTCTTCCAACTACTTATCTAGGTATGCCTCTCTTTCATGGTAAAATTCCTTAGGAATTTTGGAATAATATTATCAATAGATTCAACAACAAGTTTGTATCTTGAAGGGAGCATTTCTTTAACAAGTTGGTAAATGTGTCCTTATCAACAACAATTTACAGAATCTCCCTATCTTTATCATGTCCCTCTTCAAACTCCCTAGGGAAGTTATTGAAAAAATTGAAAGGATTCAGAAACGCTTTCTCTAGAGTGGGGTTGAAGAACATGATAGATATCACCTTGTTTCTTGGAATAAATTATGTCAACCTAAGAATCATGGGGGACTTGGCATAAAGAAAATTTAGTGGATGAAAAAATCCTTGATAGCTAAAATGGGATGGAGATTTCTTAATGAATATTTTCCTTGGACTAGGTTGATTAGAGCCAAATACTTAAATAATGTTAGTGGGCATGACAGGTTACACAGGATGACTTACCTATTGTCTCTCAATTTTGGAATTCCATTGTTTACTCAAGACACTTACTCATAAGAGGAAAAAATAGAATCTAGGAAATGGATAAATTATTTCCTTCTTGGAGGACAAGTGGCTACTTAACTCTCCAATAAAAATAATGCGAATAAAAGCAACTTGAAATCCCTTACACAAAATTACTCGCAAAAAGTTAAGAACTACATCTGAAATAATGTTGAAGGTAGAAGTCGGATTCAGTTCCAACTATCAATCATCACCTCCTGGATCCTTTTAAACTTATTTAGACTTCTCAAAATTATTTTCATCTTACAACCGATGACTCAAAGAGATGAGCTTGTTTACGAGAATTATTTTCATAAATATTATTATGTTAAGAGTGGATACATGATTTTATCTCGATACTAAGGTTAACCCCTCTAATTTTTAGTGGAGAAAATTTTGGTTCAAAAATTAGACCCCCAAAATCAATATTTTCCTATGGCTTTGCATTCAAAATAAAATGCTTACTACTGACAATTGGAGAAAAAGAGGACAACACATTCCTAACATATGTAATCTTTGTAAGCTTACAAAAGAAACTATTAATAATCTCTTTCTCCATTACTGCAACTATGCTAAGGAATTTTGGAACTTCTTTTTCAGGCTGATGGAAGTTAAATGGGTCTTTCCTAATACCATCCTCTTAACTTGGCAACAATGGCTCCCTCCTTTCATGTACATGATTGTCAAAATAATTTGGATGCTGTCCTTTCCCCACATCATTTGGCTCATCTGGAAAGATAGAAACCAAAGCATTTTCAACAAAAAAACACCTTCTATTAGCAGGATCTTCAACCAACTTATGGAAGGGATTAAATATGATATATCTAGGTTCAGACCTAAGAAGAACTTCAATCAAAATGAACAAGAGGGTAAGCTACTTAAGAAATGGAATATGTTTGATTATTGTATTCCTAGTGCTCCTCCCAAAATTGATAGATCCTTGATTTCTTGGATTCCCCCTCTATTAATTCCCACAAGATAAACTTTGACGAAGCCAACAAAGGGAACCCTGGGAGCTAGGGGGTGGTGGTTGTATTAGGGGAGATTCTAGGAAAATTTTAGTTGTTTATGTGGGACCCATGGGACTTCACACAAATCATTATTCGAATCCCTTGCAACGTTGTGGGAATCAGATTGCACACTCCCTTAATATCTAGAATATCATTATTGAAGGAGATTCATTGAATATCATCAATTTCCTCAAAGGGAATACTCAAGCCAGTTGGTCTATTAAAAAAATCATTGATGAGGCAATTCAGATTGTTAAATATTTTCCCAATTATACTCTTGTACATACTTATAGGGAAGGAAACTATTTAGCGGACTCTCTTGCTAACATTGGAGTTAGTGCTAATGATTTTAAAATTTGGAACAACTCCTCCCTTCGCCTAATCATGTACAACTCATCATTAAAAAGGAGAGTCATCATTCATAACTTGGTGAATGTTGGAGAAAATGAAGGCATTTCTTGCATTGGGAATTTTGAATTTTACCTATGATTCTTCTCTACTACCTTCGCTCGCTTTGCCAGGGTTGGGACTGCCATGGGGGGAGACATCTACAAAGTGGAGCCCATTGATTGCAACCATTGGAGGGAATATTCTGAGGTTTGGGATATTCTGAAGAAGGGTGGATTCAACCACTTTATGAATGCAGTGAAGGGTTACGACTACCACATGTCTCAGAAATTTGTCCAGACCTAGAATGGACACAATATCCACTATATAAATAGGGAGTTCCAAATCACTGAGGAAACCATATTGGTTATTACTGGTCTACATCCAAAGGGTATGTGTTTTTTCAAGAACAACTATGACAGAAAAGGAGGAGGAAAAATTTCTTGAGGGGGAGGAAGAGTTGATTGAAGCCAAAAGTGGATACCTAAGAGATTCTTTTCCCAAACCGTATGACAAGGTAAGTTTGATCATCATGAAATATCTTACTCTAGATGGGAGGTTCAAAGTTACTCCATTTTTTCATCTGGTGTTTTTGAATCATTTTAGAAGGGACATTATGGTCAATTTTCCTTTCTACCTCCTTCAATCCTCGACCATTCTGTCAACTTGGTCCTTCAAGGGAAACATGCCAAACCCTCTCACCATGCCCTCATTCTCCTACTCTACAAGCACTTTGACCTTCTCATTGTCAACACCCCCTGCTCCTCCCCTTCACCCACCCTCTCCCCCTCCTCCTTCCTCCAAACGCCATTCTACTGCCTCTCTTCCCCCTCCTTGTTGTCATGTCCTTAGGAGAAAAAGGACTAAACCTAACCATGTTTCATCAACTTCTCGTCAATCTACTTCTAGAGATGTGGATGTTGTTCCTATTCTTTTGTCCATGGGTGAAAAAGAGGACCTTACTAGTACTAAAACCAAAGGATTCAGGGCATGAGATTGACTTGCACTTTGATATGATCACCTGGATCAGGAAATAATGCAAGATTCTTAAAGATAATGTCAAGGGTTATAAAATTGCAATGGAAAGTGGGATAAAAGATGAGAATTTGATGGATGAAATGGAAAAGAGAATTAAATCCATAGAATAAGAACAAGAAAATATTAGAAACAGGCAATGTGATATTCTCTCGGTTCTTAAGGGCAATTTTGACATCTTATCAAGCTTCATCTCCATTTTTGAGACTACTAAAGGAAAGGAAAAGGCTAAGGATGGTACCACTAAAATGATATCAAGGATAATCTAGGAAGCCTCAAGAAGAACTTGACTAAGACAACCAAGGAGTGGTTAGACATGATCTAGGCATCACTGTTTCTCCTTGTTTTGTAATTATCCTGTTTTTTGTAGTTTTTCTCGTAGTTTTGCATTGGTACTACTACTAGGGTTTTTTGATATGTTGCTATGGTTTAAGAACAATCATGTTTTTTGTTTTTTAAGATCTCCCATCATTATGCTCTGTGATTTTTTTGTATGTTGATTTTTCCTAAAAATACGAGATTTGGCCTTTTGTACCCTAGGTAGAATCCCAATAAAAAAATTTGGATCATAAAGAAAAAAATTAAAATTTGTATTTAGTGGAATATGATGTTTCTCTCTTTAACACTTTTGTAGCATTGTAATAAATTAGATGATTGTGTGATAAAATTGAATGTTTCTATATCTCAAACTTGGAAAATTGAATAATGTATCATATTTATTGATATATATATATATATATATATATATATATATATATATATATATATATATATATATATAAATGAATGTAGTTGTATGATTTCATAGCTAGAAAGGAAGGGTAAATCCATGTCATATTTTTGTTGACACACATTGTTACAAGTTGCATAGCTTGCTACAAAAAACATGCACATGATTTTTTATACTCAAATATTACATTTTTATTTATTTTTAAATTTGTATACTATCACTTGAAAGGGAATTGAGATTGATATTTGTACATTTTGGAAGTTGTAATTGTGGAATTTCTTTAAAGATATTGAAATATCAATATCATATAAGAGGATTGTAAATCATTGTTTACTTATGAAAGTACGTTATACCTAAATGAACAATTAACATGTCAAATATTGGTTTTGACTATGTGATCATGTATCATAATGTAAAAAATTAATAATGTATCTAATGGAATGTAACAAAAAAAGTATGCTTAATTTGTATGGTTCTTTATAGCTACCATTATTTCATTTTTCCTTGGATGAGCTGAAACTTGTTAGTAAATTGCCTTTAATCTATAGGAAATAACCTTGTAATTTCACAAAATATACATATTATTGAATGTGTAATATGAGACTTTATAGGATACCAAATCCTATAATTTGTTAGTGAACTTGACTCGCATTGTCCTTTGGTAGAAACTATGTTTTTTTGAGTTGTTTATGTGTCATTATTGCATGTTTGTATTGTATATTATTAACTTTAATTGATATAGTCACATGTGACCCATACCCAATAGTGCTTATGTTTTTATTATCTATGAGAATGGGTCGTTATTTATCAAACTTTACTTACAAACCCTTGAATCATATTAGACCTAGCAAGTTTCCAGCCTTGATGGAAATAAGTTCTTTCTTCCTATATTTTCCCAGCTTTTCATCCTATCCCTATTGAGATAAAGTGGAAATTCTAGGGTGCTCCTTAGTCTAACAAATAAAAACTGAATGAAGAATTGAAAAGAACAAGCTATGTGAAAATATTAATTTGTACAAATAAGAATTATGGAATGTGTAAATTATATATTGAGTTTCTACCCTATAATATGTGGTTAAAAATTTAAATTTCTTAATAATATTAAAATGGAGGGGTTCCATGAGGAAGCACATATATTTGGAAACATAAATTTGTAACTTGAAAAAAATTATGCAAATTTTATATACCTTAAAAGTGATGCAAGAAATGATTAAAGAAGGAAATTAATTGTAATGAAGATGTAATCATTGCAATCCATGTGCGTTAAGGATACATCTCTTCTTCACTCTTTATTTTGTTTTATCTATGGTGTTGTACCATTCCTTCAAGAAAGTGTTCAAATCAATATATTGTTGGTATACTTGTATGTATATTTTACATTTATGTGTGGAGGTGAGACTACATAATTATTTATTATAGGGTAGGGGTTGTTAGCAAATAGAGGAATAAAGGGTATTTTGTTGTTGTTGTGGTATTTTTATCTTGGAGGAACCAAAGGCTACCTAGGATTCCTTCATGGAGGTAAAAGTGGTAGTACATATGATGGTCTCTCCCCTTTACAATCCTTAACGACGACGGCTTGGTAGTGTGAATAATATTTACATGTGGTGTAAATTTTTATCTTACCTAATCTCTTGAGTGGGTTCATGTTTTTGTAAGCATATTGTAATTTGTTTTGTTGTTTTAAGTAATCGATAAGTGTTTGAAGAAAAATATTTTTTTGGCTTTGTCTTTGGTTTGTATTTTTGGGGCATTACATATGGTATCATTTAATAGGTTAAAAATGTGGAACCTTTGGGATAGATTGGTGACATGATAGAGGATTATGAGACAATTAAAGATATGGAAGTATTCTTTTGGTGTGTTATTATTAACAATATATATTTGTTATGTTGTAGATGTACTTGTATTATTATACCACTTGGTGTGGAATTGTGAGATATCAACATGTTTAGCAATAGGAGTAATCCCTTATGAATTCCATATTTTCTATACATGTGTTACCATTTTTAATGTGAAAATCATACTCCTTGTGAACTATGAATGTGTTTTGATGCCGTATCACCCTATTTTTCATGCATATGTACCAACGTGTTCAAAGATAAAAGGGTTCCTAGTGCATTATGTATGTATCATGATGCTAGATCACTTTATTTTATTAAATTTGTGTTATTTGTATGTTATTTGAGATATATATTTCATTGTGAATAAGGGGTATATCATGAGGTTAGTAAAATTGTTTTATTATATTGGTGTTATCATTGCATTATGTCGAATATGTATCATGTTCTTATCTCGTGAACATATTGTGATGTCTTGCTCAATTATGTAGCACCTATGTGTATGATATTAATGTTATTTTGTTTTGTGTGACAAATACTCCGCCATTTCCTTTTGAAAAAAATGGAGCCCCTTTATTCATCAACTATTAAAAAAATTAAGTTTCCAAACTTGATTAAAAATTATCTACATTTTCATTCTGATTAAACTCATTAAAAACAACATGATTAAATATTTTTACACTTGTTTATACTTTCAAAAATTTAGCTCTATCTTTATTTTCGTTTAATAAATTTCTTGTCTCTACATTTTCTTTCCTAGTCTTCTTCATGTGTATAACACGTGAAAAACTAAAATGAGGATAAATCCCATTAGTTATCCATTTTTGAATGACAAATGACTTATAAATGATCAATTGATGGTTTAATTTTCAGTTTTCTATTTTATTTAAACCATCAAATTTAGGCTAAGTTCTTAGAGTTTTTTTCAGGTTTAGTGGCATCGATTTAATACAAGTTTCACCATGGACATGATTTGTAAATCTAGACTTGAATTTTTTTTTAGGGAAATTTAAAGTTTTAAAGGCCTATGGTAAGTGGTAATATCAATGGGTGATAAGTTTTACTAATCAACATAAGGAGACAAATATAGAGGGAATTCATGCCACCAATGGATGCCAAGTTGAATTTATCAAGAGATTCTAGCGTCAATAGTCAAGCTAGCCAAATATAGAGAGAGATGATGATGGACAAGTTTTGATGATTGGTATCCCTATCCTACACGGTAATATGTTTTTGGATAAGATAAAAAAATTGGTTTTAAAATGGGACCAAAAAAACCCCAAATAAAAAGAAGCCAATTTCAAACAAAAACCAACAACGAGCCATGGAGGCTAAGTCAAAAAGACTTGTGCAACAGACCACCACAAAAAAATCCAGACTCCTATAAAGTCTACATATTAACCAATACATTTTTTTGACAAACTACCACAAAGGAGAAAGGACAACTAAAGGTCAACAATTAGTCCTTCGAGGCCTTGCTACGAGATTTTGTACTCATCCCAAGGCATCCAAGTGTCATTAATTGGTTCCTTCCTTGAATGGAGTAAAAACACTCGAAATAGTTGATGCAAATTAGATAAGGATAAAGTTTCAAAGGGCAAAAACTAAGTCATAAGGGACATAGGTGGGGACATTTAAATAGAAAAGTTAGCATTATTTAAGGCACAAGTCAAACCATAGTAGAAAAAATGGAATTATCTTTATTAAATATGATTCACCAAAGAGTTTAAATCAAATAAGCCAAAAGGAGAAATTCAAAGTCAAGAGAAGAACATAGAGGATTTGTATTGGAGATTAAAGCTAAGACAAAAAAAAAAAAGTGAATAAGTGCTTATTAAGGTTAAAAATTTAAGATTTTTACCAGGTAATAAACAAAGAATTTAGAGAACATGATAAATGGAAAATAAAGATTAGAGAGACAAAATTCGATCCATTTTTAGTAGGGAAAATATGGATAAGGATTAGTAGAGTTCAAATAAGACTAATTTAGTTTAAATTGATCCTATAAGCTTCAAAATTTATGAAATGGAATCTAAATAACAAAGAGGTAGTATCAAAATTTAAATTTAATCCCACAAAAGATAAAAATGGATGTTTCTCTCGAGTTTTTTTAGGGAGTATTTTGTCCTAGTAGGTAGAACACCAAATGTTCCTAAACAAGATTGATGATAATTATTCTTTGAGTCGAGGTATATTTTGGGGGAATCATGGTTAATGGGAGTATGCTCTCAAAAATAATATTTTTCATCTATAATTAGTTTGATTTTTAGTTTTATCCCTTATTTTTTATAAGAGGTGTTACCTTTTAAAAGCTATGGAATCATGAAAAGGTAGTGGAGGATTCCTAGATCTATAAATGCATTCAAATTCATTTCAAAAGGACTCATGACATTATATTTTATACAAAGGAAGGATTTTTAATTTTCCACAAGCTTTTTTGAGATGCATTATTTCTTTCAATTCAGAATTCATGTCATGGAGGCCTAGAAAAAAAAATCTTTTTAATTATTAAGTAGAATTTAAATTTCTTATTTTACTTAATTTTATAGGGTAAGATATTGATCTTGTATAGTCTCATTTTTATGATTTAATTCATTTAACATTTGATTTATTGGATGTGTAATGAAATAAAAATTATTGATTACTTTACATGGGGTTACTCATGGATAATTTCTCGATATTTGTGTTGAGTCTAGTTAGTTTAAGCCAGTGATATGCTGACTAACCCCTATCATGAACTTTGTGAATGTATAATAATTATTTTCTTGGATTGTGTAGGGTTTTGATTCTTTATTTATTATTTCCTCTAACATATTTCCTAGATTTTGTACAAATATGAGATAATGTTATGTATTATATTCTCAGGTTTTTATGTGATTAGATTGAGATCAAGGTGTATGTCATGATTTATATTAAAGACATTCTAGTATTCCTCCTTTTCCCTACCCTTCTCTACTTTTTAAAAAAAAAATTATGAGACCCAAATCACTTAAAACCATTGTAAATACCATTAGGATTGAAAATAATTCATATCATGATAATTAAGATCCATAACCCAAATATATAATAGGTGGTCTTCCTAGACACATCGGTCCCTCCCGTATGATTAATATTTCAGCCAGTATGGAGTGTGGCTATTTTTGGGGATTTCCCTCTTTTCAAGTCTGTTTCACATGGCTCCTTAGATCTCTTTTGGTTCACTTGTATGACCATGCTTTAATTTTTATAAAGGATATTTTGGTCCCTTAAAAACAAAATATTATTTACCTTATCTAAAAACAACATTGGTCCCTTCATAGGTTAACACTTTCTATATAGTATCCTAATTGAATCTATACATGTAAATTATTTTATACCTTGAACAAAATTTCTAGCAATATTATAAAATGAGTGAGAGAAATAATTAAAACCCCTTTCCCTTTTTGATGTTTTATTTTAGTGTGTTATAAACACCAAGTAAAATATCTTTGTAGTAAATATTTTTTTAGTGATGTAGTTATGTGTTGTGTTGTGTTACCCTACACAATTGATCCCTACAAGTAGTATCAAGGAGTAAGTGTGGAGTGAGGAAAAGTGAAGAGTTTTCAATATTTCTCAAGTACAAGATAGGAAGTGGAGTCTTTTATATACTTAAAAACCTACTTGTGTTTATTTAGTATTTATGATATTTTCTCAAAGGTGTCCCACATATTGTGTAGAACATACACCTCATGTTAACTAAATGGTAACATATAACCATCTCTTATTCCTTAACTATTTTCCTAGGGATGAAATTTGTGTGACATTGACTATATTGAGCCTTGGGGGAGGTTGGAGATGATGATTTATAAAAATAATTTGGTAGATGCATTTTTGATCGGTTATTATTTTTATATTCCAATTCATTCTCAATGATGGACAAGTTTCGATTCCCAACATATGTCGAGATACATGCTTGATGATATAATACCTAGTTAGTAGCCTTTTTAGGTTACATAGTGATCGTGATGTGAAACTTTCATATGTTTCTTATATGTAATCTCTATTTTGTACAAAACCAACAAATTTATTGATTATTGTTAAGTTTCAAGGATCTTTTGTTTCCTTTTTGTGATATTTTTGTAGTTTGAATTTAGCTACTTAGACATTTATCTTTTATTGATAAGATTTCCTTATTATAGTTATTCTCAAGACTTGGGAAAAAAATAAATTTTAATGTCTCTTAGTTATTTATTATCTAGGACTTTCCGAAATATTTTGTTGAGTTATATCTACTATGTTGTATGTTCATATATGTTTTTCACCGACCTAGTATGGTCTTTATGGAGAGTATGAGGTACACCCAAGTGTCGTAAGACTAAATTCAAATCAAAATTATTAACTAAAAAAAATGAAGAAGAGTAATGAAATAGATGAATAATAAATTAGTAAAACTACTAATATGCATAGAATATGAATAATTGGAGGAAATTAAAAAAATGTGTATTTTCCTTGAGATCATGCTTTAGTTACAAGATCAATTCTTATAGTGAGAGGATTCATTGTTGGGTTCCTTTCACTTTTCTATACCTCTTATTATCTATAAAAATTAATTGCTAAAATTTCAAAATTTCATGCGTCGATTGATTGACACACAATTTTATGAAACCATTGTCTTCCATCTTCTCCAATAACCTAATAGTTAATTTTCACAATATTGCACTATTGCATTCCCATCATCACCATAGTCTTTCCTCGGCTCTCATACCATATTTCTCTTTACAAATTAACATTAATCATTAAACTAAATATTTTAATTCAATTATTTGAAATTAAAAATTAATGATATTAATTTAATTGATGTTATTAATTAATTGAATTTGAATAATTAAAGTAACATTATTAATTATGTTAACTAATTTTCATTTTAATTAAAATTAATTAATTAGGGTTATTAATGTTATTAATTAAATTCACCATTTACTTATTAAATGAATGACACTCATTTTATAAAAAATGTTGATTAGTTGTTTTAATTACTTAAATTGGCAAACGATGAAGAGTGAAGTGGGAGTTCACTCCCACTTCACCATCCATCACTTTCAAATAGGATAAAAATGAAAACATTGATACACAAGAACCGGGAGGGAAATTTTTCCTAGTGATCCATGGGGAAATCTACCAAATGCTAAATTTTGAAAATGGAAATACTCAACATGCTTCCCCACTTTCCACTTCCCTTTATTTCCCTCTCCCACATTAAATTATCCACTTCCCATAAATAAAAGAATCGGTTATTAGAGGCACAATATTAATCAATTTATTCTTTCAATTTTCATTCACATGTCAAAGAATCACGTATATGTGGAACAAGGGATGACATGGTTTGCGAAGAGGAAGTAAAAGAAAAATATTATGTAAGAAAGAGAATACTTCAGATTGTGACTATATATTTCCATGAACTCATGTAGGAATAATTGAATGCTTAAGATGTATTTGTCAATGAGAGGAAATATAAAATCATTCTACTATACCTATGAAGTCTTGAGAAACAGAGAGTGAAGAATTTTGAGTCAAATAAGCACAAGTATTGGTGATATAGGTATCCAACTTTTCTTGTTGGGCTAGTGTTTATCATCTCTTGGGATTTAGTTCATTCTATCCTTTCTTAATATGGGAATAATGGTCTCAATGCACCAAAATTCATGTACACCTAAGGTAAAGTAGTGATAATAGGAGATAGCGAAAATAGGAGAAATCACGTAAAAATAAGATAACAAATCAATGTTGGAGTTCCCACTTAAGAAGAGAAAATAGTTTGTAAAAGGAGAGAAGTGTCGAAATTTTTATGGTTTGTAATCTTGAGCCCCATGAGTATTTCAATTTTGTGTTTCCCCATCTCCTATCAACCCCCGATAGGCAATTATATTTGTGGCCATTTTCTTATTTGGTCGTTAAAGGTATTTACTCCCTCTTGGTCATTAATTTGAATTACCCGCCTTAGCCACAGGACACGTGGCATCATTCTCGCCCTCATCTTTATTTTTGGCACCATGGATGTGAAGGACATAGAATTAACCAGAGATAATAATTATTTTTGTCCCTTTTGGTCATGGAAAGGTCAAAGGATGATCAAAAGTCATAGGTGGGGATACATGGCAACATTCTTCCACTCGTGTGAGTGATGAAATTTGATGGATGTGAGAGCCCCAAAATAAAGAATAGTTTATCATAGCATCAAGACCATGCAAATCATGTGTCAAGTTATCTGAATGGCATGTGGAGGAACAAGTATGATACTCACACAAATTAGTATATACCACCTGATTTTAAATAAAAAGAGAGATATTGCATCAACATAAAATAGAGAAGAAGAAGAAGAAGGGAATATACAGAGTTGCAAACTCAAGGAATATTTAGATAAGAATATTAAAAAAGAATATTGTAAATATATATGTGCAACTATGAAGAAGAAGAATTTTTATTTTTGTGAGACAAAGACAAAGAGAATTGGACACGAAAAGAAACAAAAAGAAAAGAAAATTTGAAGATCTATAGCTCGAGTTTGTAAAATCCTTTTAATAAAATATAATAGTTATTTTTTTGTTTTGGGTGTGTCTTCCCCTATGTTATTTATCATTGGCACAAAATTTGGCAAAAATTTTGGCGTAGACATCAAATTTAGGTCACACTCCCCCTTTACCCCACATGTATATTAATTTAATTACCCACAATTAAATTAAGGCCCATGCTCACAATATTCATTATTTAATTACCTTAATTAAACTAATTTCCACCTCACCCCACCACCTCACCTAGACACCTCATCATAAACCTATTCTTAGCATGTTTCCCTTTTACTAGGACTCAATATCCACTCACCATAACTAACTAAGACTTAGTCCTACCTACCTTAATTAACTAAGACTTAGTTCAACCCTAAAATCACATGCCTATTCTTCCTCTAACCAAATTCCCGCTTATCTAAGTGCAACATTCCATTTTGATCCGCGAGAAGAAACAAAGATGGTCAAAAATTTCCTAGATCTGTCATTTTTAGTAAACCTAGGATTTCCCACTTTAATCGACGTTGATCAACCCTAAACCGACGCCTGTCACCTAAACCATTGTTGGTTACCATATATTCATTTTGGTAACCTTTTTTGAGAGGTTGGAAGAATTATTCAAGTTTTGGAGAAGAGAGATATGCATGCAAGCATGCACCAGAGCACTCCTGCACATCCAAACACCCTGAACCAACAACCAAGCACTGATATGAAAGGAAAGCATTCACAGTAACATTCCATGAAGCAAAACTGCAACACTAACCACTGGTTCAAAAATCAACCATCACCTCCATCCAACCACTAGGTCTGAAAAACACCAGTAAGTACATTTGGATATGCACCTTCCCATATTTATTTAGATTAGTTTCTTCATATATGTTGGAGAGTTCTAGTCTCCCTTACATCCCATCATCTCTCACCCTCTTTCCAATCCCTCCACCTAATCACCTAAAATATTTTACCCCCATACTTGACTCGAGATGTCTCGACTACTCCCAACACTGTCATCTACCTTACCATTATCTATCCATTCTCTGGGTAATCCTAGAGAATCACCAAAACCCACCTTCACTAATTTTTTTATCACCTGACCCTACCAATGTTGGGTAACTAGAATTGTCATCGGTTTCCTTTTAACTCAAATCGGTTATACCCTACCGACATCGGTCTCTATATTTGATAAACTTGCCTATAACAACAACCTCATACCTTTCATCCAAACAACCTAAATCACCTAAAACTTGACCCCGACTGTCCCAATCACTTTATTCACCTGTCTGACTTTCAGATTTGATCATAACCTAGCCTGTTATATTAGATTTGTTTATTTTACTTGAATGAGATACCTAAATCATATCAACTATAATAGGACATTATTGGTTCATATTATTTCTTGCATTAAGTTGTTTTAAACAGTGGATTGACAACCATCTAGGAAGTACTACACTTCCCGGATCTAGCATATGCTAGGTAGTCCACTGACATATATTGTTTAATATTCTTTTTGGTCTTGTTTGTATTCGCAGGTAGTTCCTCCTAGAAAAAGAAGTTCTTGCAATCAGCATTGGATCGAAAAATTAGAACGTGCGCACTCTACCTTCCACCTTCATTCATAGGTATTCCTCCTCACCCTTACCTTATCTATTTTGCTCTTATGTATGCATCACTATTTGGTGAAACATTTTGGCACACCTAATGGGACCCATTTGGGTTATTTTCATTGTTCATTCTTAGGGAATCATTTTGTGTTTATTTATTTTTGAAAGATATTTCACATTAAATCTTCTCCCTTGGAAACATTCTTCTTCTCCTACTTGTCTCAGTGACACTCATAGTTTGGATTAAAAAGAACACTTCTTTTTATTTTTGTATTGCATTAGTGAAAGACATACTCTTTCCTATTCATTATTGCTCTCATTAAATATAATTTGTGGATTTGGGTTTAAAATCTTGTTGCATTTCATCCTTGTATGCTGCATTATTAGCTCACATTTAAAAATGAGGGCAACCTATATGTTGGAAGTCATGCCCAGTTGATGGTTGACATAATTGAACCATAGAAAGCACATTTATCTCTTCTCTCTCTTTTCCAAACCACACAAATTTTAATATACACATCTTCTTAAACAACATCCCACCTAGAAGAAGTTGTCAATGATCACACAATTAGAGGATTGACAGTGGGCGCCTAGCTGGTTATCTCTGTCCAGTCATCACCTTAGAGAAAGGACCACCCCGCCATAACATAACATGAAACCTCACCTTTAGATTTCCTTCTTCATAGGATGCCTTCCCAACCAAAAAAATTGTTCTAAATTCACAAGTCATTCTTAAAAGCATAAGCTAAAACAAACATAAATTCACTTCTAGGATTACATGTTCTCTTAGCTTTGTTCTTGACTTGCATTTTGAGGTGTGAGTTACGATTCTCCATTTTTCTTCTTCCTTTCACACTCCCCATCATAGCTGGAGTATTCTGGTTATTTCTAAGTGTGTCAGGACCTTATCTAGGTCATTCTCAGATTTTTGGGTTGACCCTTTATCTAGTTTTAATTCACAAACATCCATTTTTCTTCATTTCTTCTCATTTCATAATAACTGGCATTGGTCCAACGACCATCATCGCCATCTAGCCATCATCAGGTGATCTAACTGGTGCCAACTTCTAGATGTTTTGGTTATTTTACCTGAAACAACCTTCATCACCTATTCTTTTCTATTTTTGTCCTTAGGACACCATCATATCCCCCAAATTTCTGATATCTCTATCAGGTACAATTTCCCAACTTGTACTCATCAATTTTATTTCATTTGCTGAAATTGGTACTTTCCACATGATGACCAAAGATAGTTATCATAACCATTTTCAGTTCCTCAGAATGTCATCGGTCATATATTGACCATCATTAGTTTTTGTGTTTGATTTTTAATCAAAGCAATGACCATATTTCCCCATGGACTTTGTCCTTCTCTTCTTCTATTGTTTTCTATGTCATTTACAAAATAAAATTTTACCAGTCAACACTAATTCACATGGTGTTGAATCATAGCCAAACTAACACCCTTTTGTTTCATGCCATCCATCAACCACTCCCACCTAGTCCATCACCGTCAATCGAATCCTGTCACCTATGGATTTGACTCACTTATCCCCATTACTATCAAAGAACGAAGATTTTACAAGACTCCTTGATCAGAATCCCGCGGCCTTATAATACTATCTTACCCACTCATCTACCCAGGACTCCTCAGGATAGTTAATATATGACATGCATGTATCTATCCCTCCTTCCTCACACCCACTTCTCGCGTCGCCTATCACTAGTTCAAAGATTACCCCCTATGGTCTCTTAGTTAGGTTCCACCTCTACCATAACTGCTACCCCAATGACATATATTGCACTCATGTCATCAAGTGTTCCTTCATTGACTACCTTGAGTAGAGCCCCATTTTCCCCTTTTCCTTATATGTACCAGTTGCGTCACAACCACCTCTAGTGTCGACAACCCACACCCCTTTCATAAATATAGTTATTTTTTTCCCTTAATCTCTACCACCCATTTTCAAGAGATTTATTACGACCACCTTACCTATTTACACGCATCATCAGTAGCCCCCAATTTCATCTATCACCTATTCGGGGTATATTCCACCTGTATCTATACCCCCTTTGTAGTTTTCATATTCCATACCCTCATGTACTAGGATGCCATCTACATCATACACCCATCATCAACCTCCCTTTACTGTGGGAGGCACCCATCCCTCACAACCCACCAACGACCTCATTAGGATGATGATGGAAAATATGCAGACATTAGAAGCATCGATCTCGGCTCTCGTAACTCATTGACCCATGAAGAAATTTGTAATGATCTTATTTATCCATACATTCCTATTCACACATATCTTGTGCATTGGGAAATTCCTAAATTTAACCATTTCAACAATAAAGAGGACCCACAACAGCACTTGCGGTCATTCAAGCATGGGTGCTAGCTAATTTCCCATGATGATGCTTTACTCTTACAAACATTTCCCATGTCCCTAACAAGACCCACCTTAGACTGGGTATAGTAGTCTACCTAGACATTCAATTTACTCTTTCAACCAAATGGCTCAGGAACTCCTAAACCACTTCTCTATCAATGTAGTAAAGAGAGTAACCATGATCAATCCGTATTTAGCATGACAAGATTATGAAGATGAATCTTTCACGATTTTGTTTCCCGCTAGTGGAGTCTTATCAAATTATTAATGTTCCAGCTACCTCAGACTAAACTTATTGAGTTGTTCACTAGAGCTTGTGCCAGACACATCTCACCAACTTTGTAGGTGCAAACCTTCTAAACCTTCAATGAAGCATTCACCATGGCACGAAAGCCAGAAATTTGTGCCATTAAAGAAAAGAAAATCTAATTACGAAACAAGAACATTTCGTTTAAATAAAACAATTCTTCTTCATCTTCAAAACCTCAAAATAACTATTCAAAGGCCAAAATATCTACCAACATGGTATTCCTCAAGGTGGGTCCATCTCATCCTTCTAATCAAGCCCAAAATTCTTCCAATCTTTCCCTTGTCTAGGCCTTTTAGCTCCGACGGGAGCAAAGGTGAAAATACACTTCAATTAGAGAGCCTTATTCTTCAGTCTTGGAAAATATTCTTAAATCTGGAGCCATTACACTTCCTCCCATAAAACCTCATACAGGTTTCAATCTTGCCCATCCTATGCCTACATGGTATGAAGAACACAACTACTATAATTACCATTACATTAAAGACCATAATGACAAGAATAACATAAATTTTAAGAACATCTTCCAAGAGATGATAGATAATGGAGACCTCTTCATAGACGACCCGAATTCAACAAAAATAAAAATTTGCACATCTTTAAAAATTCACTCCATAACCATAAACCGTCATCTAATCAAAATAGTGAACCTTCATCTAGCGACAAAAATGTTCATGAAGTCCATACGATTTTTGATATCATATAATTCATTCCTCAAATCCTACCTATTTCATTTATTGAGGAAATTCGACACGAGCCTTTCTACCGATAGAGGAACATACCTCTTCCACTCCTTCACCCATAGAGGAGTCCCCTTCATCTCTTCCTTCACCCATGGAGGAAATTTTTTTGTACTAATGCAATATCACCATCTACCTCACAACCTACCGAATAGTCAACGCTTTCAATTCTCCCATCCACAGGGAATCATCATCGTATTCTCCTCCACCAAGGGAGAAGTCTACCTCACCCCACCTATTATCTCTCCTACCCATGGGAGACTCTTTAGACATACCACTACTTTTTGGGGTAATTCTCCCTTGGTAGCCCAAGACCTTATTGATACAATCTAAGTTGTGTTACCCATAGAATCCGAGGCTATCCAATTCCCTATCTCATAGACATATTTTATAGGGATTTCCACTAAACCAACCCCATATCTCCCTACATCAGTCCCGTTTTCACTAGCTGATCGCTTGGATTGCGTTGATAACACCATGCTCTGGGATGTCTTCGGCTCCCCTTTTCGATCCAAATGCAATTGTTTCCTCAAGATACACGATCTACCCAAAGGTATTTCCAGCAACTAGATCGACATTGACCATGTATATTGAAATGGATTCATATTCATCATCCCTACTTACATCCAAACCTTTACCCACAGCTAAAATCACTCAAAGACCTCAAAACCTACCCACACCTATCTCCTCACATGTATCTAGACCCATCACTACCTTGGGTGTCATGCCAACATCAAGACTTACTCACCCACTTGTCAAACTAGACTTATATGCATCTTCCCAAACAGACACCAACATTATCCATTCACCTAAAAGGAAGACCTAACCTTCTAGGCTACATACATCGATCTTTCCTACCACACCTTTATCACCTTCCCCTTTCTATAAATCCCAGGGACCCATCCATTAACCCCGATCAAGCAGTCTCGACTTAAGGCTAATAAAATCTAAAAAACCTACTGCTATGTCACAAGCCTTCATTACACCTCATTCACAAAAAAACCAAAAAAACCTCACCCTCACCCATATAATTCTTACCACCTATACCTCCACCTATTACTATAACCCTAACTTTACCTATACGACTTCAACCCATACGGTCCACCCAACCTCAACTCGGTTGTCCTCGTGGGTAACCCATCCTCTTCCAACATTTTCTTTGCCTTATACATCTCATACTCTCATGTCACCTTTATCAAAGAAAGTGAAACCCAAAGATAAAAACCCACTACCCTCCAATAAGGTATTCAAACCAAAAAAAACCTTCCAGTGCTAGCTCTTCTACCATACCTTTACCTAAATGGATGTTATCAAAGCCTAAGACAATACCACTTACCAAACTAGTAGACAAACCCATTCCCCCTCCTATAAAGCCTCTTCCCTCATGATCATCCACACCTATACCAAAACCCATACTCACTTCCCATTATGATCCATTAGCAAGTTCCTATGCCAACGGTTTAACCAATCTCTTAGAGACTTCCATGATCACATTACCACCTCTTCGATGTTACGATCCTCTCAAACCCAAACAAAAAGGGTTTGATGAAACCAATATTTTTTCCTATCATCGTGTGTCGTGACATGATGTACAAGGTTATAAATCTCTAAAAACTACTCTTCTCCAATTATTTCCTCCTGAAGAAAATTTTGATGACGAAAATCTTCTAGATAAAGACCCTATTCCACCTTCACCAATATCCCCACATCATCTTCCATTACCCATTCAGAAACCAATATCTCCACCCACACAACAATTTTATCCACCTCCAAAATTTGAGATCAACATGGTCTGCACAAGAGAGCTAGCCAAAATTTTTCCTAAATATCGGTGTGCCCTACTCATTTCACAAGGCTCTTATCCATTGCTAGGGTTTTTTCCCTCATGTCGTTATACCTTTCATGGAACACCCTCTCCATTCACCTATCTTCCTCGATTAACATGATCTATGTTGTTACCCACACCTATAAAGAAAATGGAAAGGAGAAAGTAACTAGTACATCAACCAATCCTATGCCCAACATACCATCTACACCCACACCCAAAATCACCATTCGAGGTCCCACGTACCCTATTTCTATCGGGGTTACCCATCGTACAATGATCATACAATTGCACCATTCTCCACTCAAAATGTCTTTGAACAACCTCATCCAAACCTCTAAGTCACATCACCAAGCCCTCATTGAGGTCCTCAAACATATTGAGGTTTTATCCAATGACCCCACACAAGTGCCCTCCATTATCACCCTTCACCACATGGCCTCGCTTACCAAATCATCTTCTTCTTCTACCCCCATATCTACTAATCAAGTCATCATCCTCGCTTCTTTGATGAGGAGATTGTACCTATCTAGTTAGATGACCCCGATCCCACTCTTTTCATCTCTCGTCTATATCAAAAAAATATACATATGACATGTCATGATTGATGGTGGTGCTATCATTAAAATCATCTCCTTCCACACATACAATCAAATGTTCATCCCTTCTAATTGTATGCATAATAACCCAGCTTATGCTAGATCCTTCAACGATGCCATCAACTCCACCCTTTGCGCCATTATTCTCCATGTTTGGGTAGGTTGTCACACTATCCTAAAATATTCTATGTCTTATAGGAGAGTTCTAGTATAAGCTATTTCTCGGCAGACCCTGGATTCATGTCATGGGTTGTGTCCCTTCAACTTTACACCACTATGTAAAATTCAAACATGAAGGACATAACTATACCATTCCCACTGACTGTCACCATTCAAAACTTGTAACATGTTGTACCAACCCAATAATGTACTTGTACCAGTCAAGGCATCTGTCAATACCCTCACTTCTCCTTCACCCACAAGCCCATCCACCAATGTTGTCACGCCACCTCTCCCACATCTAAATCTTCTATCCCTACTTCCACCGCAGCTCTACTGACCCATCTGCTTCCTAACCAACCAATACCCCTCCTACCCAATCATATATTAATTCATCTATCCCTGTTATCTACATATCTACTACTAATCCCTTAGAAGTTGTTTCTCAATGCATCACTCTAGGGGAGTATTTCCTCTACAATATTAACACATTCCTCACTCTACAATAGTATGGAAACCTGTGCCAACACCCTCGTTATGATTACCACATAGGTGAGGTTTTCCCTTATGGTCCTCCACACCTTTGTACTAACCTAAGGTATGGGGGACTTGGTATAACCACTTATTCACCCGAACCTCCATCCCAAACATTACCCTTTTCTTTTGACCTTCAATCTCTTACTAACCTCTACTTCACCCAAACCTTCCTTCATCATTGCGCATGGAAAGGATTTGGTTTTTGTTTTTATGAATAAGGTTTTCATACCATCATTTCATGTACCACCCATAAACACAATGATCGTATTGGCATTGGCTTTGCCACACCATCTTCTAAGAAGGCCCAAATCGACCTCATCAAGGAAGACAAACCTTATCCACCGCATTCACCAACATCACCACCTCCACCTATGGAGTTTGTATATCCCAAATATATTCCTCCTAACATTTTTTTGGTAAACATGATTTCCTTGGGACCTCTAGACCTATCAACACGATGGAAAGGATCCCTCTTCTCTTCCCTTCCTATATCCTAACATGATTGATGATGATACACCTTCTATTAACGTCATTCAATGTCAGGATGACGAGTCTATACTCACCTACCTTGGTGCGGAATATTATTATATTCAACGGTCATTACCTTCTAAGATGTAAACCATGTTGAATGAATCAACTATCAAAATCCTCATTAATACTCGGATGACCCACACATTTTAAAGATACGCCAATATTTAGATGTTCTTTGAACAAGAATATTTTACTTCTTTCCTTTGGGACCATAGAAACACTTTTACTTGGTCCTATCTTGATATACCAGTGTATCGACCCAAACATTGTGGTCCACAATATCATCACCATTCTTGATACCAAACCCATAAAATAAAAGCTATGAAAATGCATCCTCGCATTGCTCTTTTTGTCAAAGAAGAACTTCAACACCTTCTCTCGGTCTCCTTCGTCCTACCCATTGACTATCCCTAGTAAATTTCTAATAGCGTTCTGCCGCAAAAGTGGCAGGGGACTTTACATTTACATGAACTTCCACAACCTCAACTTATCTTTCCCCAAAGACGACTTTCCTCTACATGCATTGACCAATTGGTTGATCTCACAACCAGCCATGAGATGTTATAACTCATGGATGGTTTCTTGGGTTATAATCAAATATTTCTCATTGTAGAAGATAAACACAAAAATGCCTTCATCACTCCTTGGGGACCTTTTACTATCGAGTCACGCATTTTGGCCTTAAAATGCTAGTGCTACATATCAGCAAGCCATGAATTATATCTTCCATGACATCATGCATCGCATATTGGAATATTACGTAGATTACCTTCTCACAAAATCTAAACATTGGGCCAAACACCTGATCTTCCTTAAGGTCATCTTTGACCACCTCATCAAGTATTATGTTTGCCTTCAACCTAAGAAGTGTGTCTTCACGGTGATTTTAGAAAAAATCCTTGGTTTCATCATTTCTTTGCATGGCATAGAAGTCGATCCTACTAAAGTAAAGGCTATTCTAGAAATTCCTCCACCTACTAATCTCTGTCAATTTCAAATTTTGCAAGGTAAGTTGCAATATATTCATCATTTCATTTCACAACTTTCTGACCGCTGTCAACCATTTCATCATCTCCTCAAAAAGGATGTCTCATTCAAATGGGATGATGAATGCCACAAAGCCTTTAACACCTTAAAAAAATACCTTATTAAACCACCGAGTGCTCATTCCTCCTAAGGATGACCAGCCTTTTTACCTATACATTTTTACTACATGACCATTCCTTAGGTGCTATTCTCTCTCATCGCAATGAGAGCAACTTGGGGAACAAGTGGTTTATTACATAATTCGTACCCTTTTGGACTATGAAACTAGGTACACCCATGCTAAAAAACTTTTCTTAGCCTTAGTATTTGTCGCCACTAAACTTTGTTATTACCTAATTAACCATAAAACCTTTGTCATCACTAAAAATGAACCTCTACATTACATGTACGCAAAAACCTACCAAAATCAATGTGTTGCATGCTATCTCATGCTTCTTGTAGACATTGACCTTGAATTCATCCATCATTTTTTTTTCAAAGGCCAAGCTATCGCTGACCAACTAGCACATGCACCTCTTTCTAGGAATCAACCCTCTAACTTTGATTTCCCCGACGAATACATCACTACCCTCTCCTTGGATGATACCACTTACTAGATGAGCTTATTCTTTAATGGTTCTAAATGTTAGTGTGGAAGCGGTATAGGTGTTATCCTCATTCCTCTTGAGGGTGAACATATGCCATTGTATTTCAAACTAGATTTTGATTGCACTAACAACATTTCCAAATATGAAGCACTCATATTAAGCCTTCAAATTGTCATCTATTTAGATGTTATATTAATTAATATCTTTGGTGATTCCAAACTATTTGTAAATCAAGTCAATGGTAAATACCATCATTGTAATTAAATATTGCAAAGGTATAAATGTCACATCAACATACTTTTGACTACCTTTGACCGTTACGAACTTCAAACCACCCCACATTCTACTAATAAATTTGTACATACCATGGTATTCCTAGCCTCACCTGCCAAATCCAAAATCTTTGTCACAATACAAAGTTTACCCTCTTATTTATCTCGTGAGGTCAACTCTGTTTGAACCATTACATCTGACCCACATGACCTTTGGTATAAAAAGTTTACAGAATACATTTCCCTTTCCATTCTACCTCTCGATCTCACTCGTAATGGACAATGTTCCTTTCTTAAAGGTGTCTCTCAATATGTCATCATGGGTGGTCTCCTTTATAAGTGTGGCTTTAACAGTATTCTCTTACGATGCCTTACCAGTTCTGAAATTCCTTACACCATCAAGGAAGTTCATGATGGAATTTGTGGAGGTCACTTTAGTGGTTTAGCTTTTGCTAAACACATTATTTTCCTAGGATATTATTGTCCAACCCTAAACCATGACTGTTGTGACTATGTCAAACATTGTGTGAAATGCCAGAAACATGCCAATCTTCATCACACACCTAGTCATGCCTTATAGGTTGCATGAGACCTTTGGCCTTTCTCTTAATGGGGTTGGATCTTATTGGAGAAATCAATCCTCATTCTTCACAATGTCATCAATGGATTATAAATGCTACTAAATACTACACTAAATGGGTAGAATCCATTCCCCTCATTTCTACAAAATCTAAGAAAATATGTGAATTCATCAACCATCACATCATTTCTCACTTTGGTGTCCCTCACCGCTTCATCACTGATAATGGAAAGTAGTTCAAAAAAAACCCTACAAAAGTTTTGTGATGCTTTTGGCATTCAACTCAATTTCTCTTCACCTTATTACCCATAAACAAATGGCCAAGCAGAATCAACCAATAAAACCTTGAACAAAATTCTTATGAAAGTAGTTGACAATACTGGGAAGGATTGGCATACGCACATTCCTTTCACCTTATGGGCTTACCGAACTAGTATTTACACTTCGACTACTACCACACCTTTCTCTCTTGTCTATGGTACGAGGTTGTCTTGCCTCTCGAATTCCAGATTCCATCTCTCTCGCATCTTACTACAAGACATGCTCAACGATGATGAATTTCATTAGGACCATTTGGTATGACTTAAGTTATTAGATGAGCATCGTATCAATGCTCTTGACCATCTCCAAATGTACCAAAAATGTATCAAGTGTTCCTATGAAAAACATTTTCATGAATGAACCTTCCATGTTAGAGACCTCTTCCTGAAGGAAAATCAACATGTAACCAAAAAAGAGAAAATTAAATGGGGAAAATTTTCTCATAATTGTCTTCAACCCTATATCATTACTCATGCATGTGGATTGGGTTCTTATTGTTTGTCTTCACTTGAAAGTAAAACCGAACCTAATCCCCTCAATGCCTTGCATCTTAGACCATGTTATTGTTGAAATCAAGTCCTATATCTCCTTCTTTCTATTGATCGCTCGTCCTTTGAGCACCATTAACATTCCATGTTACCTATTTTGAGGATCAACGACTAAAAAAGAATCATGTGATTACCCATCACCTTTAGCTTTATCTTCAATATGAGTACCATGGCTCTACTCATGGCATGATTCTCATGGATGATTTTCATCTTTTTCAAAGATGAAATCCCATGGTCATTCATCACTTAAAGCAATCTCTTTCATAGTTAGCCTATGTGTGTTATGGTTTTTATTCTAAATGAGAACCGAATTTTCCTCTATAGTCTTGTCCATGAATTAAACATCCAACAAAAATGGGATTAAACTCCTTGAGTCAAACTTTTAGAAAAATGATGATTCCCTCAAAAAAACATCTCTTCTCTCTACCTTGTTTCTATAAATATACTTCTCCCTTGATGGACAACTATATACAATCATTGCAAAAATACAATAAAATTTTTAGAAGCTTCCCGCATCGATCAAATTCACGAAGACCTAAAGGAGATAATAGAATCATCCCATATAGACTTCATGCATTGATCAGTCTATCAAAAAAAAAAAAACACATGAATAAAATGATAACTTTTTGTCATGGACTTGCCTATTTTTGATCATGGGTTTTTTCTAGGTAAACATGTTGTCATACATTAAGTTACGCTAAACCACCCATTTTCACCTCATTTCCTTTTCACCTTAATTTCCTATCTACTCAAGGGACTCCTTGAATCGTGAAATTTCATGATCATATGAATTTCTTCACCCTTAGAATCATCCATGATGCAAACGCCCTTAGGGTCTTGCATTCATAAGCCCATCTTGGGTATGGGAGACTCATTAGGGTTCTTATCAATTAAATGGATATTTTACCACCTCTTACCACCCACCTTCTTCATTACTTGTTGATTACCGTATACTTGGACTGAACATCAAAACCTGCATTTAAAAAAGTGCACTATCACCTAATACTCCACCATGCCTATCACCTAAGACTCCACCATGCCTATCACCTAGACTCAACCATGCCTATCACCTAAGACTCCACCATTCCTATGACCTAGACTCAATCATGCCTAAAACCTACCAACCCATTCCTCTAATTCATCATATTATTCCCTAGATTATGGGAGAACTACATCGACCTAAGGCCCCTTTTCGTTGGGGATATGTAGGCAACACTCCTAGGGCATGGGGCCCTTAGAGGTTAGCTTAGCTACTCTTTACCCTAACCCATTTCCTCCCACATGTTTGTCTATTGACATTTTACCATAATTAGTTTCCATTCTTCAAAAATCTTGGAAATTTACCACACATACATATCTACCATGTTACCACATCATAAAAACATCCAATCAATCATTCCACATTTCTATAATATCACAAATTTTAGAAATTTACACCATAACATACATATAACTCATCATTTATTTCCCCTGTTACCAATAAATTTAAAATTAAATCAAAATTAAACACATGACTCCATCATACCTAAACCGACCTGACTCCATCATGCCTAAATTGACCTAACTCCATCATGCCTAAACCGACCTGACTCCATCATGCCTAAACCTGACCTAAATCTATCATGCCTAAACTAGCCCGACTCTATCATGCCTATACCGACCGACTCCATCATACCTAAACCGACTCGACTCAATCATGCCTAACCAACCTAACTCACCATGCCTATACCTAACTCATCATGCCTAAACCGACCTCACTCAATCATGCCTAAACCGACTCCGACTCCATCATTCCTAAATCAACATGATTCCATCATGCGTAATCCACCTTGTTTTCACCCATATACATATAATAATGAAAATTTTACAACATAAGTACATCATCCATCTAATAAAAATCATCAACTATATAAATGGGATATTTTGTGTATCAATACATATATACATAGAGAAAAAAATTTATAAGTAACTCAAAAATCTCATATACTGACCTCACCATCTTCTTGTAGTACACAGTGCTGGTATATGATTAAAAATATCTCAAAAAATCTCATGTACAACATCACTTTCATTGGTACGTAGGACAGTATATATAAAAAATAATAAACAAAATGATGACATCATTCATCAGCCCATATGATGTCCAGTCGGTCTCATCTACCTCGTCCTCCTCTCCTCTAGCCCAAAGTGCCCTTCCATCATCTCTCCACCCTATATGGGTCTAGCCCTCACCTCTTCTTGGCCTGCGCACTGGGTTAGGACTCCACAAACTAGTGGCATCCTTCTCCACCCTATCTCTAGGATTGCCGAACCCCCGTACTCTCTGCAATGTGTGCGAGATATTTTCCTCTCACTCGAGGCCTCGCTATACCTTGTACTCTCGCATAATATGGGACATCTATCCCAAGAGCCATCAAGTGATCCTAGCAATATCCGGCCTCATTCAGGGAATCCCTAAATATCTCCATTAGTACTATCTAGGGTGGTGTCATAGGTCTCGTAGAAACCTACAAGCTATGTCCTATTAATGATGGCCTTGCCCCGTACCTATGAACCATGCCCTCCTCCATGTACAGTGGGACCATGTCCCACTTTGCTTCCTATAAAATAAGACCTTGTCCCTAGGCACGAGGAGCTTCTGTGTTGTGACTGGGCTTGTAAGGTCACAATCTACACCTATACAAAGGCCAAATGGCCCCGTAAACCTACTACTCGAACTCCGTAGGGTGGCCACCTATCCCTCATCTCCATCCTCACCACCCGTGCCGATACCTATCACTTTACAATCTTGGCTCAGGGCCATAAACCGTGCTTGTAAAATGTTAACTTGTGCCTTGGTCCCAAGTAGCTACCCTTTTAATACTATGATCTAGGCCTATAAAGTGGTAACTCTTTGCCCTTAAAAGTATCCCTTTAATCGTAACGGTAGCCAAGTTTGGATGTAATGGCCTAGGTGGTGCTACTCATAGCTAGACTACCCACCACTTCTTATATTTATCTCAAATTTCAACATCATAAATTCATTGGTCCACTACATGTTCCTCCTACCCCATGTCAACATTGTCAATTGTGGTAGAGGCGAGGTCTCTCCACATCATCTCTCCCGTCTCTCGAGGGAATGGTGATGGCATGTCTTGGGGCAGCCCAAATCATTGCTCGACTCTGTGAATGGGTATCATCTCGTGCTCACCGGCACAATGCCCCTCTATCCACCTCGGTAGCTTCATATCATCTAAAGCTACTACCATCTTCCTATTGGAATGGAATCCAACATACGGCCTCTAAATAATGTCCACTCTAGACAACCCCTCTAGTATATGTCTAGAGTACGCTACATCATGTGTAGCCTTGGTATCCCTGCGCTCTCCAAAAATAGGCACCCAATGCCTGTATCTAACTCAAACCAATCCCACATTGAATGCATCCATATGGGGCATACCAACTAGATGCACACATACAATGTGCTCATATGCCCATCAATGGAGAAGAAAGGTGCAATGCAAATTAAACCTCCACAACCTCCTGTAGGCCCAAAATCCTGTATAGCTACACACACACTCCGGTGCCCAAGCAAAACATGTCCTATCCTCCATCATGTCATGGAGGAATCCCATCAATGCCCAAGGGAATATCCCACCCTCTCGCATTAGGAAGCACAAAACAACACACTGCCTCCATGATCAAAACAACCAACTTTATCTCCTCAAGATGGGCTGCATACATATCTCTATAGTTCGGGGTTGTGATATGGAACCTTATCTCTATCATCCCCTCTCCAAACACCATCAACATCAGCTCCTCTAATGCCTCTAAAGAAATAGAATAAACCTACGTCCCCACTATTGGTAACCGTAAGATCCTATACATGTCCTCTAGGGTGACTGTGATCTCACCTATCTCAGTAGATGAAATGTGTTCATTGCTGAATCCTATCTCACAATGAGTACGACCATCAAGATCGACTCCCGAACTATGTATCTATAGCCTCTAACCCTAATCGGGCCAACATCTATAACATGACGCCACTCCTCTTCCATCATGCTCCCTCATACTACTAGTAACAGAGGTAGTACTCTATCTCTCATCCGCAATTGGTCCCTAGCCTGCACCCAACAAACCACACCATTATTAAATCTTGACCACACTTAACATATCACTTACCTGACTAACCTATTCCTGAAACTCTTATTATTTATTTCCCTACAACCCTAACGACCTACCCCTTTCCCCCATCCCACTTTCACACCCCTCAACTCATATCATATATACCTTTTACCCTACCTATTCTCAACACACTTTCCTTTATACCTCACTACCTATCTTTCCCTCCCACCATAACCCTTTCTTGATCTATTTTTCCTCAAAATCCAACCAACATCGGTCAATCATGACTGGAATTAGTCACCTACTATTTGACTGATGCTTTGGCTGTGCATGGCCGATGACTGACATTAGCCAAACCTTGATCGACGTCGGTCTCTATCATCGTGTCAAAACCCGACCCTCCCCCCATTTCTTAAAATTTGACCACACTGACCTAAATACCTACCCTATCCTACCCAAACCTCCACTACCTTTCTCCCTACCCACATTGGACTTCCTACCCTTCTCATTTCATCAATTTTACTCCCAAATTCAAATTTAATTCCTACCCAAACCATTTCTACCCAAACTAATTTTTACAAACTATTTCAACTAACAAGCATAGAATTAGATTGAATCTTACCTCATCTCGGTTCCATCGGGCGTGGTGGTATGTCCGGCTTGCACCAAAGTGGCCCACATGAACCATCTCCCACATTTACTATACCAATATATACTCCACACTTCCAACCAATCAAATCGATCACACCGCTCTCATGGACCCATCTACTAGCTCCTCTCACCAACTCGTAATCTCCACCTCAGCTCGGTACAATGCCTTGTCCTTCTCTCCAGGAAAAGTGCTACAAGGTCAAATGGATTTGTTGTTTTCTCAAAGTCACAACATAACAATGATTCGTAAAATAGAATGTTTATTTTATAACCAGATCGACTCGACCGATGTCGGTCATATTTGTGCCTTAGAAAACCGAGGTCGGTTACCCTATAACCGGCATTGGTCATTCCTTATAGGTATTTGTCCTAGCTAAACTTATTTTTACATGTAACCATTAGTTCTCAAACACCTTTAATAATTATGGACACCTATGGAACCATAACTACAAGCCTAAACTACCCCTACATTTCTTTAGTCGTGTCTTGGTATTTGTTATTTTACCTATACCTTGGCCTTACCCATGCCACGACCTATTTACCTCAACTTTGACCTAATTGGTGTGACCATTGACCTCATCTACTCGATATACCTTGCGATGTTATTATCGATATTTTTTAGCCTAAAAACTATACCTTGCCTATTTTCATGCCATTTATCCCGACCTAAACCTTTGATGTACCTAAACATTCCCGCACTGACCTACACTGTGTTTCTCGACCAGATCCTATACCTTGGATACCCGAATCACTTTACCCTTGTTTGGATAAACCTATCGACCTTGAATGATGTAGATTTTCCAATCTCTTCAACCTTTCAGTACTTGTGTTGCAATCTATATGTGTACGTGTTTTTGATTTCCATTACCAATTACCCAATTTTTACTCGGCATATTACCTATTACCTAAGTTGAACACTATCCTTCCCTACCTACCTTCACTTCCACCAACTCCACATTTGTCAAAACACTTACCAATTCCATATTACACCTCATCAGTGCCTAGTTTGAGGGGGATGACCTTCACCCACACATGGGGAAACCAGTTCCTATTTTTGTTAGCATCGCTTACCAATACAAGCTACATGACAAAAAGGGGGAAAATGTAGACATCAAATTTAGGTCACACTCCCCCTTTACCCCACATGTATATTAATTGAATTACCCATAAAAAAATTAAGGGCCATGCTCATAATATTCATTATTTAACTATCTTAATTAAATTGATTCCCACCTCATATAGACACCTCACCCCACCACCTCACCTAGACACCTCATCATAAACCTATTATTATCATGTTTCCCTTTTACTAGGACTCAATATCCACTCACCATAACGAAATAAGACTTATTCCTACCTACCTTAATTAACTAAGACTTAATTCAACCCTAAAATCACATGCCTATTCTTCCTCTAACAAAATTCCCTCTTATCTAAGCGAAACATTCCATTTTGATCTGCTAGAATAAATGAGCTCGCTAAAAAAATCGCCAAGATCTGTCATTTTTAGTAAAACTAGGATTTCCCATCGTAAGCGATGTTGGTCAACCATAAACTGATGTTGGTCACCCTAAACCTTCTTCAGTTACTATATATTCATTTTGGTGACCTTTTTTTAAAAGGTTAGAAGAATTATTTAAGTTTTGGAGAAGAGAGATCTACATGCAAGAACACACCAGAGGACTCCTACACATTCATACACCCCGAACCAACAACCAAGAAATTGTATGAAAGGTAAGCATTCATGGTAACATACCAGAAGTACAACCATGGAACTAACCACCGGTTCCATGGATCAACCATCACCTCCATCCAATCACCTATTACGCAAACACCATTAAGTACATTAAGATCTTCACCTTACCATATTCATTTAGATTAGTTTCTTCATATTTTTGGAGATTTCTAGTCTCCCTTACATCTCATCATCTCTCACCCTCCTACCAATCCCTCCACCTAATCACCTACAACCTTTTAACCCCCTATACCGACTCTAGACGTCTCTAAATACTTTTAACACTTTGTCATCTACCTCACTATTATTTTTCCATTCTCTGGGTAATCCCAGAGAATCACCAAAACCCACCTTCACTAAGTTTTTATCCGAATGACCCTACCGACACTTTGATTAACTAGAATTGTTGTCATTTTCCTCTTAACCAACATCAGTCATACTCGACCGATGTCACCTTTGTATATGATAAGCCTGCCTATAATAGTAACCTCATACCTTTCATCCAAACAACCCAAATCACCTAAAAATTGACCCTAAACTATCCCAATCACTTTATTCACCTGTCTAACTTTTAGATCTGATGATAACCTAGCCTATTATAGTAGATTTGTTTATTGTACTTTAATGAAATACCTAAATCATATCAACTAGAATAGGATATTATTAGTTCATATTATTTATCACATTAAGTTGCTTTAAACAATGGATTGACAACCATATAGGAAGTACTACACTTCCCATATCTAGCATACGTTAGGCATTCCACCAACACATATTGTTTAATAATCCTTTTGTGGTCTTTTTGTATTTGCAGGTAGTTCGTCTTGGAAGATAAAAGTTCTCGCAATTGGGATTGGATCAAGAAATCGAACATGCACACTCTACCTTCCACCTTCATTTATAGGTATTCCTCCTCACCCTTACCTTATCTATTTTCTCTTACGTACACATCACTATTCGGTGAAAAAGTTTTCTATCATTATGATTGGTTGTGGAACTATTAAGTTCTTATTTTATAGGTTCAAGTTATAATGTCTTATAGTAATAACTCATGAAACAACCCCTAATATTTAATGGGAAGAATTATGATATCTGGTGTATTAAGATAAAGACATTATTCCTCTCTCAAGAACTATGGGAACTATTTTAAGGAGGATATGTAGAGGTAGAATACTAGGCTGTATTAAACCCACTTACACAAGAAAAAAAGAATGGTTTGAAGGAAAATAGAATAAAATATGTGAAGTCTTTGAGATAAATTTATAATTTTTCATTTATTTAGTTTTCCCAATGATTTCAATGGCTATAAACTCCAAGAAAGCATGGGATACCTTGCAGAATGATTATCAAGGAAGTGACAAGGTGAAGGTAGTCTGATTGTGTATGTTGAGGATATATTTTGAGACCCTTTTCATTAAAGATTTAGAATAAATAAATGACTTATCCAAAAGAATAATTACCATAGTCAATTAGATGAGGACTAATGGATATGTGGTTGAAGAACATAGGATCATAGAGAAGGTATTGAGGATCCTTCTAACCATATTTTATCCAATTTGGTTGCAATAGAGGAGTCCAAGGACTTGAGAAAAATGACAGTTGATGAGCTAATGGGTTCTTTGCAAACTCATGAACAAAGGATGAGTAGATCATCCAGTTCCTCCAATGAACAAGCCTTCAAGACAAACAAAAATGTGAGAGGTAGGGGAGGAGACTACAATAGATAAAGAGGAAGATTTAGAAACTAACAATAAGGTGGAAGAAACAATCGAAAAGAGCCAAAACAAAGAGGTCGAGGTAGAGTAAAGAGCAAATGCACTTCGGAGATGGTTCTTTAGAAAGTTATGAAAAATAAAATTTGCAATGATACTATTGCAAGAAGTATCGAAAATATGCAAGTGAATGTAAAAAGAACAAATATGATTTGAGAAATAATAATTATAATGCAAGCTTCGATAATGTAAAAGTAGATGAACCTAAAAAGAATGAATAATGATTTCTAATTTGTAATGTAGTGGAGCAAGGAAACAAAAAGTATGGTATTGTGATAGTGCATGTAGTAATCTGTTAGTGTAAAATCATAGCACCCCCGGATAAAGATCGGGCTTCTAGGTTGATCACTCAGGCATCCAGTGTGATTGCACAACATGGAAACCTCTCTCCAAGCGTGGGACTTGTGAAACTGAGAGAGGAATCTCCAGAGAAGGCTAGTTCCTGCTCCTAAACTACCTGCCACAAGCTATTCCAGTGCAGGAAAGATAATCTAATCCTAATCTAACCATGCCAAGGAGACAGAGAGAGAGAGAGAAGGGAAAAACAGCAAAATCCTACACTAAAACGGTGATACACCAGAGAAGGAGAATGTTGGACATCTATCAAAACTGCCATGGGACAAGGAGAGGTGAGCAATGGGAAGGATGGACAGATGCATCACAGGCCCAAGGATAGATTTCACACAGAAAATGTCCCAAAACTCCATGAACACAGCTCCAGGCCTGCAATGAACATTCAAACATGCAAAAATACCTATAATGAAGAGAGGTAAGAAGAGAACAAGCAAAAACGAGGAAGGATGGACAGATGCATCACAAAACACGTTTTGTTGCTCCGTTTTTCACGAACATCATTCCATTAATAAGAGGCAAAACCACCATTACAGAGCAAGGGAGGAGGTTCAAACTCCATTTTCAACCCTAGAGAAGAAAAGAAGGGAGGGCAGAGCAGAAAAGATGAACAACTTGTTATGTCCCCCTTTTGAAAGAAGCCCCTCTGTACAATATATAGGAAGAAAGAGAGAGGGAAGAGAGGAAATTCAAAACTACCACAACCACTTCTAGGTCGCATTTTAAATCATCTCATTATGGTAGAAGCGGCAGATCCTGGCAAAACGGCGGGTTGTCTGCTGCATTAAAGCTGGTTGTTGAAGCGTCACTTCTGGCATTACCATGCGTCAGATCTGTTTCTTAACTTTCTCTCTCCAGACTACACCAAAATGGAAGATTGATCCTAGAATCATGTAGAGAATTTCAACAGCTTTCCGTTGATATAAAGAACGTGCAAATCTGAGCTCTGGATCAAAAGATATGACGATCTGAAGATTTAGGGCACGGAACAGACCAAAACGGATTTTGAAATATTTTCCGCGCTTCGCCACCTGGATGACACGTGGCGGCTCGATTTGGTGAAAAATTCTCTCTCCTCCACCTTTCCGTGGGCTTTCCTTTGAAATTTCCTTGTGGGCCCTAGCTGGGACACGTGGCACTATCTCATTGGTTCGAGATCAGTGCTCGAAAACTCGCCCTTTGACCTTTTGACCTTTTCCCTTGTGACACGTGTCATGATTTGGTTGGTCCGCGGCCTGCCGGCTCATTCGCGCCCTTCGTGACTTTTTGTCCCAAATGTCCCAAACCATTTGGGACATAAACCTCCGATCCGCCCGAAATGGGCTTCCTTGTCCCATTCGGCCGATGACACGTGGCATGCATTGATTGGCTTTCGGCTCCTTCGGTGATCCACATCCCACGCGTCCCTTTGTCCCATTTGCACGGTGCTCCTTGTGCTCATTTCGGCCGATCCGGCCGGTTCGGGTCTTTTTGTCCCACTTGTCCCACTTTGTTTCGGACTGTTTGTGCTCATTTCGGCCGATCCGGCCGGTTCGGGTCTTTTTGTCCCAGATGTCCCAAATGCTTTTCGGACTGACTTGACTCTTTTCACCTGGTTCGGCCTGTTCGCACCTTTTTGTCTCGAACGTCCCGAGCAACACTTAGTCATTTTTCTTCCTCTTTCGGCCGGATTGGCTTCTCGCGCCCGCCGTGTACTTCTGGCCCGATTGTCCCAAATGCTTAGCAGGCTACCTGAGGCTTTTCGGTCGATCCGCGTCTTTCTGTCCCACACGTCCCAAAGGCGACCTTGAGCAGGACTTAGCCAATTTTCACGATTTTTTCTGGATCAACCTACTTGCCTTTCTGTAAATTTTTCACATTTTCTCAGAGCTTGCTCCCTCCTTCTTCGGCCAGGGGAGTTAGAAAAATATCTGAGAGAACCTCAGAAACATGATGTTTTCTCTGAATCAATCAATTTTCCTGGGACTTGAATATTCTGATGCATGTTATCAAAATTACCCTGGGGGGTGAATTTTGGATAACAGATTTAACAACTTCAATGGGGGTCATCACTGCTAGATGAATGATTAGTAGCCTGAAGTAATCCATTGGGCATGGAGTCATGAGTAGTAGCCTGAAAACTGATCTGAACTTTGAAAACCTGCCCTCTGAGCCACTTGGAAACCCACCGGGCATGGAGTTGTTCTCACCAAAAACCACTGGAACGAACTGTGCAAGAGCAAAACCAGCAACACCAAAAACTATGTACAAAACTGAAAATCATACATGCCCCAAATAGAACATGCAGAGTGTGCACAAGCATTTCTTCTGCTGAAAGCAAACCTAGCTACTCTACTCTAACTGGAAGAAAAGGCAAGCTAAACAAACCCTGCAACTGGTTGTGCAAAATAGCTTCCTTTCTTCAAAATTGGCAGCCATGCAATTGATTTGGCACTGATCATGGCTATTTGGATGGATGGAAAATCAACAAGAAGCTGGTCTTCTATCCAAATCATCAAGGTATCAACTGAAAAATCCAATACCTCTTTTAGTTGCTCTGCATTTGGATTGGAGAGGTATGGCAGCTGATCCTTGGTACTTTGTAGCTCATCCTCATGCTCAGAAGCAAGCATGACTGGTTGTGGCTTCTCCTTTGGCTCCAATGAAGCCAAATACCTTATTGGGAAAGGTCTGATCCGTTTGATATGCCCATAGCTCTGATTTTCAACTCCATAATGGAGTCTCCTTGTAGACCCTCTTGAATGGATGATGTGGAAGAAATGGTGGAATCCTTCATCCTTTTTCTATTCCTCCAATGAAGAACATGGAAGATTTAAATCTTCCAATTTTGATTCCAAAGGGCTACTATAAGATGTAGGCTACTGCAAATGAAAGCTCTCCTTCATGGCAGCAAGCTCTGGTGTTTGGAATGTGGATGATGAAAGAGAGAATGGTGAAAACTCAACTGGCTCTTCTCCATCAAAACATTCCTCCAAATCGCGAGATAAAGCGCCTCATGGCTGTCTCCGCTGCAAATGTTCAACTTCCTCCATGGTGTCCTCTTGATCACGTAACTTGACCACCATGGTTTTCTTCACTCTCTAATATTGAGTTTGAGAGATCAAACTCCTCTTGATACTAAAACTTGGGAGAGGTGAAGTAGAAGGAAGAAGCGAAGGTTCTCTTGTAGCTTTGCTTTGTGCTCAAAGCCCTTGGATCTACACTTTTCTCCTCCACAGCTAGAATGTGATCCTCTTCTTTTGGATTTGGAGCAGCTTCTCCTTTCTCCAATGTTTGAAGACAATCTTGCTCTTGATTGAACTCCTCCTCCAGCATGAAGTTTGTCAACTCAAACTCTTCAATTTGCTGCTCTAGAGGACAAGTTGGGACTGCAAGATCTTCTTCTTCAACAAAATCAGTCCTAACCACCATTTGTTCAACCTTGGCCTCTTCTGTAGGATTAACCATCAAGGGGATCTTTGTCATCCCAAATCTAAGAGCCCAACTCTTCAGACTTTGAATTTCTTCATCTTTGTTTGGCCTCTCTTTTTGCTGTTGTTTTCCTTGACTGGCATTCTGATTTTCATCCTCCCAACATGGATTTGGGAATGCAAGAGGAGGGATAGGTTGAAACTCAACTGATTTGACAATTTTTTGTGGTGGTGGAGGAGATGGAAACTCTTGTTTCCTTAGCAGAGGGGGTATTTCTGTTAGCTCTTGTGGAGGGGATGACTGTCTAGAAGGAAAAAGGAAAGAAGAATTGAGATGAGGTGGAAGACTAGGAGATGGAGGGATGGATTCAACACTTGGGACAGAGTAGATGGAGGGTTTGAAACTTGACACTGATGAAATGAAACAGATTGGGAAAGAGGAAAAGAAAAGGAATGAGAAGGTGTGCTTACCCGTTGACAAGGTTGTTGAATACTCCTCTCATACACCTCTATTTCTTCAATCCACTTTGCAAGCAAAGGCAAAGGCGTTGCAATCATGAAGTCAAGCTTCTCTAAGGGTGAAGTGTCTTGGAAAAGGTCCCACCCATGGACGGGTGCTCCATAACCGATTCCAAAAGATTTCATTTGTGCTTGAGCCACTGGACTGCACCATCCCCACCTCCATCTTTTGGATTTTCTCCAACAGACTAGCATCTTGGATTTGATGGTCTTCATTGTATGCATACTCTTGCTCTTGGAAAGCTCCATAGCCAAACTGACTTTGGCACTGCTGCTCATATGAGTATGCATGTTGATCTGGAAGATTTGTAAAATGTGTTGGAGGTGGAATATACTGTTGTTGTTGATGTGAATTCCATGATGGAAATGAAGTCATGATTGCACAACCTCATGGAATGGGAAAGAATGAAAGAGATGGAAAGAAAGATGTAAATGGATGGAAACGGATCTGCAACTCAGAGAAATGGGTTGCTGATAAGATGGAGTCGCCAGATGTGTTTGTAAGTGCCTCCAAAGGCTGAAATCTTCACGGGAACACACAAGCCTGCAAAGATGAAGTGGAAGACCTCTAAGGTCCCACTTTGGGCGTGCAAAATCATTAGTGGTTCCACGGTGGCTTAAGATTTTCTATTTGATAATGAGACACCTCACGAAAGATGAAACTCTAACTTCGTGACCGTGCCCACCGGGAGTGCCAAAATGTTAGTGCAAAATCATAGCACCCTTGGATATAGATCGGGCTTCTAGGTTGATCACTCAGGCATCTAGTGTGATTGCACAACATGGAAACCTCTCTCCAAGTGTGGGACTTGTGAAACCGAGAGAGGAATCTCCAGAGAAGGCTGGTTCCTGCTCCTAAACTACCTGCCACAAGCTATTCCAGTGTGGGAAAGCTAATCTAATCCTAATCTAACCATACCAAGGAGACAGAGAGAGAGAGAGGGAAAACAACAAAATCCTACACTAAAACGGTGATACACCGGAGAAGGAGAATGTTGGACATCTATCAAAACTGCCATGGGACAAGGAGAGGTGAGCAATGGGAAGGATGGACAGAGATGCATCACAGGCCCAAGGATATATTTCACACGAGAAAATGTCCCAAAACTCCATGAACACAGCTCCAGGGCTGTAATGAACATTCAAACATGCACAAATACCTGCGCAATGAAGAGAGGTAAGAAGAGAACAAGCAAAAACAAGGAAGGATGGACGGATGCATCACAAAACACATTTTTTTGCTCCGTAGAGTTTGCATGAACATCATTCCATTAATAAGAGGCAAAAACACCATTACAGAGCAAGGGAGGAGGTTCGAACTCCATTTTCAACCCTAGAGAAGAAAAGAAGGGAGGGCAGAGCAGAAAAGATGAACTTGTTATGTCCCCCTTTTGAAAGAAGCCCCTCTGTACAATATATAGGAAGAAAGAGAGAGGGAAGAGAGGAAATTCGAAACTACCACAACCACTTCTAGGTCACATTTTAAATCATCTCATTATGGTAGAAGCGGCGGATCCTGGCAAAACGGCGGGCTGTCTGCTGCATTAAAGCTGGTTGTTGAAGCGTCACTTCTGGCATTACCATGCGTCAGAGCCGTTTCTTAACTTTCTCTCTCTAGACTACACCAAAATGGAAGATTGATCCTAGAATCATGTAGAGAATTTCAACAGCTTTCCGTTGATATAAAGAACGTGCAAATCCGAGCTCTGGATCAAAAGATATGACGATCTGAAGATTTAGGGCACGGAACAGACCAAAACGGATTTTGAAATATTTTCCCGCGCTTCGCCACCTGGACGACACGTGGCAGGCTCTGATTCGCTGAATAATTCTCTCTCCTCCACCTTTCCGTGGGCTTTCCTTTGAAATTTCCTTGTGGGCCCTAGCTGGGACACGTGGCACTATCTCATTGGTTCGGATCAGTGCTCGAAAACTCACCCTTTGACTTTTTGACCTTTTCCCTTGTGACACGTGTCATGATTTGGTTGGTCCGCGGGCCTGCCGGCTCTTTCATGCCCTTCGCGTTTTTTTGTCCCAGATGTCCCAAACCGTTTGGGACATAAACCTCCGATCCGCCCAAAATGGGCTTCCTTGTCCCATTCGGCCGATGACACGTGGCATGCATTGATTGGCTTTCGGCTCCTTCGGCGATCCGCGTCCCACGCGTCCCTTTGTCCCATTTGGCACAGTGCTCCTTGTGCTCATTTCGCCGATCCGACCGGTTCGGGTATTTTTGTCCCACTTGTCCCACTTTGTTTCGGACTGTTTGTGCTCATTTCGGCCGAACCGGCCGGTTCGGCTCTTTTTGTCCCAGATGTCCCAAATGCTTTTCGGACTGACTTGACTCTTTTCGCCCGGTTCGGCCGGTTCGTGCCTTTTTGTCCCGAACGTCCCGAGCAACACTTAGTCATTTTTCTTCCTCTTTCAGCCCGGATCAGCTTCTCACACTGCCGCGTGCACTTTCCGGCCCGATTGTCCCAAATGCTTAGCGGGCCGCGTGGAGGCTTTTCATCCGATCCACATCTTTCTGTCCCACACGTCCCAAAGGCGACCTTGAGCAGGACTTAGCCAATTTTCACGATTTTTTCTGGATCAACCTACTTGCCTTTCTGTAACTTTTTTGCATTTTCTCAGAGCTTGCTCCCTCCTTCTTTGGTCAGGGGAGTTAGAAAAATATCTGAGAGAACCTCAGAAACATGATGTTTGCTCTGAATCAATCAATTTTCCTGGGACTTGAATATTCTGATGCATGTTATCAAAATTACCCTGGGGGGTGAATTTTGGATAACAAAAGAACCATATGTGCAGAAATAAGGAAATGTTTAGTAATATAGATGAAGCAATCAGATATGCAAAGAATATGGGAACAAACAATAAGATTCATGTGATGGGTGAAGGCATTATATCTATTCTCACCAAGCAAGAAGATAAGAAGAATATTTAGAATGTTTTCTATGTCCCATTATTGAAGTATAATCTTATAAGTTATGGGAAGCTTCTCCAAAATGGATAGAAGGTGAGGTTTGAAAATGGAGAATGTATGTTATATGATAAAAGTGGAAGCAAAAAGTTAATTGCAGTAGTGCGAGATGAGATGACATAAAATACAATGTTTCCTTTGAGGATGTATATTGCGGGTGTACCAACATTAAAAAAATAGTCATTGATTAATCTAATTTTTGGAATCTCAAGTATGGACATCTAGTTTATGGTGGATTGAATGTTCTTTATAAAAATAAAATGGTTAAAGGGCTACCACATATTGAGAAACAAGATAAAGTATGTGAAGGTTGCATAATGGGGTAGAAACATAGAAATGATTTTCTCTCGGGTAAATCATGGAGAGTAGGTTCACCTCTTGAGCTAATACATTCAAATTTGTGTGGTCCCATGAAGAATCCTTCCTTGTCTAAAAATGTGTATTTCATTACTTTCATAGATGAATTCAGTATAAGGACATGGATTTATTTCTTGAAAAAGAAATGAGAAACATTTACTGATATTCAAACAGATTCAAGACCATTATTGAGAATCACAATGGCCATTTTATAATTACTTTGATCATGGATAGAGGGGGAGAGTATATATCAAATGAGTATTTAAACTTTTGCTAGGATCACGAGATCAAGCAGCAATTCACAACAAGGTATACACCGTAGAAAAATGGTGTAGTAGAGAGAAAGAATATAACCATTCAAGAAATGAAAATAAGTTTCCTCAAAGAAAGAGGATTGTCTAATGAATTCTGGGTAGAAGTAGTTGGGACAAAATTCTATTTGCTGAAAATATGTCCTACAAGAGTGTTAGGAGTATGATACCTCAAGAAGTATGGAGTGGAAGAAAACCAAGTGTTGAGAACTTGAGATTTGTTAGGTGCATAGCATATGCACATGTGCGAGGAAAAGAATATAAAAATGGGATAACAGAGGAGAGAAGCTTATTTTTACGATCATAGAAACAAAATACAAATCCCTTCCAAGCAAAGCGGTGGAGGAAGGTGTGGGCGAAGTGGTGGTTGGTGAGATATTGAAGGTTGGAGGAAAATGGTTGAGTTTGGGAAGGTATCTCAAGTGATTAGGTAGAAGCATCAAGTCCCCCATATGTTAAGTTGATGCAAAGGTGGGGAGGACTATAGGGGAAAACTTTTCCTACGTGGTGATCATAGTGGGGATGTTGGTGAAGGTTACCATACTCTTAAGGAGTAAGGAATATGCCAACGTTATAAAATTAGTATTCTCCCGGAGTGAGGAGTTAAAAAACACCTTATAAGGGATTAGTAGTTGGTATGTGGGTAGTGAGAATGGATGAATCACTAGACATCTAGGAAAAATAAGCATTGGATGTTTGAGAAGTAGATAACTTCATTTATGGGTCAACAACATAAATTACGGAAATAATGGGAATAGAGGAGTTAGTTATGGAAGATGTAGCAGCTGAAGGGATGGATGAGGTGGCGGTTGAAGAATAAGTGGTGGTGGTGGTAGATGCCTTAACGGTATAAGGACATCATTAGGATAATACAACATGTTACAGGTCTTGAATGGTGAAGGGTCATCTGGAATGGTATAGTTGTACCCTTTATGTTTTCATTTTTAACAACGATATAAGGTTGAAGGAACATAGCCCATGGCACAAATCCGTGGTTGGCCAAGTAGTAGGTTGTAGTGAAATTCCCCCTCTAACATAGAATAATTCAGGAATGGCATGGGGGCCCATGCAAATGTGGAGAATGATGGTGTTGAGGGTGGAATTCATGACATCATTAAATGAATGCAACATAATTGGGTTATTATACATGCAATTGGTAGGGATGCATATTTGGTTGTACGCATGGGAGGAAATGATGTTGTTACTGGTACCTCCATCGATCATAATGTGTCAAATGCGTATATTATCAATGTAGATGGAAATAAATAGGGTGGGGTCAGTATCATCTGATTAGAGAGGTAAAATATCATCGTCATAGAAATTGAGAGTAGCTACTTGATGAGTGGTAGTGGGAGAATATGAAGGGGTAAAAGTGGTGAGAGAGGTAAGGTGGCGAGGGGTTATAATGGATGCACTAGGTGTATGGTTATTATGTAGAATCTCAATAGATTGTAGGACCTCAATGACGGCACAATGAGACTCGAGAGGTTTGGATGAGGTCCTATAAATACATTTTAAGAGGATACTAGTGCAATTTTTTAAGTATTGTATGATGTGCAACCACAAAAATAGTGTATGTTCGTCCCACGGATGGTGATTTTAGGTGCGGTGCGAGATAGAATGTTGGGTAAAAGAGTATTAAATGAGTTGGTTGTTTTATCCTTTCCTTTGTCTTTCTAGGCTAGAGTGACAACTTAAACCATATTGATCTGTGATGAAGGAGAAGGTGAGTCATGAAAGGTGTAGTAATAAGATGGGTAAAAATATGGTGAGGGAATATATAGGTTTTGTGAAATCAATGGGTCACATTGGCATTTTGGGTGATATTTGGCTAGCTCTCTTATGCTGACCATATTGATCTCAAATGTTAGAGGAGGATAAAAATGTTATGGAGGTGGAGATGTAGGTAATTGAATAGGTAAGGGATGAGGATTTGTAGTGATAGGTGTAGGTGGAATATGATCCTCATCTAAAAGATCATCACCATCAATTTTTTTCTTCAATAGAATATAGTTAGAGAAGAATATTCTTAAGAGCCTTACAGTTTCCTTCATCATTCCTTAGCAAACAATGATAAGCAAAAATTTTGGTATCATAAAACCCTTCGGTTTAGGTTTGAGTGGGTTGTAAGGCCTAAGAGATGGTAATGTGATGATAGAGGTTTCCAAAAGGTTAGCTAAGATGTTAGCGTAAAACTCTGCCAATGGATCACAATGTGAATAAGTATGGGTCTGAATGGAAGTGTGGGTGACTTTGGTGGGAGAGGCATCACTAGAGGTGGAATCAGAAGTTGAGTAAGTTTGACTACTTGTTTGGTATATAGTATGATTTTAGGTTTGGGTTGCACCTTCTAGGGTAAGGTGTAGCAGGTGAAGTAGTTGTAGAAGGTAGTGTAGGTTTAACTACCTCTTTGGAAGGTAGTGGTTTTTGGGATTTCGTTACACCCTCTTGGGTAAAGGTGAAGAAGAAGTGTGTGATGTAGAAGGGAAGGAAGATGGAGGTAGGATACAAGTTATCCAAGATGATAATGGAGGTGTGGTGAAGGTTGTGGTAAGAGGAAATGTTGAAGGGACCGGTTAAGGATAAGGGAATGACATGGGTAATGATGACTATACAAGAAGTGGTGTAGGTATAAGAGGTATAAATGATGTAGGTGATGGCGAAGGAATAAGATGTGTAGGTAATTTGGGTGTAACAGAGGATCATGACGAGGAGATGGGCTATTGTGTTTTTTGTTTACTTTGGGTAGGAGGCTGCTTGACTAAGGTTGATGGGTGGGGACCTAGGATAGATGGAAGTGGTGAAGGTGATAGAGGCATAATGGGAAAAGCTAGCATATGCAGCCTAAGAGGTTTGTCCTTATTCTTATATGGGGAATAGTATTTACAATAGCTTGTGAGGATGTGGCTAAATCCATTTTCATAGGAGGATGGACTATGCTTGATGTCAGCATGACTCCTAATGTGGTAATGGGTCTAGACGTGGAGGAAGATAAAGGTGCGAGGTAAGGTTTTAGGAATAGTAAAAAGTTCATTTGATGATAAAGGTTTAGGAGTGGGTGATGGTAATGAAGAATGGGTCACTAAAAATGGAATGGTCGTGGTGAGTTTGGTTATGCTCAAACAAATTTGGATAGATTATGGAAGTGTTAACATATAACATCTGTATTTGAGTTGAGAAAAATAGTTGAAGGCATCCCCAAAGCATGGAATTTTCAACATAATCTAAGCAGTTAGACGAACATGATAATGGTAGTGATGTAGGGGGATGATGTATATTTTTTAGTAATCGCTATAAATAAAGTCTGTGAGACAAGGAAATGGTTGGTTTCAGACTATGTGGGTAGAAGAGACAAGAGAAGATCAACATGATCCTTAAAAGCCAATAGAGAATTGTCACCAATAGGAAGGGACACTACTAATGGATCCCTTGTGGGTAGGGGAGATGGCAAGTTAGATGAGGTAATTTTGTCTTTTGGTGAAGAAGAAGGTAAGCATGAATCTCTCGTGGGTAGACGAGTAAGTATTGCGGTTGTTTGTCGGGTTGAGAAGTGATTAGGAAAATACATCAAAAATATCATGGAATCATATGTCGAGTGAAGGAGAAGATAAGGGAGACTCCTATGTGGGTAAAGGAGTAGATGACTCAGATCCCTCTGTGGATGAAGAAGCTCGCGAAAGAATGGTTGCCACTTCAGGAACTTTTCGAAACTCCAACCACCCTGCTTGTCCAAAAATGGTTTTCACTTCTCCATCTGCAAAAGTTGCATATCCTCCTCTCGTCTCTGAATTATTTTTAATCCCCATGGAAAATAGGATGATTCAAATTATTCCTTTTAAAAATTATTACTTTTTCTTAACTAGTTTGTGAAAATACTAGGTTTGGTACATGAAACTATTGGTTTAGCTATAGAATTCAAATATAATTCTATTGTTTCTTCCTTGAATTTTTGTAACTACTTCTCAACTTTGTTTATTCCACCCAAATGATAGATCATTATTAATACGACGCCACTTTTACTTATTCATTTGACATCACCCTCATGATTACTTTATTTTAATCATAATGTACAATAAATGACTCATAATACCGCTAACTCAAGTCAAGTCTAATCACACATGCCAACTTTAATTTAAATCTTTCAATAAGATTAAGATATAATTACCGTCCTTGCTGATGTAATCCAGCTACCTTAATGACTCATCATTCCTAAAAGAAAATGAAAAAGAGAAACAATTAGAAAAGACAACTGGAATTCCAAAGAAATTCTTTTATTTTGAATTAGCCATTTATTGAGGAGACCAACCGCCATTTTTAGTTTTCAATTGGTCACTAAGAGATTTTTTTGGGGAAGAGAACACCATTTACTTGGTTTTCATTCCTTCCCTTTTGTATTTTTCTCTCTTTTATTATTTTTTTGGGGAAGAGAACACCATTTTCTAGTTTTCATTCTCTTCCCTTTATTTTGGATTCATGCATCTAATTATTTGATCATTTTGGAAGAACTGGGTTCTTCCATATGATCAAATTATTTGTCTTCTTCAATCTACTTCAAGAATTCATCCCTAGTAGGAGGATTCCTATAAATTTTTAACCTATGTCCATTGACCAAAAGTGTCCTTCTACTGCCATCAATGGGAAGTAGCTGAATAGATCCATTGTCAAATATCTTCTCAATCTAATAGGGTCCTAACCATCTAGTTCTCAACTTTCCTTTGAATTGCTGGTACTTGGAATCAAATAGTAATGCCCAATCTCCTACCTTAAATTACCTTTCCTTGATATGTGTATCATGCCACTACTTCCTTTGGTCTTTTATTATCTCTATCTGATGAAGTGCTTCTAATCTCATATCATCAAATTCATTGATTCGTAGAATTATTTCCTTTTGTGTTGCATCAAATTCAATACCCAATTTAGTTGGTGTTATAAATTTTTGTAGTTAAAATTCAATAGGTAACAAAGGATTTTTCCAATAGAGTAACTAATATGGTGAGAACCCTATTTTAGTCTTCCAAGTCGAATTATAAGGTGAGACAACATCAAGTAGTCTCTTCACCCAATCTCTTCTATTTGCCTCAATTGTTGTGGTAAGAAGATTTTCCAATTCTCTATTTGTTATTTCTTATACATTTGATTATGGGTGATAGGGATATGAATTCCTATGATTGATCCAATAGTATATTGTGAAGGCATGGATCATATTAGACATGAACTGTGGCCCTTGATTTGAAACTATACTCCTTGGTGCACCAAAATTCATCATACTTTTTTACCAAAGGAAATCAACAACTACTTCTTCATAGCATTCGTTAAAGCATGTGCCTCTGCCCACTTTTTCACATTACTAGTATACACAAGAATATTCTCCTTTCCTTTTAAAGGAGGACTAAAGGGACCAACAAAATCCATCCCCCACCTTTCAAATGGTTCAATCACCACTTTAGGTTGTAGAGGAATTTCACTAGTAAAGGTTGTTTGTCCCATCCTTTGACATGGACCACACCGCTTGATATATCTCTTCACATATTTATACAAATATAGTAATTAATAGTCAATTCCAAGTATATCATAAGTTTTTCTTTTCACTGAAAAGTTCCCTCCACCTGGTTCATCATGACATGACCTGAGTATGTCAAATATTTCATCTTCTCTAACACACCTACGTAAAACCAAATCATAACCATAGTTAAATAACATCCATTTAACCATTTAAATTGTGCACTGGTTTTGATTAACTTTTTCATTTGTTTCTTAGTAAAAGAAGGAGGAAACTTCCCTATTGCAAGCTAACTCACCATATCAGCAAACCATGGTGTATAATTTGAAATAGAAAAAAATTGTTCATCTGGAAAGTTGTCCTTAACTTGATCTTGCTCCCCTGTAGTGGTTAATATTGACAAAAATAGGTTACCACATTAAATTTTCTTGGATTATCTATAATGGTAATATAAATTTCTTTTAAAAGTAATAACCATCTAATTATCCTACCTCCAACCACTAATTTATTCATTAAGTATCTAATTGTTGAGTGATTTGTATGTACAAATATTTTGTACCTTGTAATATAATGTTTGATCTTATTAATATCATAAATCAAAACAATAAATCTATTTTCAAAGGTGGTGGTGTAATTTCTTTCAGTGGGAGTAAGATATTTACTAAGGTAGTAAATAGCATACATTTTCCCTTTTTCATCTTTCTATCCCAAAACTACACCAATTGAGTTATTTGAGGCATCTAGTTGGATGTGAAAAGGTTTCTCCTAATCAATTTCTCTTAATATTGGGGCAGTGATTAATTTTTCTTTAATCTCTTCAAAATAATGTTGACATTTTTCATCCCAAAGAAATTCATAGTCCTTGGTAAGCAAACTAAACATGGGGGCAGTAATTTTACTAAAATCCTTGATAAAATGCCTATAGTACCCAACATTTCCTAAAATGACTTAATATCCATGGGGGTTTTAGGAACAGGCAAGTCTGAAATAATCTTGATTTTGTTTGGATCAACTTGAATTCCTCTTTTTGAAATATGGTGTCCTAGTATAATTCCCTCATCAACCATCATCAAACATTTCTCATGACTAAGAGATAAATGGTGTTACTCACATATTTTTAAATAGTTTTTCCAAATTATTCAAATCATCATCAAATGTGTCTCCATGCACAAGATAAATTCATCCATGTATACCTCTACACAATCATTCGTTAGATCTGTAAAAATTGGTAGTACAGCTCTTTGGAAGGTTCTTTGGAGCATTAAATAGTCCAAATGGAAATAACCTATAGGAAAAGGTACCCCATGGACAAGTAAAGGTAGTTTTTTCCTAATCCTCGTAGCAACTCTAATTTTATTATATCCAATAAAGACATCTAGGAAGGAAAAGTATTGTTTACTTACGAGGTTGTCTAAAACTTTATCTATGAATGGTAAGGGAAAATAATCTCTAATTGTGGATTTATTCAGTTCCCTATAATTAACACAAATTATCCATTTTCTGTTATTTTTAGGCATATTTATAAGAGGGGACAGCCATTGACTATCTGAGATAGGGTAGATAAAACCTACTTGTAACAGTTTTTAACTTTTTTCTTGACTATGTCCCTTAAGGATGGATTAATCCTTCTCTAAGGTTGTCGACTAGTTTAATGTTTTTGGTATAGATGTGATGGGTGAAAATACTTTGATAGATTCCTTTCATATCTTTATATTCCCAAGAAAAATCTCTCATATTATATTTCGAACATCAAACAATTTAGTTTTTTCTTCATTCTTTAACTAGCTATTAATGTTCAAAAAAAATCTAGTTGAATCTCAACATGTTTGGTTCCATTGTGTGATGAACTGATTTATTTGAAAGGGTTCCATTAAGTTGTTTAGTGGACATGAATGTGGTAATAACATACGATATGTATCAATATATCCAAAATTCCCTTGAGAAATAATACTGTAAAAAGGATAGTAGGCGAGTTATGATACTTATTTTGTTTTCCAAAACTCCACGTCACTACTATTTTCCAAAAATTCCTCACCATTTCCTGATATCTTTAAGACTCAAGATATCTGATTCCATAGATATTATTTCCCCTCTTTAAGATAAATCTCATTCCTCTGGAGAAAAAATATTTGCATTTGTAGGGAACTATTGTTGGTGTGGTTCTATAGATAAGTGTGAATGTTCTGAAAATAAATCTGATGGTTCTGGAACTAAATTTGATGGTTCCAGAACTAAGTTCAATTTCCCCAAGGAAAATTGGTGTTCATTCAATGGTTGATTAATCATATCTTCCACCTCCTGTATATGATTGTGCAAAGTTATCATAGGCAAAGAAGACATGTTTTGCTTATTAGTATCAGGATCATCAACCCATAATTGTTCTCAATTATCAATAAAAGGTCTTGTAGAAGGATATAAGGAAATTTTCTTAGAATTCTTACCATTTGACAAAGTCATATCACTTGATCTACAATAAATTAAGGTAGCAACTATAGCTAACCATGGTCTACCCAAAATCTTGGGATAACCAAGTGTTTTACCTTTTGGCCATAATATAAGGAAGTCCACTTTGGATATTCCCATGAATCCACCATAACTACCGCATCTTCAATTACTAATATGCCATTTGCAATATGGTACTAATAGGTTGTATACCTATTAATAGTAATATTTCTAAAGTGTCCACTTTGTCATCACATTTAAAGCTACTTCTAAGTCAACCAAAACATTATGTATATGTTTATTCCCTATAGAGATAGAAATAACAGGGCTTCCAGGATCTCTCGTATTTGGGAAGTAAGAGTTTTCTTGCTAATAAATCAACAAGTTTCCCATCTACCTTAATAGTCTTAGGGTACTGCTTCTTCCTTCCAGGTATTTTTAAACATAGCATTTTGATTAACTTGTTTAACTCTAGAATGTCCTTGATTGCTTGCAACAATGGTATTTCAATATTTAATTTCCTCAACTCCTACACCAACTCAAATTCCTTGGTCCCTATAACTTCTTTAAATCTCTCTAGAAATGGAGTTTTAGTAGAGTTGCTATCTGGCTCCTTATCTTTTTCTTTTTCATCCTTCTTAGGAACAACTGAACTAGGGGTTTTAGTTTCTTCTGTCATTTCAGTAATTATAATAGATGAAATGCTAATTATTTTTCCATGGCATTAAGATCAACTAATTTTTCTTGTTTTGTCCCATAAACAGGGGTTGTTTGTTTGTTTCTAGGATTAGCCACTTGTTTTGTTGGTATTTATGTTTGAACCACATTTTAAGTCTTTGAATTTTGTGATGGGGAACCCATTATGGCTTATTCATTCTGATTAGGATTTATCTTCCCTTGAGTGTAATTATTAGGGCTCCACTTAGGCTTTGACAAGGTATAAGGGTTACCTTGAGTAGACCATGGTTATTGGTGTCCTTGAGAATACCAAGCTTGTCCTACCTAATCTAAGGGATTCCATTTTGCTTGAGGGGCCCAAGGTGGTTGTCCATGATTTCGTGGTATTGTCTCGACCCATTCATGGCATCATCAAGGGATTAGAAACTCGACCTTTACATGAACTGCTCATGGCTTGGTTATTTCTTGACAAAGTTTAATTATTTTGATGTGGATAGGGTACTAGTTTGTTTAAGCTATTTTTATGAATGGAAGAAGATAAAAATCATTAATCTCATGGTCCCTAGATTCACGAGATAAGACATACTTCTGCTTTTATCTAGAGGAAAATCTCTTAATGCATGCTTCTTCCCGCATCTAGGATAATACATAGCTAATGGTTTAGTTTTAACATTTTCTTTTGCTTGAAATCCATCCATGGTGGAGGTTAATTGAAATAAAATGTTTGTTTTAAAGTTTTTTAGTTCATCCATCAATTTTTTCATATCTGGATCCAAAATTTTCACTTTTTTTCCTTTCCTAGGTCCACCCCTTGTTCTTGAATAGCTTCTACACATGTATTTAATATCATTCATTTTCAATTTATCAATGTTTCCTCCTATTAAATTAAGGGATTCCCTAGATTCATCATCCAAACCTTTAAGAAAAATGGTTTTTCTTAACTCTTCTTGAAGTACAAATCCACACCTTTTACTTACAAAGAGGAATATGTCCAAATAATCTTCCATATTCTCATCCTCTTCCTACTTGATTTTGAAAAATTATTCCTTCCTATTTCTCCCTCTACAGTAGTCTTGATATTTGTCTAGGAAGGAAGTTTCCATTTGTGCCCAAGTGGTAATAGAATTGGATGTTAATCCCATAAACCACCTCATTGTTGCATCCTTTAGAGTATATGGAAACAACTTGAGCTTCTGATTATCTGTTTTGTAATCATAATTCTATCACAAGATTTTTAAGTTCAAACAAAAATTGGTCAAGTTCTTCATATGACATCTCTATAAATGTGGGTAAATGTGCAAGTGAAATATTATTCATAGGTGTATCATCATCATCCAATTGGATTAGATAAGTAAAGGTCCTATCAGGTTCTCTTTCAACTTTTCGTGTTATTTATATAGTACTTTATATAATTTTCTTCTAATAAATGTGGTATGTGATCTATTTTGGTGAATGTGAGAAGTCAGGAGTAGGAGGTTGACTACTCAATTGAGAATCAAAAATTTCTCTAAATGGGTCTTGGGAGATAATCCTTCTTCTAAAGGTTCCACTTCCTTCTAGTGACTGATCCAAGAATTCCAAAGGTGACAATTCCACTTTTTGTTTAATAAGGGATAATGGTGCTTCAAATTCTTGGTCAACTTCCTTATTTGAACTAGAGGATGCTAATAATTCTTGTTGAGATATTTTTGGAGAAATCTACCCTTTGAGTCTATTTGTCTACTCATAAATTTTATGATAACGTAGGGAATATTTTTCAATTACTAAATGTATCGGTATTTCTCTTATTGACACCTAATTAGACAATTATAACTAGTTGGTCCCCGAAAATGGTGCCAAAATTGATGGGTGTCGTCATTCCCTTCATTTAATCAATTTCTTGGTTGTTGTCATATTTAAACCAGTGGTGTGTCTGAAGCTATATGCAAAAATAAGAATCCTAGTGATCTAGTAATTGATTATAGGTATTTTTAATTGTCTGGGGATTTTTGCAGTATCTTGAAGATTTCTGGTCAAATCCTTATTGAAGACAAACTATAAGAAACTTGCTAGAAATAAACACTCTCTGTAGAAATAAATTGTTGGAAATAAACACACATTGCAGAATGAAATAAATTTTTGGAAAGAAAGACACATTACAAAAGTAAAGAAACTTGCTTGGAAATAAACACACCATTGAAAATGCTTGCGAAGGAAATAAGATTCTAGTTTATAACACCTACAATGATAATTACATAAAAAATTCAACTGAAGAATCAAAAGTATTTATAGAATTAATACTTAATAGATTTACATGAATTACTTAGAAATATAAATACCAATAAGACAAGGATCATGTTTCTTAGAGGAGTGGGCCCTTACTCCACCTTGTCTCAGGATTTGACAAAGTATGATTCTCTCTCGATAGAAAATGGCTATCATTTTCTCAAGTGTTATGTCTTACAAATTTTCACTTTGTATCTCTATATCGTATATCTCTCTATATGTATATATTTAATCTATCTATAGGTCTTTATATATATTTCATCATCCAAATATGTATTTACAACCATAGTTGTATACCGATTCAAGTGGAACCGAATAGTGCCCAAAATAGATGTGGAATTTAGAAACCATGTTAGACATACAACTATCTGATCCTACATAAGTTATCTCTAGATATGGAGTACAAAGAATCAAAAATCTCATGATCTGCTCCTGATTGGAAGGCCCATTAATTTCTCTAAGATCAGATTTTGTCAAAATAAATAGATCCCCATTGATTCGGAACTTTGGAGAATTTCGGAACCAAAGGGAACTATTCTAGAACTAACTATGAAAGTTCGGAGCTAAGCATAGGAGTACCAAAACTAAGTGTTGGAGTTCCAGCTTTTAAGTCCAAAGGTTCTAGAACTATGTGATAGATTTCTTTAGCTATATGATGAAGTTCCAAAACTAATCTTGGAGGTTTCAAAGCTATGCCGTATTGAAGCCAATGTTCCAAAAAAGTGTTGGTTGCTTCATACTTTGATTATTTGTCCGAATGTGACCTGTTTTATTCACAAAAACCTGAATTTCCACACACTTGTTAGGAATTACAGATTTTTATAGGTTAGAACTAAATAAAGAAAAAGATGCATAATTACATCCTAACTTATCTCTAGATCAAGCAAAAGTTAACAATGCAGAATTTTTTTGGCAAAAAGGACGTAAAATGAGAGCATTCATTGTTCATTGATGAAGCATATTTTAGCCTCATCATTTCTCCCACACTTACTTGTTTGTAAGTCCTCTTACAAAATCTATTCTTCAAAATTAGGATTATGAATTCTACATTCTAACTGGTCACTGAGATCAAATGGTTGGAACTGAATATCCCAGTGCTTTAGCTCAAAAGTGTTGTATCATAATCCTTCTTTTATCTTTCTCTACCAATTCTCAAACTCAGTGGGATCCTAAGGTTCTCTGTTCTACCATGGAGACATGGGAGTGAGAAGGAGAGGAGGCCTTGTTCTCATTCCCATCCACATGCCCCTGTGTTTTTCATTGACCTGAGGGATTAGTGTACACAAAACTCTTGGCTCTTTCCAGACTCCATATTAAGTTCGTGGGAGATATTACTTCTCTTCTTCTTAATGCTACTGTGAGAAAATCCCATATTTTCAAGCATCCATCATAAATATCTTCAAAAAAATTCTCCTCATAAGAGGTGAAGGAATTAATGCTCTTTTGTAGGCTGGAAATATAATGTTTCTTAAATCTGTTATCAAAGGCATGAGTTCTGAAATGTTTGGCAAAGGCAGATGGCTTCCCATAATGAGTTCTCATACAAAGGCCTGATGAATTGGCCTTCAGTAAATGTTCAGTATCCCTCTTTTTCAAGCTACCTAATTTTGAAGTACAGAAACAAATGCATTTAGTTAACTTTCTCCTACATACAAATTGATCATGAAGCATGTATTCTTTTCCAGTATAAAGTTGCAAAGATACAATTCACAGAGGATATTTTTCTGTTCTAAATTGGCTGAGGAATATACTTGTCATGAATTATGAATCATCCTTTATTTCATGTGGAAGGGCACATGCAATCCTTGAAAGCTGCCAACGAATAAATTGCTCTTCCAAAAAGACAATGTATGCAAGAGAAGGTATCCTACATGTGAGTAACGTTTCACTCATTATGCAAACCATTTGTATCTTTACCAGACATTTAAATTTGTCTTCTTCCATTTTGTAAAATTTCTCTTCCCACTCTTTCCTTTCCTTCTACTCCTCCTCCATCTTACTTCTTAATTCCTCATTTGATGTTTTGAATTCATTAAGCTTCCTGCATATATCATCCCTCAACTACTTATGTTTTGATTCTTTGAAGATATCTTTGACATAACACTCTATTTACTAGCCAATTGACATTCTTTTTCTTTTTCCATCATCTATTGTTTGACCAATGTCAATTCTTTAGTCCTATCTATGAGCTGAGTTGTTATTTTCTCAATGATCATTTCCCTCTGTTCTAATTTGAGTTTGAGGAAATTTAATTCCTCATCTTTCTCCCTGATGATAAGTTCTACTCTAGACAAGAACAAAGTCTATTTTAAATGTTTTTTTTCCTCCTTTTCTGAGAGTTCCTCAAGGAATGGACATTGTTCTTCTACCAAAGGGGATTTTCCTTTCAATCTTCATGTGACAAAGTTTTGCTGATTCACCCATCTCCTAAAAAGCATGTTCTTCAAATATTTCATCTTCTTTCTCTACCTCAGTTTGATTTGGTCGAGGAGGAGACATTGCCATGCTACCAAGAATATCAACAACTTCTTTCTCCAAACCATCTTGTTCTTCAATTTATTTTAGAGTTTCTCTAGACCTCTTATGAACTCTTCTTCTTTGAGGAGCCTCAAAATGTTCTAAAGTGGGTTTCCTCCTAGAGCTTCTTCTTATTTTCACTTCATGATCCAGCTTAGGTGAATTGTCACTGTCAGAGACAGATATTAGTTCTTCTAGTATTTCGTAAAGGAAGGAGTTTCTTTTGAAGGCACCATAGGTTTTGTAGCTTTGATCATTATTTCAAATCTCCTCCTCTTTGGCACATTAACTCCACCTACTTCCTATTTTTCTCTACAAGAGGATCAATATCCAAATTACTTTTAGGGGAGAAAGGGGTTGGTATTCCCCTCCTGATAATATCAGGGCTTTGTTTGAATTTGTTAAGGAACTTTTCCCATGTTTCTTCTCCATTTTTCTTTGAAAGAAAATGGTGCTGACAGACCAAATGGACTAATCCATGATGTCTAATTGTTCCAACTCCCCAAGAATACCTCTGATCCATTGTCTAGATGGAGTAAAAAGGAAACCCGGAAGGTTTACTATATATTCTATTTTTTCATCCCCATACCTAAGATATATTAGCATCTTAAGGACCTCTCTTCCCACAGTCCCAAATTGGCCATCACAAGTTAGGTACTTAACTACCCAAAATGCTACCATGTCAAAGGGTTTGGGCAAGATGGCTCTTTTGACCCCCTTTATGATTTTCTTAGTGTTATAAATATATTGGGGTTCAGATTCCCCCTCTTGTATCAAGGTTTCCACTAGTTCTTTTAGGGTCCCCTTTACAGGATTTGGAACATGTACAATCACACTTCCATACATTACTCATTGTATTGATAGTAAAAGGAATTACAATGATTTTAACTCCAGGATCCTGGATTCTTTTAAATTTATAACAAATTCCCTTACCAATTCTTCATTGTACCTCAAGAACATTTTCAGGAACTCAAGCCACACTGCTTGTCCAAAAATGGCTGCCACTTCTCCATATGCAGGAATTTACATATCATCCTCTAGCTCCGACTTATTTTTAATACCCATCAAAAAGAGGATGATTCAAATTATTCCTTCTTCAAATTATTAATTTGTCAGAACTAACTGTGGGGATACTAGGTTTGGATGTGAAACTATTGGGTTTAGTTGCGGAATTCAAATATAATTCTATTGTTTCTTACTTGCATTTTTTTGTAATTTCTTTTCAACTTCATTTACTCCACCCAAATGATAGCTCGTTATTAATATGCTGCCACTTTAAATTATTCAATCGACATCACCCTCATGATTGCATGCTTTTAATCATAATGTACAATAAATGACTCATAATATTTCCAACTCAACTCAAGTCTAATCACACATGCCAACTTTAATTTAAATCTTTCAATAAGATTAAGATATAATTTTCATCCATCCCGATGTAATCTAGTCCCCTTAATGACTCATCATTCCTAAAATAAAATGAAAAAGATAAACGATTAAAAATGATAGCTCGAATTCCATAGAAATTCTTTTTATTTTGAATTAGCCATATATTAAGGAGACCAACCGCCATTTATGATTTTCAATTAGTCTCGAGAGATTTTTTTGGGGAAGAGAACACCATTTACTGGTTTTCATTCCTTCCCTTTTTTAGTTTTCTTTTTTTTTTTTTTTTGGGGCGGGGGAAGAGAACACCATTTGTTGGTTTTCATTCTCTTCCCTTTATTTTGGATTCTGTGCATCTAATTATTTCATCATTTTGGAAGAACCAGGTTCTTCTATATGATCAAATTCTTTATTGGCTTCAATCTGCTTTCAAGAATTCATCCCTAGTAGGAGGATTCCTATAAATTTTTAAACTATATCCAATGACCAAATGTAGTTGAATAGAGCCATTGTCAAATATCTCCTCAATCTGATAGGGTCCTAACCATCCGGTTCTCAACTTGACTTTGAATTGTTGGTGCTTGGAATCAAACAAGAATGCCTAATCTCCTACCTTGAATTTTCTTTCCTTCATATGTGTATCATGCCACTAATTTCTTTGGTGTTGGATTATCTCTGTCGATGAATTGCTTCAATTCTCGGATCATCCAATTCATTAAGTTGTATAATTCTTTCTTTTTGTGTTGTATCAAATTCAATACCCAATTTAGCCATTGTTCTCAATGTTTATAGTTAAAATTCAATACGTAACAAGAGATTCTTCCCATAGACTAACTAATATACTAAGAACCCTATTATAGTATTTCAAGTTGTATTATAAGCCCGAGACTGCCTCAAGAAGTCTCTTCACCCAATCTCTTGTACTCACCTCAACTATTTTGGTAAGAATATTTTTGAATTCCTGTTTGCTACTTCTGCTTGTCCATTTGATTGTGGGTGATAGAGATATGACTTCCTATTATTGATCTTATAGTATATTTTGAAGCCATGGATCATATTAGACATGAACTGTTTCCCTTGATCTCAAACTATACTCCTTACTTTGCACTGGACTTCAACATAATTAATTGTAAAAGGAAATTAGGAACTTCTTCTTCAATAGCATTTGTTAAAGTCTTCACCTCTACCCACTTTGTCACATAATCAATACACACAAAAATGTGCTTCTTTCCTTGTGAATGACTAAAGGGGCCAACAAAATATATCCCCACCTTTCAAATGGTTCAATCACCACTTGAGTTTTTAGTGGAGTTTCACTAGTAAAGGTTGGTTGTCCCATCCTTTGATAGGGATTACACCGCTCGATATATCTTTTCACATATTTATACAGAGATAGCCATTAATATCTAGTGCCAAGTATCTTTTAATATATACTTTTCACTTAAAATTTTCCTCCACTTGGTTCATCATGACATGTAATGAGTATATCAAAGATTTCATATTCTATCACACACTGCGTAAAACTAAATCAGGACCAAATTTAAATTTTGTATTGGTTTTGATTAACTTCTTCATTTGTTTCTTAATAAAATAAGGAGGAAAATTCTTAGTTGCAAGATAATTCACCATATCAACAAACCATAGTGTATCGGATGAAATAGCAAATAGTTGTTCATCTGGAAAGTTTTCATTAATCGGATATTTCTCCCATGTAGTGGTTAATCTTGACAAAAATCAGCTACCACATTAGATTTTCTTGGATTATCCACAATGGTAATATAAAATTCTTGTAAAAGTAATAACCATCTAGTTATCCTACCTCCAACCATTGCTTTTTCATTAAGTAATCAATTGTTGAGTGATCCGTATGTACAAATATTTTGTACACTGTAATATAATGTTTGAACTTGTTAATTCCATAAATCACAACAAGAAATTATTTTTAGTTGTGGTGTAGCTTCTTTCGTGGAAGTAACATTTTTACTAAGGTAGTAAATAGCATACATTTTCCCTTATTCATTTTTCTATCCAAAAACGACACCAATTGAGTTATTTGAGGCATCTGTTTTGATGTGAAAAGTTTTATTTAATTTCTTCAAAAGAATGTTGACATTTTTCATCCCAAAGAAATTCACAGTCCTTGGTAAGAAAACTAAACATGGGGGCAGCAATTTTACTAAAATCCTTGATAAAACACCTATAGTACCCAACATGTCCTAAAATGACTTGATATCCGTGGGGTTTTAGGAACAGGTAGGTCTGAAATAATCCTTATTTTGTCTGGATCAACTTGAATTCCTCTTTTTGAAATGTGGTGTCCTAGTACAATTCCCTCATCAACCATCATCAAACATTTCTCATGACTAAGAGACAAATGGTGTTGCTCACATCTTGTTAATACTTTGTCCAAATTCTTCAAAGCATCATCAAATGTGTCTCCATGCATAGTAAAGTCATCCATGTATACCTCTACACAATCATTTGTTAGATCTGTAAAAATTTCTAATACAACTCTTTGGAATGTTGCTGGAGTATTACATAGTCCAAATGGAAATACCCTGTAGGAAAAGGTACCCCATTGACAAGTAAAGGTATTTTTTCCCTAATCCTCGATAGAAAATATAATTTTATTATATCCACTAAATCCATCTAGGAAGGAAAATTATTTTTACTTACGAGGTTGTCTAAAAATTTATCTTCGAATGGTAAGGGAAAATAATCTCTAATTGTGGATTTATTCAGTTCCTATAATCAACACATGCTCCATTTTCTGTTCTTTTTAAGTACATTTATAAGAGGGGACACCCATTGAATATCTCGAGATAGGGTAGATAAAACCTACTTGCAATATTTTTTCAATTTTTGCTTGACTATGTCCCTATAGGTTGGATTAATCCTTCTGAGGTTTTCTAACTAGTTTAATGTTCTTAGTATAGATGTGATGGGTGCAAATACTTGAATGGATTCCTTTCATATCTTTATAGTCCCAAGAAAAATAACTCGTATTATCTTTCAGAACATCAAACAATTTAGCTTCTTCTTCATTCTTTAGCTAGCTATTAATGTTCAAAATTTTAACCGGTTGAATCTCAACATGTTTTCTTCCAGTGTGTGATGAACTAATTTTTTAAAATGGTTCCATTAAGGTTTTTGTGGAAATGAATGTGGTAATAACATATGATATATAGCAATATCTCTAAAATTACCTTGAGAAATAATACTTGAAAAAGGACTGTAAGCAAATTCATGATACTTATCTTGTTGTCGGTCAAAGTCCTCGTCATTGCTATTTTCTAGAAATTTCTCACCATTTCCTGATATTTTTGAGACTGAAGCTACTGATTCCCTAACTATTCTTTCCCCTACACAAGACAAATCTCATTCCTCTGAAGTGAAATTATTTACATTTGCAGGGAATTTTTGTTGGTCTAGTTCTAGAGATAAGTGTGAATGTTCTGGAACTAAGTCCAATTGCCCCAAACAAAATTGGTGTTCATTCAATGGTTAATTAATCATATCTTCCACTTCCCGTACGTGATCCTGCAAATTTATCATAGCCAAAGAAGACAAGTTTTTCTTATTAGTGTCAGGATCATCAACCCATAATTATTCTTAATTATCAATAAAAGGTTGTGTAAAAGGATATAAGGAAATTTTCTTAGAAATATTACCATTTGAGATAGTCATATCACCTTATCTTAAATCAATTAAGGAAGAAACTTTAGCTAAACATGGTCTACTCAAAATAATGGGATAACCAATTGTTTTACCTTTTGGCCGTAATATAAGGAAGTACACTAGATATTTCCATGACTCCACCATAACTACCACATCTTCAATTACTCATTCTAGTTTTGCTATCGACTAATCGACATCTGCAATATATGGTGCTAATAGTTTGTATACTGTTAATGGTAATGTTTCCAAAGTGTCAATTTTCATCACATTTATATCTTCTTCTAAATCAACCAAAACATTATGTATATATTTATTCCCTATAGAGACAGAAATAATAGGGCTTCCAGATCTCCATATTTGGGAAGTAAGAGTTTTCCTACTAATAAATCAACAAGTTTCCCATCTACCTTAATATTCTTAGGGTAATTATTCTTCCTTCCAGTCTTTTTAAACATAACATTTTGATTAACTTGTTTAACTTTGGAATGTCCTTGATTACTTGCAACAATGGTATTTTAATACTTAATTTCCTCAACTCCTGCACCAACTCATATTCCTTGGTCCCTATAACTTCTTTAAATACCTGGAAATGGAGTTTCAGTAGATTTTCTATCTGTCTCCTTATCGTTTTCTTTTTCATCCTTCTTAGGAACAACTGAACTAGGGGTTTTAGTTTCTTCTGTCATTTCAGTAATTATAACAAGTGGACTGCTAATTATTTTTCTAGATTAGGTTTGAATATCTTTACAATCCATGACATTAAGATCAACTAGTTTTTCTTGTTCTATCCCATAGATAGGGATTGTTTATTTGTTTAGGGTTAGCCACTGGTTTTTCTACTATTTGTGTTTGAACCACATTTTCATCTGTGAATTTTGTGCAGGGGGACCCCATTATGACTTGTTGATTCTGATTGAGATATATCTTTCCTTGAGTGTATTTATTACAACTCCGCCTAGGTTATGACCAATCATATGGGCTACCTTGACGAGAACATGGTTGTTGGTGTCCTTGAGCATACCAAGCTTATCCTTCCCAATCTTGGGGATTCCATGTTGGTTGAGGGGCCCAAGGTTGTTTTCCCCAATTTTTTGGTACTGTCTAAGCCACCCATGACATCATCCAGGGATTAGGAATTGAACTTGGCATGAACTGCCCCTGGCTAGGTTGTCTCTGGACAAAGTTTACTTCTTCTAATGTGGATGGAGTGTTGGTTTGTTTAAGATGATTTTTTATGAATGGAAGAAGAGAATAATAATTAATCTCATAGTCCCTAGATTCACATATAATACATACTTTTTTTTTATCCATAGGACAATCTCTTATTGCATTCTTCTTCCTACATCTAGGGCAATACATATCTAATGTTTTAGTTTTAGCATTTGCTTTAGCTTGAAATCCATCCATGGTGGAGGTTAATTGAACTAAAATTTCTATTTTAAAGTTTGCTAGTTGATAAATTAGTTTTTTCATATCTAGATTCAAAAATTTCATTGTTTTTTCTTTCTTAGGTCCACCCCTTGTTCTTGATTAGCTTCTACAAATTTATTTAATATCATTCATTCTCAACTGATCAATGTTTCCACCTATTAAATTAAAGGCTTTCCTAGATTCATCATTCAAACCTTTAAGAAAAATGTTTTTCTTAACTCTTCCCTAAGTAAAACTCCACATGACTTTTATTTACACTTTGAGGAATCTATCCAAATATTCTTCCATATTATCATCCTCTTCCTACTTGATTTTAAAAATTCTTCCTTCCTATTTCTCCCTCTATAGAATTCTTGATATTTTTCTAGGAAGGCGCTTTCCATTTGTGCCCAAGTGGTAATAGAATTTGATGTTAATCTCATAAACTACCTCATTGATGCATCCTTTAGAGTAGATGGAAAAAATTTGAGCTTTTGATTATCTATTTTGTAATCATAATTCGACACAATACTCTAAATTCAAACATAAATTGGTCAAGTTTTCAGATGACATCCCTATAAATGTGGGTAAATTTGTAGGTGAAATATTATTCATAAGTGTATCATCATCATCCAACTAGATTGGATAAGTAAAGGTCATATCAGATTCTCTTTCAGCTTTTCGTGCCATTTTTGCAGTACTTTCTAGACTTTTCTCCCAATCAATGTTGTATGTGATCTACTTTGGTGAACATTAGAAGTCGGGAGTAGGAGGTTGAATAATTAATTAAGAATCAAAACTTGCTCTAAACGGATCTTGGGAGATAATCATTCTTCTAAAGGTTCCACTTCCTTCGCGTGATCCAAGAATTCAAAAGGTAGTAGTTTTGTTTCTTGTCTAACAAGGGACAATGGTGCTTCCACTTCTTGGTCAAATTCCTTATTTGAACTAGAGGACGCTCATAATTCTTGTTGAGATATTTTTGGGAGAAATTTACCCTTTGATTCTCTTGGTCTACTCATAATTTTTATGATAATGTAGGGAAGATTTTTCAATTACTAAATGCATGATTGTCACTCTTGTTGACACCTAAGTAGACAATTCTAACTAGTGGGTCCCCAACAACAGCACCAATAATGATGGTGTCATTATTCCCTTCATTTAATCAACTTCTTGGTTGATGTCATATTCAAACTAGGGGTGTGTCTAAAGCTATATGCAATAAGAAGAATCCTAGTGATCTAGTAATTGACTGTAGGTATTTATTTTATTTTCTAGGGGATTTTTGCAGTGTCTTGAAGATTTCCTGGTCAAAGCCTTATTGAAGAAAAACTATAAGAAAATTGCTGGAAATAAACACTCTCTGTGGAAATAAACACTCTCTGTAGAAATAAATTACTGAAATAAACACACATTACAAAATAAAATAAATTGCTGGAAAGAAACACATGTTACAAAAGTAAACACACTTGCTTGGAAATAAACACACGATTGAAAATGTTGTGAAAATTCTTGCAAGGAAATAAGAGTCTAGTCTATAACACCTACAGTGATAAGTACATAACAGAATTCAACTAAAGAATCAAAAGTGTTTACAAAATTAATACTTAACAAATTTACATGAATTACTTAGAAATATAAATACCAATAAGACAAGGATCCTATTTCTTGGAGGAGTGGGCCCTTGCTCCACCTTGAATCAGGATTTGACAAAGTATGATTCTCTCAAAACAAAATGGCTATCTTATTACTGAAGTGTTCTGTCTTACAAAATTTCACTATATCTCTATATCGTATATCTCTCTATATGTATATATTTAATCTATCTACAAGTCTTTATATATATTTCATCATCCAAAGATGTATTTACAACCATAGTTGTATACCAATTCAAGTGGAACCAAATAGTGCCCAAAATAGATGTGGAATTTAGAAACCGTGTTGGACATATAACTATCTGATCCTACATAAGTTATCTCTAGATATGGAGTATGAAGAATCAAAAATCTCATGATCTGCTCCTAATTGGAAGGCCCATTAATTGCTCTAAGATCAGATTTTTTCAAAATAAACAGATCCCCATTGATTCCGGAACTTTGGAGAAGTTCTGGAACCAAAGGGAACTATTCCAGAACTAACTATGAAAGTTTTAGAGCTAAGCGTAGGAGTTTTGGAACTAAGTGCTGGAGTTCTGGAACTAAGTCTGAAGGTTTCGGAACTAAGCGATAGAGTTCCTTAGCTATATGATGGAGTTCCAAAACTAAGCCTGGAGGTTCTAGAGCTACGCCGTATTGAAGCCAATGTTCCAAAAAAGTAATGGTTGCTTCATACTTTGATTATCTATCCGAATGTGACCTATTTTATTCACAAAAACCTAAATTTCCACACACTTGTTAGGAATTATAAAGTTTTTAGACGTTAGAACTAAATCAAGAAAAAGATGGAAAATTACATCCTAACTTATCTCTAGATCAAACAAAAGTTAAACAATGCAGACAAAACTTGGCTAAAAGGACATAAAATGAGAGCATTTATTGTTCATTGATGAAGCATATTTTAGCCTTATCAATTTGGTTGATTAGGCTCTTCCAACAAGTGACAAAATCTGTAATGCATTCATCTTCATATTAGCGTGTCATGTATAAGTCATTCATGGTGACCTTGTTGATAATGTTGATAGAAAAGTGGTCTAGAAAATCTTGAGCTACTTGATTAATTGAAAATATGGAGTTATTGGGTAGAGAATTATTCCAATCTAAATATGGTCCTGTCAAGAAAATTCAGAATTTCCGTAAGAGAAAAGTGTCATCTTGAGTGATCAGATAACACACATGTTTAAAATATCGCAAGTGCTATTGCAGTCTTCTTTATTGTTGAAATAGTTGAATTTAGGAGTTCCCCAATAGGCAAGGTATGGATGAATAAAATTGGACAGTGAATGGGATCATTGTGAATCTCATCATATGTTAGAGAGTTACGTGAGCCGAGAGATATATACTTCTAATTTCTGCATCTTTTCCATTACCATTTTGATAAGATCATTGGTAGGTTGTGATGACGAGGAAACCCCTACAATATAAGGGGTTAGATAAGGCAAGTATAATATGGACAACATCCTAGTATGTGGTGATGTCGAGTAAAAAAATTGTGATGAAGGACCATGGGCCGTAATAGATTTAGAGGGAAAGTACATTAAATAATTGGTCAATGAAATATGGGGCTGTTAGTGATAGGTGTAGGTAGGCATGATGGATGTAAAGAACCTCCTAGAAATCGAGAAAGAGATTTCGGGCTGGAGTGGATGATTTTTGGAAGGGAGTGTGGGTTATTAATAGTAATGGTGGCTGAGATGTAATAGGTATATGAGAGGTGGCGGGTGTAGATAGATCTACACTCAAGATGGTTGATAAATGCATGGTTGACATCGTAGGAGTGAAAAACTTCAAAGGTGTGATAGATGTCATAGGTGCAGTAGATATCAATGATGTAGGGTCAATCTAGGAAACCATGGGTGGTAAGGTGTAAGAGGTTAAAGACAATCTAGTAATAGTTGATGCAGAAGTGGGTGCGAGGGTAGGAGGAATGAAGACAAACATGTCATATACAGGGTGTCCTGATGAATCACGGGTAGATTAATGAGTGAGATAATACTTTAGATCGACACAATTGTGATCAAAGAGTCTTGTGAACTCCTCATCACTAGTGGGTATGACAAGATCCTGATTGAGGCCCATAGGTGATAAGATGGAAGGAGGTGATGGAATAGGTGGGATCAGGTGGTGGCTAGCCTAAAACATGATAGCAATGGCTTGTCTGCAAGTCAAAACCATGTGACTAACAATAGAAAAAATATTATGACCTTTACTGATAATGTAGAAATACATAAGGAATGGAGAAAAATGGGTCTAAAATGTGTGATTTGATTGATGTTCTGATTCAAAAATCAGAACATAGAAATCAATGTTAGTTGGGGTAACTGATGCTGGTATGAGGGGCTAACTGCCACCAGTCGAATAGAGATTGTGGGAAAATATGAGATTGGTAACCAAATTGTAGTTTCTAATATAGGGAGTTATCTATTATGATTTTACCAAACTACTTAGTGGTCTTACCACCTGGGTGACATTGTTTTTTTTTATTTGTGTGGGCGAGTTCCGTAGGACAAGAATGATTCATTATTAGAAGAAGAATTTACTTTTTTATAGTGAAGAAATTTTTTACTTCTTTTTTAAATTGAGGATAAGTTTCAAAGATACTTCTAACTTTTATCTTTTGATTTATTATAAGATGAATAATATCATCATATTTTCTTTCTCTTGTATTCTGATCTGGGTATAAAGATAATGCCATATTTTTGATCTTTTGTAATATTGATGTGTTTTAAGAATATCACTTCAATCTTTTGAAATACGTGCATAGTATATCCTCTATAGTTATAAAAGGATGCCTCTAAATATGATCTGTTTCTTGCATGTTTCAAAGTCTTAATAAGATCATTCCCTTGTAAAATATGTTTTTATTATAAAAACACCACTTCTAATCCTTCATGTTAAGACATGGAGTTAACTATTTTGTAAAAACCAAAGTATAGTGTGGGGTTACCACCTAGGCAAAGTTAATTATTTTGCGAGATAGGTGGTGTAGCTATCTTTGGACAAGATGGGTAGGTGAGTTGTGTAGGCCGAGATGGGTGAATGAGCTAACTCACCGAGCTCATTGGGTGAGCCGACTCACCGAGCTTGGTGGATGATCGACTCACCGAGATTGGTGGGAAAGTTCACATTCCAAGATATGCAGGGAGATCCGATCCACCGAGATGGAATTTTTGTTGGCCTATCAATCTGGATGGTTGAGTTAGATGGTCAATATGGGTAGGTGAATTGAATTTTTGAGCTAGGATGGGGGCTAACCTACCATGCTATGTGGGCGAGTTGACTGCCAAGCTAAGTAGACAAGGTTGACCTATCGAGTTGGGCAAGTGAGCTCACCTTCCGAGCTAAGAAATATTGAACTTAATCATTTTCATATAGTAGAACTTAATCATTTTCATATAGTAATTAAAATGATTAAGTTCAATGATGTATATAATGAGAAAATTCCCATTCTCATAATTGGAATCATAAAAGAAGAACATAGATAAAATCTAGCTTGTTTTATAATGGACAGTTTCCCATTCTCACAGCTTTCATAGAGTTCTTGAAAATAATAACTTCAATTTTTCTTGTATTACAATTATTAGAATTGGCATACTCCCATTCTCATGCAAACAATTTATTTTTATTTTCCATTCATTGGTCGTGATCCATTCTTATAAAGGCATTAAAATGTTTACGTTCAATATTGCTTTTATTAGAATGTTTAAAAGGATCTTATACCCTTATACATACAAACATGCATTTATTTATTGTATTGAATGGGAAGATGCCTATTTTCATATATGAAGGATATAGATAAAATTTAATTTGTTTTAGAATGGGCAGTTGCCCATTATCATATAGGAATCATATAAGGAAAATAGATCAAATTTACTTTATTTTTGAATGGGTAGTTTCCCATAATCACAAACTTCATAGGTATTAAAATGATTATTTTCAATCATGTATCGAATGAACAACTTCCCAATCCCATATAGTAATAATAAAATAATAATATAGATAAAATCTAATTCATTATAAAATGGCAAGTTTCCCATTCTCACAACCTTCATATAGTTTTTAAATTGATTAAGTTAAATAATTCTTATATTAGATTGATCATTTAGTTTCACTCTTATATATCATATTAATTTTCCATTTAGTAATGATCAAGTTCAATATTTCTTTTATTGCAATTATTAGAATGGGCGTATGCCCATTCTCATACAAACAAACATTTTTATTTTGAATGGGAAGATGCCCAATCTCTTATAAGAATCATTGAAGAAGAATAGAGATTAAATTTAATCACTTTTTGAATGGTAAATTACCTATTCTTGTATTCAAATCATATATAAGGAAAAATAGGAAAATTTACTTTATTTTATAATGGGTATCTCTTCATTATCACAATGCTCATAGTTATTAAATTAATTAATAAGTTAAATCGTGTATTAAATGAGATAATGTGAGTTATCATATAGGATTCATAAAATAGTAATAGAGATAGAATTGAATTATATTTAGAATGGCTAGCTACCCATTCTCACTGGCTTCAAAGATTTATTAAAAATGATTAAGTTCATTATTTCTTGTATTAAAATAAAAAGAAAGGGAGAATTCCATGGAAACATCCTTTAACTTATTTCTTATAATCATGTCTACAGGGAAGGGAACAAGGTTGTTGTTTACCTTGCAAATAGAGGTTAAAGAGGTTGAAATTTATGTGTCATTGTAATTATTGAAGAGCATTCTATGTCAAGTATAGGGTATAAACAAAGAGTAAGAAAGAATGAGGATAGATGTGAGAGGTTGGATGATATAAGTGCTTACGTTGGGTTTAGAAAGGACATTTGGTCTAGACAAGGGCTTGATAAAGTATGATCATTGGTTTTAGAATAGACAAGAAGGTTTTGAATTGGGTTGGTTTTATTGCCATTTTAATAGAGAAACAAAAACTATGGGCGGTGATCTAGTTTGTCTAGAACCTAATTCAACCAATGGGATTAGTAGAAGAGTTTGGATGATGTTGGAAAATGTAGGTATGTCATCTCTCTTTCAAAGTTTTAAAGGCCATGAAGAAGCCATGAAAAAGGATTTTTCTAGTCATTGGAAGGATGGTTAGGTTAGTATCAAGGATTTTTCTATAAAAACTTATGCAAATTTTATTGCTATAGTGGTTGGGATGAATAAGGAGGGGAGGCAAATTTAAAAACCAAAGAAAAAATGTGATGAGGAGAGGGAAAACTTTTTTTGGTAAAGAGAAACTAAGACATCACCGTGAAGGTTTTCGGAGATATTATTTACCTAATATTTGTAATGAAATCACCCTACACTTGATGCATTTTATCACCTTGGAGGGTAGGTATAAAGTAGTTTATGCCCACCATTTCCCTATGTTAGGTTATATCCACCATGATATGCATTATAATTTCCCATTCTTTCTCAATTGTTCCTCCGCACAAATCAATCGATAATTTTCAAAAAGAAATTTGAAAATCCCTCTTCATCGGGGATTAATGATGGCCTTATTCAGTTTGGGTTCTACAGACTTCACAAAATCTAAGAAGTTTAGGGGCTTGTTGAATGATGGTAAATAGCATGTGGAGGATTAGAAGTATTTGGAGCAGGAGGATGATGAGGATTCCTCCTCTTCAGGCTTAGATGACATAAAAGAGTCTTTTATGCTATCAATAAACATTGTAGATGTTGTTGGTAATATGGGGAGGGAGGTTTTGGAGCCAAATTTGGAGGACCTAGATGAAAATTATACTCTGGTGGAATGAATAGATAAATTGAGGAAGAATAAGGGTATTGATACTGAGGCTGGTGTTTCTATGTCTGATATCAAAGGGGAGTCTTCCAAAGGAAAATAAAAGGTGGAGTATAACATTTGAAAAATTTTCCCTTAGGGTTCTATAGGCTGGAAAGGGACGTTGATTCACTCAACGAGTCTATGGTGGATATGGTATATAGTTGTATGAATTATATTCAAGCCTCAAAAAAAAATTTACTTCTCAAAATTCCATCAAAGAGGATATTTCTATGCTTAAAATATGGTTATGTATATTCGAGTGGGCTAGTTCAACTAGATAAGGGAAGCAAAAAGTATAGGCTTAAGTTTTACCTCAGCAGCTCAGAGGAGGATGAGATGGTGAATGATGATATGAGATACATTATTAGAAAGGAATAAAAAACTATGGAATAATAACTTTATATGAAAATTATAAATTATAAAATAAATTCTTATGCACAAATTTAGACTCTTATAAAATGATAATATTGAAGTAGTGTTGTTGAGTCTTATGGGTGTCCTTTAAGTTGCAATATAAGTGAAAATTTGATAATAATGCAAGACCTAGGTTGTTCGAGTAGTAGTATAATATGAGTAAATATGAGATAAACAATGATAATAATGAATTAATTTTGTTGATGTTTTTGGGTGTCCATCATGTAACAAATCTGATCAATAGATGTTACATTTTCATTTGGTATTGAAAACATGTTACATTTCTTTTTGTATTGAATATATGTTATATTTATATTTTGTATGGAATGGGAGTATCTCCTTTCTCATATAGAAAATACGGAGGAAGATGTTACTTAATATATGAAAATTATAAAAAAATCTTTTATAAAAATGGTTGTAATGAGTAGAGGCCTAGTCTCATATATGAAATGTAGAATAAGACTAGATGTTTAGAAGGAGCATATTCCCATTCTCGTATAATAACCATAGAAGGATAATAAATACAAAATTTACTTTATTTTAGAATGAAAATATGTGCATTCTCACAACCTTAATTTATTTTAAAATGGTAATTTGTGCATTATCACAACCCTTATAGATAGAATATATTACTAGTGAAAGAAGCTTTACAATGGGCAAAAGGCCATTCTCATACAAACATATAATTTTTTGTTTTTGTAATTATTAATAATTGTATTATACTAGCTAGACTATCCCTGGTAGAGCCAAGTGATGCACTACATACCATCAAGAGGGATCAAGCCTTATGTAGTTCTCATCATACAATATATTTATATGATTGTAAACATTTTTAGAATGGGTTGTGAGAATCAAAAGTGTGTTTGTAAAGGAAATATTGAATTTAATCATGTTAATACCTCTCATAGGATTCATAGAAATGTTTTAAAATAAATTAAATTTTAATTATAATATTGTTTTTTAATTCATAAACGAGAGTGGGCATCGGCCCATTCTATATGAGTAATATAGAATGGGATTATGTCATTTGTATTTTGTATAGTTTTTATGCAGATAACATAATTGTAACGTATTTTTGTGCACAAATATCTACTAGTGGAAAACCTACCTACATTATATGCTAAAACAATCAAGGTATATATTCAGTTGAACCCATAAAGAAAGATCCCTATATTCAGACCTAATACCAAACCTAATATCAAACACTTAAGCAATTTCCAAATAACAATCTAAATTCTCCGTTGCTAAATCCAACACCTAATTTATTTGAGGTTTATGTGAGAAATGTTTCCCCAAAATAACATTTTTATTCCCACACATACCTAGTAAATAATTTGCAATGACAATACATATTCAAGCCTTATTTACGATTTTTAACAATTTTATAAGTAATGTCCTTCAAAGAAAAATATTAAACTTAAATAAAATATAAGTTATATTGAAATTAATTTTTTTCCCATTCTCATAGCCTTTGAAGAGATATTAAAATGATTAACTTTAATATTTCTTGTACAAAAAAACTTTCCATTCAATACAAGACCACTTTTTTATTGAGAGTTGGCATACACCCATTCTAAACATTATAATAAAAGCAATATAATTTAAACCTAATTCAGAACACTACATGACACAAATGTGATATTATTAGTGGTGTATTTTAAATTCAAATAACCTAAAACATGGCTATGAAAAATGTTAAAAATTTATGTGTTTCTGACCATGACAGAGTGAGACCACCATGCAAATATATTTTTGACCACAATTTATTTATTAATTGAGGGTACTTGTTTTAAAACACCTCTTCGACCTCTTGTTAGAGTGAAATTGGAGATATTAATGGAATTTAATCCACCTCACTATGTGGTACAATGGAGATATTAATGACAATTAATGTTTTCAAGGATGATAGACTTCTTCGGAATTTGAAGATTTACCATTCTAAAAACAAATTATATTTTACATCTGTTATTATTTTATGATTCCTATATGATAACGGAATTTTCCCATTTCGTCTTGTGAAGAACAAAATTTGAAGAAATTTTTGATATATTGTTTGATCTCTCTAATTTTTGTTCTTCCTTTCTCGCTTTGGGCTCCTCTATTGTAAAAGACCGCTTCCTCGCATGTGACCTATTTGATTGTTGAATGTTTATACTTTTGTTTTTGGGTTCTTTCTTTTTTAGATTGTTTTGTCTGATGAAGAAAAATATATCAAGTAAATTTTTGAGAAACACCAATTTGTTCACAGGCATGAATTTATCTAACTCTTCTCTGTTGATTTATTATGAGATGAAGAATATCATATGGTTTTCTTTCCCTTGCATGGTGGATAATTTCCCATTGTGCAAAATTTTATTTTTATCTCTAATCTTATTTTATGATTCCTATATGAGAATGGGCATATGCCCATTGTATATGACCATTCTAGCATAGGAATCATAATATAATAGTAGAGAAAAAATTATTTCACAATTTTATAATGTAGTAAATTATCTATCTAGTCTTCTATGATCCCTATATGAGACTGGGCATGCCCATTATATATGCCCATTATCACATAAGAATCATATCGAACAATAGGACATTAAATTTCATCTATATTAATTCTTGTGATTTATTTCGAGATGAAGAATATTATTTGGTTATTTTCCCTGACATGGTAGTGAACTCGTCATTGTAGAACAAAATAAATTTTATCACTATTCTTTTATTATTCATATATGAGAAAAGGAATATGCCCATTCACATATAGGAATAAATATTCAAAGCTATATAAAGGTGTGATAATGGGTAATTTTCCATTTTGAAACAAAATAAAATTTATCTCTATTAATTTATGTGATGATGTATGAATTTTGTTTATGTAAAATATTGACTTTGAAATGATCTTATTCAATGTTGACATTTGTATCATTATTAGATGCTACTATTACCTTCTTATCTATTTTGATTATTGTGATGATTAATTAATTTGGCTTCTTGCTTAATGAGATCTTTATTTTTCGTATGATTATAAAATTAGGTAGTAAATATTGTTTTCTAATAGAGATTGCATTATTACCTTGTTTATTGATAATATGTACTATGTAGATAAAAAGGATAGTTAACCATTTTTTAATCTTCATTTAATAATAATTCAACATGATTACGAGTTGAAAATTCATGCTAGTTCATTGAACTGACATGCATACAATTTATTCTTTTCATATGGTATGCAAGAATTAGAGTAATAATTATGAAGTGATATGTTGGATTTGATACACCTAAAAAGATGGTGATGTTGGGTAAGTTCCCATGCTAAAAAAGTAAATTTTATCTCTTTTATTTTTATTATACTTATTCACATATATTTATGAACAATAACGGACTATATCTTATGATTCATAATAAAGAGAATAGGCATATGCCCATTCTTCATATTCTAATGTTATCTCTATAATTCTTTTTATGATATTTTCAGTTATCTCTAGTATGAACAATAATTGACATTTTTTAACGATTCCCTTATGAGAATAGGAAAATTCCCATTCGAAAATAAATATTAAAGAGAATATGCATATTCCCTTTTACATATTCTAATTTTAGCAATATTAAACTTAATCTTTTTGATACCTCTATAACTTCAATACAAGAAAAAAATTCTCAACTTCCCACTCTTTAATACGTATTTAACGGCTGTGAGGGGGAATCTATCCATTTAATACAAGAAAAAACATATTTTTGTTTTAAAATGTGCATATGCCCATGTGAAACAATGATTCCAAATAGTCCCTTTCAAAAAACTATTTGCCAATAATAAAAAAAAAGACAATGATTCCAAATATAAGAAAAAACATATTTTTTTGTATTTGAATGGGCATATGTCCTTTTGAAACAATTATGCTAGTCTCTATATTCTAATTCTACTATTCCTATTTGCCTAAGCAATTCTTGTATGATTTCTAAATGAGAAGGGGCATCACCCAATACTCAATCAATTTCATAACTCTATACAAGATGTGAGAATGGGTGGTCATTCTAAAACAAAGTAAATTTAATTATTCATATAACATAGGGCATATGCCCATTCTTAACATTCTAATATAATAAATATTGTTTTTATTGAGAATGTGAACTATAATAGGGAATATGCCTGATACAAACATTATAATACAAGAAATATTATTTTTTTGGAGAACAAGGATGTGCACATTGAACATGAATTGAAACATTTATGTTTTAATACAATCAATATTGATTTTATGATAATTTAATGCACACATTCTTAAATACATAGTCATTTTAATACTTATTTAAAATATGTGAGTAATTTTATAAATCTTATATGAGAATGGAAAGAATAGAAATGTCATGCCCATTCAATACAAAATGAAAAAAATTGTTTGCATGATAATGAGGATATGCCAATTCTAAACATTGTAATACAACCAATATTGATTTTATAAGATTTATCCCGATATTCTAATTTATACCTATTTAAAAATTGTGAGATTGTTTAATCCATACTCTTCTTATTTTTCTTCTATTATTCCTATCTACCCAAGAAATTATTCTATGATTCCTAAATGAGAAGGGGCATCTTCCCATTCAATACAAGACAATGCAAAAATATCCATCAATTTCATAACTCTTTTAACAAGATGTGAGAATGGGTGCACATTCTAAAACAAAGTAAATTTGATTATTCCTATCATAAAGGGCATATGCCCATTCTAAACATTATAATACAAGTAATATTTATTTTTTTGAGAATGGGCATGTGCACAGTCATGATTGAATAATATTTGTTTTATGAGAATGGGCATGTGCCCATTCTAAACATTCTCATACAAGAAATATTTTTGTGATTCCTATCTACCCAAACTAAGGATTCCTATATGAGATGGGCATCTTCCCATTCAATAAAAGACAATGTAAAAATGGTCAATCAATTTCATATCTATTTAAAATTTATGAGAATGTATAATTCATACTCATCTTTTATGCTTTCTATCTACTGAAGAAAGTCTTATATGATTCCTAAATGATAAGGGGACTCTTCTGATTCAATATTCCCAAGAAAATCTTCTATGATTCATAAATGAGAAGGGACATTTTCCCATTCAATTCAAGACAATGCAAAAAGCTCACAATTTTATGAGTATTTTAACAAGATGTGAGAATGGGTGCACATTCTAAAATAGAGTAAATTTGATTAGTCCTATCATAAAGGATATATGCCCATTATAAACATATAATAAAAATTATATATATATATATATATATATGGGCATGTTCGATACTCTCGTAATTGAAAAATATTTGTTGTATGAGAATGGGCATGTGCCCATTCTAAACATTCTCATACAAGCAAGACTGATTTTATGACAATGGGCATGCATATTTTCAAAAAATCTCATATAAGAAATATTGTTTGTGATTCCTATGTACCCAAACAAGTCTTTGAGTTTAAACTTATAAGAATGTATAATCCATACTCTTTTTGTAATTGCTACCTTCCCAAACAGGGCTTTTATGATTCCTATATGAGAATGGGCATCTGTCCATTCTATACAAGACAATATAAAAATGCTCAATCAATTTCATAACTTTATACAAGCCATGAGAATGTGTGCCAATTCTAAAACAAACTAAATAGGATTGACGATAAATTCTACTATATTTTTTTCATTATTCAAATATCTTGTTACAACATTTACAATAGACTTAGACTATTATGATATTAAAACAATTAAGCATTTTAGCATTAAAAGGTGGTGATTTATTATTGCATGATAGTTTCAATTTTTTTAAACTTTATATAGTATGTGAGAGTGTGTGCCCATTCTAAAACACAATAAATACATAAAAAGTACAATGTATTTAAATTTCATTATTATAAAAACATCTTTAAAATTTCATGATTTCATTATTAAAACATATTTTCTATAAATGTGGACATTTATAAATAATTACATGTGTCTACTTAGGTATGAAAATAAATTCTACTATATATTTTTCGTTATTCACATATCAATTTTAAAATTTAAATGGGTCCAATAAATTCAAATATCTAAGCATATTAAAGCATTAAAAGGTGGTGATTTGTTAATGTATTATATATTCAAATTTTTAATGTATGTACAAAAATAGTACTATGTATTTTTCATTATTCTAATACCTCTTCAAAACATTTAAATGTTTCTGAACCTTGGGATAGTATGGCATTAAAACATTTAAATATTTACCCTTTCGTGGTTAAGTATTTACGATAGACTTAGGATATTAGGATATTAAAGGAATTTAAGCTTTAAAGGGTAGTGATTTATAATGGTCGGATAGATTCAAATTTTAAATTTTTTGGCACCATTTTCTAGATGCAATTTTTCTTCATCAATTACTTTATAAAAATATTTATTTTGAATGGCTAGGGTTTTGATTTTTTCTCTCTTACGGATGGGTTTTCTTTCTCTCGTTACGACTGGTTTTTTCCATTCAAAGATTTTTATGAGAAAGAAGAAGTTATGCAAAAGGATTTGGGCTGATTGGACATAAATATTATTGAAAAAGAAACTTGTTGCAGTGGTAATAAAAAGATACAAAAAGAGAAAGGTGGTACTGAATTTATCAAATCATTTTTTTCTTATGCGAAAGGATTTGTCCCGATTGGGTAAAGAGATTATTGAAAAGAAACTTGTTGCAGAGGTTATTAAAAAAGACATAGAAAGAGACAGTGGTACTTAATCTATCTAATAATTTTTTTGCATCATAAACAGTACGAATTTGAACAAAATAATATTGATTTGTAAATTTTGTAGTCATTACATTTACATTTAATGTAAAAAAATTGATTTCTATATTTGTTTACTATTACGTTTATTAATGGAAACAAATCGATACATTTTGCAAACATAAAAATAAACGAGATATATGGAAAAATAGTTTAGATAGTCTATTGTGAACTAAAATATCTTTGTTTATACACTTTTTAGGCTTTATAAGTAAACATGGAAAAATGAGATATAAAAACCTCAAATATCATGCTTTACCATTTTTTTCCCTTCAAGAAATATTTAATAGTCTCCTTGAAAAATCATCAGTATCGGAAGCTAATTCTTCTTCTTTCTTCTACAAAATATTTGTATCTTCATATTTATATAGTTATATCTATGTTCTTTGGCTTTCCCCAATTAAATCTTTGAATGAAAAAATATCAGTCGTAATAGACAAAATTAAAACCCAATTCATTCAAAATCGATATTTTTATAATGTACTTGGCCAAAAGTGCCTCATAAACAAGAGTGCCAAAAATTCAAAATTTGAATCAAACCTACCATAAAAAAGACCAAATCTAAAAAAGAGTGCCAAAATTTCAAATTTTGAATCAAACATACCATGATAAATGACCATTAAGAGCATTCCAAAAGAAAGTGCCAAAATTTTAAATTTGAAATAATAGTGCTGGTATTATTAAAAATTAATTAATCAATAACAATAAGTAATAATAAAATTCAAAGTGTTTTTAATCAAGATATGATATTAGTAATTAATAGTTTTTTTTTTTTTGATAAGATAAAATAAAATTGGTTTTAAGGGGACCAGAAAACCTCGTATATATAGAGTAATTAGATTTTAAAATACCAACAGAAAGTTATGGAGGCCAAGTCAAAAAGGCTTGACAACAAGCCACCACAAAATAGAGCAAGCAAGACAACCCATTCTGAAAATTAATAATTGCATTTTTTTAAATTTTAAGGAAAAACTAACCAAAAATCGATGGAAGAAAACATAGAAAAGGGAAGCAAAAGGCCCACCATTAATCCTCAATTTTGTTGTAAGTACCAGAACTTGGTCCACCATCCTTCCTACAACTTTGATGATCACATGTTTTGGTATTTTCTCCTTCTTTTCCATATTTTGGGTGTCCACAATCTCAGGTTATTTGGGAATAATTTCCTCCTTGTCCTCAGCTAGGGTATTTTCTTCAGAATTAGAATCCCCATCTGTCTGAGAGCCCAAAAATCAACACTATCAAAACTACTAAGGGACAATTTTATGTTGGGCTTGTTGTCAACTTTTGCCATTTAGTCCTAAAGAAAAGAAACCCTCTGCTCCTACATGACGAATGTAGCATGTAGACCCCTAATTATTTTATTTTGGAGCTCAATTTTATGTTGGCACTTCTTCAACTCTAGGATTAGATTCTTGTTAACCATGAGAATGGTGTCGTAGTTGACTCAAAGATGTAAAATTCTAGCTTCCCAATCCACAAAATCTCTCTCCTTCTCCCAAAACTTTCATCCGCATTGTGAAACCCATGTTTAAGTTTTCAAAGAGCATCAACAATCTAGTCTTTCCCCTTACTTTTCTTCACACATTTAATGGAAGTACCAAGGGTTTCATGGTAGAAATCAATGTCACCAAAGTGTTCAAAGGTTGAGCAGGAATGATGGGTTTTCCTTTTGCACTAACAGGAGGATCAAGCCTTGATGCAGAGGAATTTTTTTATTTGTTTTTAAAGTCAAAAATGGTGCTTAACAGAGACCAATAGAGAAAGAAAAGACTCATAGTTTGGTTCCTACGGAAGAAATTTAGGATGGAGAGATGATAAGAGAATATCTTTCTAAATTTTCCTTCTAGAGTCAAATATTTCATAACAACAAATAAAAATTGGCCCAATGCCCAAGGAGGCAACTATGGGCAATGTCATCATCGTAGGAACAATATGCTCACCGGGCTCAAAGAAAACAAAAATCTCATGTTTTTTTACAGGATTTTTCCTTAAAATTTTTAAGACCATCCTTTACGAGACTAATAATCTCAATTATGTATTCCTTCGTAACCTTGATTTCCACCCCCATAAATTTGAAACCCACTTCCAAAGCAAGACATTTAAAAAATCAACAAAAAGTCTAGGGTCTTTACCTTTTAAACCCCAAATGCACTTGAAAAAGCCCCCCTTTCATAGAATATTTCACAAAATGGAGTTGTTTTTTAGGTGATGGAAAGAAGTGGGTTCGATTCTAACTCTATGAAATTCAATTTTTACCCCAGACACTTTCTCTCTTAAAAATGGTATAGAATTGAGTCACTAGTTCCAAGAAAAATGAAAACCAACCTAAACAAATGAGTCACGATCTTTCCCAAAAAAAATTTATATCTCGAAAGCATGTGAACCTTGGTCACCATCATTAAAAATCCTCCAATATCGAATCCTCATTTATAAATTTTATAATATATTTCCAAGGTATACGTGTCCCTAGCCACATCATCAAATCATGCATGTCATTACCTTGATTTGAAACTCGCATTCGTTAGTTTATTACCCATCCTATAGGTGTGTTAAATCTCCACCTTGTCAAATGATTTCAAAATTACATGAGCTTCCTTGATGATATTACTTAGTTTCCATCCACACTTACTCTGGTATTTAAGAGCATTGATGACACAAAGGGAGTCACCTTCTATAATGATGGATCCAAGTTTCAAATATTTGCACATCTTGATGCCCCAAAGCATGGCTTTGGCTTCCGCATAATTATTGGTATGGTTACCAATGGGACCCGCATAGGCTCCAATACATCTATCAAGATGATCACAAACTAGACCACCCCCTCCAACGGTTTTATCCTTTTGTTTGGCAGAGCCATCAAATTTTAATTTATAGTGACCATCGGGGGTCTTGACCACTTGAATTTGTGAATAAAATTCACCTTTAAGGGACTGGTAGGATTGATACTCATGCTTTTAAGAATATTTTTCCCATTCCAAACCCTCCTTAGAAAATTTGGTCCTTAAAATTTGAGAATTTTCTTTGAGATACTACCTAACCTTGTTTATAACCATGTCCAGGCTAGAGGATTTGTTCCTAAAGATCATATTATTCCATTCAATCCACAGACCTCACAAAGTACAAGGAAGGGAAAGTTTCCAAATTTCTTTGATTAAATCACTTTGGAAATTAAAGCTTCATTGTTCTGGGAGGAGGGCCACATCCCAGGAAGGACCAAATGTATCTTAAAATAACTGAGAATAGCATAGAAGACTTGAAAGGAAAAGGAACATTCCAGGAAGAGATGTTGGATTGACTCCTCATTAAATTTACAAAGGCTACACTTGTTAGTGATGATCATCCCCATTTTTCTTAGCCTATCCACCATAAGAATATTTCCTTTAACAAATTCCCAAAGAAAAATATTGATCTTGGGAATAATATTTTTATTCCAAATCTTCCTCCAGAAGATGTTTGGTTCAATATTCTCAAAATTCAGCAAGTAGCCAGATTTGACCCCGTATTCCCCTGTGTCCATGGTTCTCCAAATTAGCTCATCTTGAGCTCTATTATGGGGTATGTGATAATATTTAAGGAGTTGATTTAGTTCTTGAAAGGGTTGTAAAATCCCATGATAGTGAGGGAGGTTGGATTTGGATCCACTTCCACTCTTCATTCCAGTAACTACAGATAGACTCCCCAATTTATTGGATGAATAAATGCCCAAGCACATTCCATGGTTCCTCTAGAATGAGGGATTTATCCTTGATCCAAGGATATTCCCAAAATTTTATCTTTGTACCATCCCCCAGATTCCATTTTCTCCCTTGTATTAACAACTTTCTAGACTGACAAATATTATTCCAAAATATAGAACCTCTAGGGAGTTCCAAGTTAGAGAAAAGAGCCAAAGTACCTCCAAAGGGCCGTAAATATTTTGCTTTCAAAATGTTAATCTAGGTACCCTCCTCCATATGCAATCTCCACCCCACCTTAGCTATAAGAGCTTGATTCATGTACTAAATATTCTTCAAACCAAGGCCCCCTCTATCCTTAGGTTGCGTAACCTTGTCCCAAGCAATTAAGGGAATTCTATTCTTATCCTTAGATCTATTCCATAGAAATATCCTTTGAATAGTTTAAATAGATTTCCTAACCCTAATAGGTAAGGAAAAGATGGACATGATGAAAACGGTTATCCCCTATAGACAACTTTGTAGGAGTAGAAATTTCCCAACTTGTGATAGTAATGATCCTTTCCATGAGGCCAATTTTTTATGAAACTTTTCTATAAGTTTATTCCATCCTTCTTCCTCTAACTTTTTCCTACAAAGAGGCATTCTAAGATAAGTATTTGAGATAATTTTAATACTATAGTTTTGAATGTTGGAAAGTTTGATTTGTTTCTCTTCCCCAACATTTATGAAAAAATGATCTCTTTCAAAAGTTTATCCTCTAACCAATGACTTCTCCATACTGTGTTGTGATTTATTTGAAGACTCAAGCCTCTTGAATAGAAGCTCGACCTAGAAGCATAGTGTCATCCAAGAACTATTGGAGGAATTAGTTCTCCACTCCATGAGCCACTTTGATACCCTCCATGTTACCTTAAATTTTGGTTTTGGAACATAACTTGCTCAATTTTTGTACAATAGGGACAAAATCCTGAAAATATATTATTAATCAACCAAATCTCTCTTATAATGGAGTGCTGCAATTCTTATAGGAATTGTACAAATTTAATACGATACGTAAATATGTTACACAGTGTGAAACAAAAACTAGTTCACATAATCTTCCAAAAATATATTCGCAAGCATAACCAAATTAAATACAAACAAATAATAATATTGTTAAAACAATACAACAACTCCTATATGTAGAATAAAACAAAATAGATGGTTATATACATATACCTATATTAAAATTAATAATAAATACCAAATTTTTATAGTTTAATAAAAATTAACTATAGAGAAATATATATTTCCTATCATTCCCCCTTAATTTTACATTGTCTCAAGGGATAAGGAGTGGAACTCTCGAACAACTTGAACTTGTCATGTGCAAATGACTTCGTGAAGATATCTACTCTTTCTTCAAATTTGTTGGAAAAAACTAAAGCTATATATTGTGCTTCAAGACATGCTCATGTATGAAATGTACTTGTACCTCAATGTGTTTTGTTATTTCATGAAAAATAGATTGTGAACAAGTTTGATAACACCTTCATTGTCAACATACATGGTGGTCAGTTTTCCTATGGTATTCCAAGTCCTTCAAGTATGCGATGTATCCAAATCGCTTCACAAAAAATTTCTCCTACAGAATGATACTTGAATTTTGTGGAAGAACAAGAAAGAAAGTGTTGTTTCTTACTTCCCCATGATATTGGTCAAGATCCCATAAATAATACAAATCCTGAAGTGGATTCTCTATCATCAATACTGCCTGCATGATTTGAATCCAAATATCCTAACAAGAAGAAGTTGTTGTTCTTCTTGTATTCTAGACCAAGATCCACTAATCCTTTGAGATATCTCAAGATGCACCTTGATACTTTCTAATGACAAAATTTGGGTTCTTGTATGAACCTAGATAGATAGCTTACTACAAAGATGATATTTGGTCTAGTGTAAGTTAGGTAAATGAGACTCCCAATCAACTGCCAATGAGAGTGACATTTACCTCAAAATATGGATCTGAATGAGATAACTACAATATGTTCTCCATAGGTGTAGCAATTAGTGTGAATCCATCATCCTAAATTTCTCGAGCGTCATCTTGGTATATTTCATCTGAGAAACAAAAATGTGATTCTCTTTTTGACATATTTTCAATCCAGACAATAGTGTATTAGCCCAAGATCTATCATGTCGAACGATCAATTATGATCTTTCTTCATTGCATCGATCATCCTCATTGAACTTCCAATGATGACTAGATTATCGACATAGACAATGACAATCATAATCTCCCCTTACTTTTTGAGGTAAAGATTGGGATCATATGGATTTCTAACAAATCCATGTTGTACGAGATGCTCATAAATTTTGATGTACCATGCCCGGGGTGCCTGTTTGAGGCCATACAAATATTTCCTAAGTCTACATACCTTTACTTCTTGACTAGGTACTACATATCCCTCACATTGATTCATATAGACTTCTTCTTGTAAATATCCATTCAGAAAGTTACCTTTTACGTCCATCTGATGGACTTTCCAACCAAACTGTGTAACTAGAGAAAATATCATCCTGATCATTTTGATCTTAGCTATGGGAGAAAATGTATCCTCATAGTCAATGCCTTATTTTTGTGCATACCCCTTTCTTCTGCTAGTCTCTCTTTATACTTTTCCACTATCCCATCTCGCTTGGTACTTTGTTTTGAATATCCATCTCGCATCCAATGGGTTTCTTCCCGGTGGAAGATCGTCAAACTTCCATGTGTTATTTTTCATTACCGGATGATATTTAGAGTCCATGTCATATTTCCAATATTTTTACCGTAGGGATTCCTAGACTGTAGAGGGTGCATCGACTCAATAACTCTACTCATAAAAACAAAGTTCACTTCTTCTCTTTCTTTACTTTGAGTCCGTGGTCCAGGGGTGGATGTATCCAGGGGAACATGCATTTGTGCATCCCATAACGTGTTACTACACCACTTCGAAATATGTTTAACTGCTCTCGTGGGTCAATGTTCTATCATATCATCACCAAAGATTCCCATCATCACTTTCATAATCGGTGGGAACATCAACTTCCGTTTTTACAACCGGTAAATAATATACATCAAGTTTGCTTCCTTCTTCTCAAAAATCTCAACATCTCTACTGGCGTAGAATTTTTTGGTCTTTGGATCCATAAATCTATACCCAAGAATCTCTTCATTGTACCCAATGAAGATGAGTTTCTGTGACTTCATGTCTAATTTCTTTCTGTTTTTCTTAGGTATTTGCATACTTGATTTGCACCCAAATAATCTAAGGTGTGCAATAGATGGTTTCTTCTTTGACCATCATTCTTTTAGTGTTACTACGTCAAGAGAAAATATGGGTACTATATTCAACAAATACATTGTTGTCTTTGCAAGTCTAGAGTCATCAATCATGCATCACCCCATTTCCATGATAGTATAATTTATTCTCTCAACAACACCATTATGTTGTGGTGTGTGTGGAGGAGTCATTTTTTGACGAAAGTAGTCTATGAACTCATTATTGGTGAATTCCCCCTCAATCTGAGTGGAGATTTTTGATGTGACAACCAATTTCATTCTCAACAGCTACTTTGAACTTCTTGAAGGTTTCAAAAGCTTCACTTTTCTTGTGAAGAAAAAAAATCCACATTTTTCTTGAATATTCATCAACACAAAGCATGAAGTACTAAAATATAGAATGACTTGGTTGCATCAAACTACAAAGATCAGTATGAACTAGATCAAGCTTACTATAAGCTCGATATGTACTCTTCTAGAATGAAGCTCTATGTTGTTTTCTGCAAGGTAGTGAGGAAACTTGTCTGCATCCTTCTCAAAGATATGGTAATGCATGTACCATATTATGTAGACGAAATGTCTCAAGATACTTGAAACTAACATGAAAAAGCATTTGATGTCACAAATTTTCTAAGGTATAGTTCTTAGCCACAAGTACCTAATCATCTCTCGTGGAAAAAATTAAGCTGGAACATGTGTCCCACATTGGAGGATTTTACAAAAAAATTGAGCCTCGTGATTTATCTCGAATGAAAGTCAATTTTTATGTTGTGATCTAGGAGTGGACTAAATAAAAGCATATTTTTAGTCAACCTAGGGACTTTTAAGATATTTGATAGTCTATAGTTGCGTGAACCAAGGGGTAGAGAAATGTTCCCAATCCCCTGAACTTTATATGAAGAATCATCACCTAACAAAACATGGTTTTTCAAAGGCGTGTCCCTTGTTAAAGTAAACCAGTATCTATTGTCATTCATGTGTTAAGTGGCTCTGAATCAACATACCGGACATCACTAGATGACGTGCATGGTTCAATTGATCGAGTAGTGTACAAGAAGTCTTTATTATCTTAATGTTCTTCTTTCTCAAAGAATAATTACTTACTCGATGCGGTCTTCTTTTCGAGTTCCCATTTTTCTAACCTTGATTGTAGTTCATATGTCCCTTATGAGAATGCTATTTTTGAGGTCCATATTTTCTTAATGAACAATTATTATAAGTGTTATACCAACAATATTTCAATTCATGTCCTCTTTTGCAGATTGGACATTGCTTCTTCTGTTGTTTTTCCCCTTGATGTTGATATTGATTCTGATGTTGGGAATTTTGATAGGAATTAGGTTTTCCTTTTCCTTTTCCTTTCCATTTTGATGTGAAGAAAGTGCCTACTCCTCTTCATCACCCTTATTATGCATGGCTTCCTCTTGCTGCAGAGGGTTTACCGACTTGAAAAAAATAATCATGTTTAATATGAAAATTTTAGTGTTGTTACAAAAATTCGGTAAGAAGAAGGGAGATATATTATAAAAATAGGAATGAGAGCTTCATCTATGACCACTTCTCCTAGGGATATAAGTGAAGCCCTCAACTCTGCAACTCTTCTCAAGAAAGCTTTAATTTTCTTATTCTACTTGAAATTCAATGTATGTAATCGAGTCTATAAATTAAGTATGACATTCTTATTTTGGCCTCATATAATATGCTCAATTTATCCCACAATTCTTTGGTTATTTTGGCATCTCTAATGTGGGGTTGCACATCATCTTACACTTGAAACAAGATGATGAGTTTGGCCTTTGATCTAATTTATCAAATTAATCTTGTTGTTGTGTTATATCAAGAGCTGATCTCGGTCGAGTACCAATCCACAATAGGATAGATCTATTCAAACTCAAGTTGTGTCTTGATTTTAGTCTTCTATACAACATAGTTTCTTCCTCCGAGTAGTTTTGAATCTGGAAGAAAAATATTGGGGGCATTGGTGCCCATTTTACAAACATCACCGACAGGGTTTGGCTCTTATCACTCCATGTATAATGTCCCCTAATATATATACCATCAATCCGATATACCGAACCTTTCTATATATGTTCCCTTCTGATATACCTAGTGGTACATGGAAGAAGATCACCCTTTCTATATACCCAGGTACGTGAAAGAGGAATTAAGGTACATGAAATAATTTGATACATGGTACCAAAACAATACTGAAAGGGGTCTGTGCGATTATTGACACCGGCTCAAAGAAATATCCTCATATGCACACGTAACTTCACTATATACTTAGATAATTTCTCAGTCTGGATTTATGTCGTGCAATCATTCATAGATGGATGGGATGGCTCATAGTGTGTGCACTATGACCTTATTACTTCTCATCGATTTAAATGGATGATGTCCGAAGAAGTTATTATCATAGCTTATATTAGGTATTAAGTGGAGTATTAGTCACGATGACTTTATCTGTAAGTGCTTCCCATAGGCACTTTATATACTGAATGTTGAGAATGAGATCTAGGATCTCGTGAGTGTTTTAGAACTAATTTTCATTGTTTTTTATTACAACTCTCTACTAGTTTTTGAGGATTTATAATATTTGTAGTTGACTATGACAACCTACAGATTATAATATACTAAAGCATGTAATTACTTTCAAAAATTTGGAAAACATTGAATGGTAGGAAACAAATTGTTTTTCGTGCCCTGTGGCCTCTGAGCCCAAAACAAACTTCCATGCCAAAAATTGTAAAAAAGTTGAAAATTCAATTTTTAGTGTACCTCCTTTAGCAAAAGTTGCTCAAAATAAAAAAATAGGCCTATTAAGAGAAAACAAAAATTTCCCTAAAATAGGGTATTTCTCACTAAAGATTTAAAGGTGGTTTAAGTTATAACTAGCGGGTTGGAAGAGGTTTTCTCGCTAAATCTGCTGCCAAAGCTGCCAATTTCTCTAAATTTTCCGCTAAACTTCAAAATTCAAATTTTTTGTGTTGGGGTGGGGGTCGAACCCCAAACCTCATCCACCCAAGTCTATTTTTCTAACCACCTTGGCCGCTTGTGCTTTTGATTAACAAATTGAAGCAAAATTGTATTTAGTAAAGATGAAATTCGACCCACCTTTTGAAAATGGCAACCTGGCTGAAGTGGAGCTCCACGTGGACTACGAGCTTGGAAGTCAATTTAGGGTTATGCCACTTAAAACGGATCTGAATCATTTTTAACTGCTCTTGCTTTTGATTTTCTCAACCATTTTTTTATAATGATGCCTCTCCAATGTTCTAGACGTTGTTCCACCTAATGAATGGCTCGGCCCATGTGGAGGTGAGATCAGAACTCACTGCCTTTTATTTATTTGAATTCACTATTTGTTTGTAGGTTTGTTGATTTATCTCCTCCATGTTGTTGTATTCCTTGGTGCAGGTTGTAGGGTTTCATTCAACTTGGATCAACACTCATTATATTTTTGTAATCACCATTTTTGAGTGATCTTGTTGTTTGTGTTGGATGGAAGGATTGATACGGTATAAAATACTTCAGAACTTGATCAATGAAACAAAGCTTGACCCATATCTAATTATTCACCTAATGTAAGGATGACTTGGTCATGTGTGAATAGGGGCTTGGTGGGGAGTTTGGCTAGTTCTCGAATGGCTTACATTTTCAAAACTCACCTTTACAAAACTCAATGAAACAACTCGATTCCGTGCTTTTTCAACGTAGTGTAAATTGGAGGTCATTTGCAATCAGCTCAAATGCCCAATGAAACAAATCACCTATCAATTTTCGATCTCCAAACAATGTAACTCAAGAAGTGGTGACCAATTCCTCCAAATGTAGAGGTCTGATAAAAATATCAGAGACTAAATTGATCCTCTAAAATTAGAGGTAAAACCCTAGTTGGGGAAAAAAAAAAAAATTAATTTTCTAAATATGATTAGCTCCAGAAACAAATTTTCTTGGTACAGATATCACCAAGGAAAATAAATGGCTTTCCATTTACTTAGAGACTCGTACAAGAGGTTTTGAGATCAAGGGGAGTTCTGGGAAGCTGCAGGAGGCAACACTGGCTCTCCGATGTAGCAATTTTCTTCTCCAAAAAAATTTCCTTCCCCTCCAACCTTTCCAAAAGATTCAACCATCTCTAGTACCAAATGTAAAACAGGGACGGAAGCTTGAAAATATTTTCTTAATCAGCTAAATCATTCTTACAATGGATTGTTGCAATTCTTATAGGAATTATACAGCTGAATACATACATGGAAATATGTTGCATAGGTGCAACAATAAACTAATTCACATAAGCTTCCAAAAATACATCCGGAAGCATAACAATTAAATACAAACAAACAATAGTATTGTTAAAACAATACAACTCCCGTATGTAGAATAAAACAAAATAGATGGTTATATAAATATAACCATATTACAATTAATAATAAATACCCAATTATTATAGTTAAAGAAAAATTAACTATAGAGAAATATATATTTCCTAACAATTTTTTGCAACAATAATATATAAGAAGGGGTACAAGGGGGTCTCCTTATCTCAGACCCCTTCCGGAGGTGAAGAAACCATTAGGTTTCCCATTTATAATGAAAAAAAACTTGGGTCTTTAGTGAAAGCCTAAATCATTTTGATGAGATGAGGTTGGTATCCCAATGATGTTAAAAGGGATGATTGGATGGTAATTAATAGTATTATCATTAATTAGTATTGCTAATAATTTAAATAATTACTTAATAATATTATAATTAATTTGTAAAAAATATCGTATCGAATAATATTAAATACAAGAATTATTATTACCAACAAACTTACATTAGTATGTTAACTAGAAACATATTAATAACATCTAATTATATTATCAAATGAAAAAGTAATATTTTTAAAACAATTAAACAATATTATAAAAATATAATTAAATTTTATAAAACTAATTAACAACATAAACAACATTATTTCCAAAATTAAAAATCAAATAATATGTATTTAACATATGATATTACGATTTAAAAAATTAATTAATTAACAACATTAATTAATTAATACTCATAAATAAATACAAGAATTAATATTTCCAACAATCTTGCATTACTATATTGACTAGAAACATATTAATAACATATAATTAAATTTTGTAAAACTGATTAACAATGGTATCACCATTATTTATAATGCTTAATTAATTATAGTGCATTTTAAAATTATGAAAAATACAATAAAATTTTATAAAACTAATTAACAACATAAACTCCATTATTTCAAAAAATTAGAAATCAAAGAATATGTATTTAACATATGATATTGGGAATAAAAAAATTAATTACTTAACAACATTAATTAATAATACTAATAATTAAATACAAAAAATAACATCGTATCATTTAATAATACGAATAAATTTCAAATAATATTTCAATTCCTATATATATATATATATATATATATATATATATATATATATATATATTATATATAATATATTATATAAAATATATATGCACATAGGATTCAAAGAAAAATACACATAAGGAAAACTTCATATGGGCATCTGTCTACTTGAATGGGTGTGACATGAATATGAAGTGAATTTTACCCCATTTGGTAATGAAAGGAAAATGAGATGTTGTTCTTCACATTGAGAAGAGTTAGAAATATTCATTTTTATTTTTCATGAAGAGAGAGGAGAGAGACCAAAAGCTAGAGAATAAACAACAATTACAGATAGGGGCTCTCCGCCAGGGATAGTCCAGCCAATATGATACAATTATTAACACTATAAAGGCTGTTAGAATGTGCCCTTCCATTGCAATTGTCTTCCTTCCATGCAAAATGGGGAACAATTTAATAGTAAATGTTTGTTTGTTCGAGGATGGACAAATGCCCATATTTATAAATTCCTACCACTATTCCTAAAACAAAATAATAGAAAAATATAAGGCTTGATCCCCCTCAAGATGGTCTTTAACAAAACATGTTAATTACTCCTATATGAGAATGGGCATCTGTCATTTCTAAATCAAATTAATATAACTATGAGAATGTGCATCTGCCCAAGGGTATGTAGTGTAACACTTGGTGGAGCCAAGATGCCCATTCCTAAAACAAAATAATAGAGCTACATAAGGCTTGATCCCCCTTGAGATGGTCTTTAGAAAAATATGCTAGTGACTCCAATATGAGAATAGGCATATGTAATTTCTACATAAAATTGATACAACTATGAGAATGGGCATCTTCCCAAGGGTATGTAGTGCAACACTTAGCGGAGCCTAGTTGTCAATTCCTAAAAAAATAGAGATACATAAGGCTTGATCCCCCTCGAGATGGTATTTAACAAAATATGCTAATTACTCCAATATGAGAATGGGCATCTGCCATTTCTAAATCAAATTAATACAACTATGAGAATGGGCATCTTCCATTTTCAAATCCAATTAATACAACTATGATAATGGCCATCTACCATTTTTAAATCAAATTAATACAACTATGAGAATGGGCATCTTCCATTTCTAAATTGAATTAAAACAACTATGAGAATGGACATATGCTCAAGGGTATGTAGTGCAACACTTGGCGGAGCAAAGATTCTAATTCATAAAACAAAATAATAGAGCTACATAAGTTTTGATCCCCCTCGTGATGGTCTGTAACAAAATATGCTAATTACTCCAATATGAGAATGGAAATCTTCCATTTCTAAATCAAATTAATACAACTATGAGAATGGGCATCTACCATTTCTAAATCAAATTAATACAACTATGAGAATGGGAATCTTCCATTTCTAAATCAAATTAATACAACTATGAGAATGGGTATCTTCCATTTCTAAATCAAATTAATATAACTATGAGAATGGACATATGCTCAAGGGTATGTAGTGCAACACTTGGCGGAGCGAAGATTCCAATTAATAAAACAAAATGATAGAGATACATAAGTTTTGATCCCCCTCGTGATGGTCTATATCAAAATATGCTAATTACTCCAATATGAGAATGGACATCTGCCATTTCTAAATCAAATTAATACAACTATGAGAATGGGCATCTTCCATTTCTAAATCAAATTAATACAACTATGAAAATGGGAATCTTCCATTTATAAATCAAATTAATACAACTATGAGAATGGGCATCTACCATTTCTAAATCAATTTAATATAACTATGAGAATGGGCATCTACCAAAGGGTATGTAGTACAAAACTTGGCAAAGCCAAGATGCCCATTCCTAAAACAAAATACTATATCTACATAAGGCTTGATCCCCCTCAAGATGGTCTTTAACAAAATATGTTAATTACTATGAGAATGGGCATCTTCCATTTCTAAATCAAATTAATACAACTATGAGAATGGGCATCTGCCATTTCTAAATCAAATTAATATAACTATGAGAATGGGCATCTACCATTTCTAAATAAATTTAATACAACTATGAGAATGGGCATATGTCATTTCTAAATCAATGTAATACAACTATGAGAATATGCATTGCCCAAGGTTATGTAGTCTAACACTTGGGACAACCCAGATGCCCATTCCTAAAACAAAATAATAGAGATACATAAGGTTTTATCTCCCTCTAGATGCTCTTTAACAAAATTTACTAATTACTCCAATATGAGTATGGTCATCTTCCATTTCTAATTCAAATTAATATAATTATTCCTAAAAAAATTATAGAACTACATAAGAATTGATGCCCCTTGAGGGTATGTAGTGCAGCACTTGGTAGAGGCATAACATGTCTCTGCCATGGATAGTCTAGCCTAAACGATACAATTGTATTCAAGATAAAATGAAAAAATAAATTATTTGTATGAAAGAATGGAAATTTTCCCATTCTTAAACAAAGGCAAAGTAAATTTTATCTCTCCACTAGCATCTTTCATTGTGGAGTTAGATATGATTAAGTCTACAAAAGTGCTAAACTGACAATAATTTTCTTCTATTACTCATATTATAATTGAATGGGCATCTTCCCATTCAATTCGTATCAATTTATTCTATTATACATATTAGAAAAATTTCATTGTATGCAAGATAAAATTAGAAAAATGTCTTCTTGTTTGTATGAGAGAACCAAAAACTTCCCATTCTTAAATAAATAGACTAAATAAATTTTATCTCTCCACTAACATCTTGCATTGTGGACTAGCTATGAGTAATATAGAAGTACTAAACAAACTAAGTTCAATATTGCATGTATTAGAATGTTTATAATGAGCATATGACATTTTTGTTCAATATTTCTTGTATTATAATTTTTAGAACATGAGCATATGCCCATTCTAATATAGGAATCACAGAGAAAAATAGGGATGAGATGAACAACATATGGGCATTTGTTTACTCGAATGGACATGACATGAAGATGAAACTTGGGTAGTTCTCCACTTTGAAATCGAAGGAACACCAAATGCTATTCATCACATTTAGAAGAGCTAGAAATATTAATTTTTGTTTCTCATAAATTTCCTTTATATTCTTCATGAAAAGAAAGAGATCCCAAAAGCGAAAGAATAAACAACAATTATAGATAGAGGCTTGATCACCCTTTAAGGGTATGCAATGTAGCACTAGGCTCTGCTAGGGATAGTCCAGCCAATATGATATAATTATTAAATATATCAAGGTTGTTGGAATGTTTCTATGATATTCTTCTTCTAATATGGTCCTCCTTCCATTGCAATGGTCCTCCTTTGATGCAAAATGGGGAACAACCCAACAAAAAATGTTTGTTTGTTTGAGGATGGAAAAATTCCCATATTTCTAAATGTTGTAATACAACTGACCAAAATAAAATGTTAGAATGTCTATAGAATGGGCTAATGCCTATTCTCATTATTATGAATGGTCCAAGTATTGTTTTAACACAATTACCTTTAATTGATGAATGCACGATGGTAAACACTATAATTGCATGTTGGTCTCGATATGCCATGGTATTAAACAATAATGTTAATTACTCCTATATGAGATCAATGGGAAGAGAACGGGCACCTGAGGATAGTCCACCAAAATGAAAAATATGTTTGTTTGTTTATATGATAGAATGGACAACTGCCAATTCTTAAACAAAGATAGTAAATTTTATCTCTCCACTAGCATCTTGTATTGTAGAATTAGATATGATTAAGTATAGAAAAGTGCTAAATTAAAAATAATTTTCTTCTATTACTCATATTATAATTGAATGGGCATCTTCCCATTCAATTCATATCAATTTATTTTAATATATGTATTAGAAAATTTTTATTGTATGCAAGATAAAATTAGAAAAATGTTTGTATTAATTTCTAGTAGTATCTTGATAATGGGCATGTGGCCATTCTAATTATATGAATCATAGATAAAAATAGGCATAAGAAAAACTACATATGGGAATCTATCTACTCAAATGGGAAATACATGAACATGAAGTGGATTGTTCCCCATTTTTCAATGAAAGGAAAAGAAGATGTTATTCTTCACATTGAGAAGAGTTAGAAATATTCATTTTTGTTTTTCATGAAAAGAGTGAGAGACCAAAATCATAGGGGCTATCCATTAGGGATAGTCCAACCAATATGATATAGTTATTAACTCTATAAAGGCTGTCAAAATGTGTCCTTCCATTGCAATTGTCCTCCTTCCATGCAAAATGGGGAACAATCCAACAAAGTAAATGTTTGTTTTTTCGAGGATGGAAAAATTCCTTAAATATAACTATTCCTAAAACAAAACTATAGAACTACATAAGGCTTGATCCCTCTCAAGGGTATGTAGTGCAACACTTGGTAGAGGCAGAACTTGGCTCCACCAGGGATAGTACAACCAAAATGATACAATTGTATTCATGATAAAATGAAAAAAATGTTTGTTTGTTTGTATGAAAGAATGGAAAACTACCCATTCTTAAATAAAGGAAAAGTAAATTTTATCTCTCCACTAGCATCTTTCATTGTGGAGTTAGATATGATTAAGTTTACATGAAGTGCTAAACTGACAATAATTTTCTTCTACTACTCATATTATAATTGAATGGGCATCTTCCCATTCAATTTGTATCAATTTATTCTAATATACGTATTAGAAAATTTTCATTGTATGCAAACATAAAATTAGAAAAATGTTCGTATCAATTTTTTGTAGCATCTTGATAATGGGCATATGCCTACCCTAATAATAGGAATCACAAAGAAAAATAGGCATAAGGAAAACTACATATGGGAATCATCTACCCGAAATGGGCGGGACATGAAGTGGATTGTTACCCATTTTTTTGCAATGAAAGGAAAAGAAAATTTTATTCTTCACATTGAGAAGAGTTAGAAATATTCATTTTTGTTTTTCATGAAAAAAGAGAGACCAAATGCATAGGGGCTATCCGTTAGGGATAGGCAAGCCAATACGATACAATTGTTAAATCTATAAAGATTGTTAGAATGTGTCCTTCCATTGCAATCATCCTCCTTCCATGCGAAATGGGGAACAATCCAATAGTAAATGTTTTTTCATTCAAGGATGGAAAAATTTCCATAAATATAACTATTTCTAGAAAAAACTATATTACATAAGGCTTGATCCCTCTCTCGAGGTGTGTAGTGTAGCACTTGGCGGAGCCGAACTTTGCTCTACTAGGGATAGTCTAGCCAAAAAAATAGAATTGCATAGAAGATAAAATGAAAAAAAAATGTTTGTTTGTTTGTATTAAAGAATGGAAAACTCAAACGGGAATGACATGAAGATGAAGTGGGTAAGGCCTCACATTTATTTTGAAGGAAAACCACATGTTATTATTCATATTGAGAAGAGTTAGAAATATTCATTGTTGTTTCTCATAAATTTCCTTAATATTCTTCATGAAAAGAAAGATATCCTAAAATGGAAAGAATAAACAAAAACTAGTGATACATGCTTGATCACCCTTTAATGGTATGAAATAAAACACTAGGATCCCTCAAGAATAGTCCAACCAATATGATACAATTACTAACTCTATAAAGGATGTCAAAAAACATTTACACTATTTTTCTTCTAATATGGTCCTCCTTCAATTGCAATGGTCTTCCTTTGATGCAAAATGGGGAACCCAAAAATAAATGTTTGTTTGTTAAAGGATGGAAAAATGCCCATATTTCTAAATAGTCCAATACAAATGACCAAAAATATGGCCAAAACAAAATGTTAGAATGTCTAGAGAATGGTCTAATGCCTATTCTAACAATGATTTAATTCTTTAATATTCCTAATGTTTAGACCCCTTTAAATTTTTTAGAGAGTTATTAGAATACTGAAAAATAAATAATACAAAAATAACATTTTTAAAACATTGATTGCATTAAAATGCTTAGAATGGGCATATGTCAATTCTCATATAAACAAACATTTATGTCTTGTACTGAATTGCTTTCATTTGAATGTTTAGCATGGGCATATGCTAATTCTCATATTAAAAAAACCTTTTTTCTTGTATTGAATTGGGAAACCAAACATTTTTTCCTTGTATTGAATCGGAAGTTTCCCATTCTCACAACTTTTATAGAGGTATAAATTCTCACAACCTATGGGAAACCATACATTTTTGTCTTTTATTGAAGTGGAAGTTTCCCATTCTCATAGCCTATACAGAGGTATTAAAATGATTAAGTTATTGTACAAACTAACTTCTCATTCTCACATCCTTTATAGAGGTCTAAAAATTATTTAAGTTCAATATTTACTTGTATTGAATGGGTACATGCCCCTTATCATGAATGAATCAAAGTAGAATAATAGAAATAGAATTTATTTTGTTTAAGAATAATTATAATTATATTTTAGTTTCGTCCATTATAAAAATTATAATACCCAATACTTTACAATATAATACTTTTTAAATCAGCAAGGTAAGATCATAGTAATGAAAGTGCAACATTTAATCTCAAAGGATAAACCATGTGTACCTTGGCCTTGTGTATGTGGTAAATCATTCAACAATTCAAATATAAACATACAATGTCAAGGCTAACATATGGGACATGATTCACCATTAATGCAAGGCCAAGTAGAAAATGATTCACTTTGTCATGATATAATGTTTTATTTGACATGTTTCACCATTGATACAAGGCCAAATTACAAATGAATCACCTTCGAGGATACAATTCTTTACTTTTATTAATAATGTCTAACCTTGATAAACATCGATCATGAACAAAAAATATTATTTTATGGATGAAATAAGAGTTATAGAATTATCATTTATTTTGTGATCAAATGTCATGTCCAATTTGGCAACTAAGCAATGCCTCCCAGGTGGTATGACCACTCTGTAGTTTGGTAAAAACTTAAAATATAATTCCTCATCTTAGCACGAAGCATTGGTAATGGATTTATTAGTTAACTCCCTATATTACCAAGGAGGAGAATCATATACATATTTTGCAAGGGAATGTGATCATGTTGAGACTTTGAAACATACATGAGACAGTCATATTTAGATGCAATATTTTATAACTATGGAGGATAACAACTATGTAAGTATTACAAAATATTGAAGTGATATTTTGAAAACCCATATCAAAATTACAAGACATCTAAAATACAACATTAGAATTTATCTTTATACCCAGAGACTCGGGATAAAAGAGAAGAGTTAGAAGTATCTCTAAAACTTATCTTCAATTTAAAAAATAAGTAACTCCCCGTATTAGCAACTACGATTAGGTTAAAAACTACGCATGTCTCACAAAACATTGAAATGATATTCTTAATACCTAGATCAAAAAATACAAAAGATTAAAAAAGGGCATTATCTTTAAACTAAGAACATAATATAAGGAAAAGAAAACCAAATTATATTCTTCATCTCATAATTATTCAACAGAGAAGAGTTGAATAATATATGCCTCAAATTTTCACAAGCCAAAATGGTCTTACAAAATAGAGGGATCCCAAATAAAAAATGGTCAACAAAAATTTAGCAGAGAGAAAAATATATATCTCAGAACTATTGCTCAAATATTCTCCTTCACAAGACGAAACGGTCTATGGGAAGGTACTTTGTTTTATAATGGAAAGTTGTGCATTGTGACATCCTTTATAGAAGTTTTGCATGTTTATAATGGGCGCAATCCCATTCTCATGCAAACAAACATTGTTTATTTTCTAATAATTAGTAATTATATTATATTAGCACCCTCTCCTAAATGATTACTTTCCATGCACCCCCTCCTAAATGGTTAACTACACAAACAAAACAGGAAATCATCCAATGTTGGTTAATCATCTCCATGTGTGTGTGTGTGTTTATATATATATATGTATATATATAAGTATCTATATTTTTATGAAAAGCAGGCAGCCCAAATAGTGAAAACTAGATGAAAACAAAAATAGAAAGGATGAACAAGAAAGAGATAGATTCACCGACCAATGATGAACCATGCAATTCCCATTACCTCTACCAACATCAAAACCAATAACTGTCATCAATATCTCTACATTGTCATGAAGTGGCGTGAATTAATTAAAATTAATTTTGATAATTTCCCTCTAATGGGAGCTTGAAGACGTGTTTGAAAAACAAGTACCTTTAATTAAGAAAAGGTGGTAAATAATTTATCTAGAAATTAATGGTCTCACTATGCCATGGTCAAAAATAAATATAAATATTAAACAATATTGTAGCCATGTTTTAGGTTTAATAATTGAACTTCTAAACAAACTAAATTTTATCTATATTCTTCATATATGATTCCTATATGACAATTGGCATCTTCCCATTCAATACAAGCAATATTGAACTTACACATTTTAATATCTCTATAGAAATGGATACCTAACAATTCAATGGAAGATAAAAAAATTTGTTTGTATGAGAATGGGCATATGCCAAATGTAATCATTACAATACAAAAATATTGAACTTATTATTTTTAATAACTCTATAAAGGTTGTGAGAACGGTCACATGTCCATTATAAAACAAGTTACATTTTATCTCTGTTCTTTTTTTATGATTCTAATTATGAGAATGAGAATTTTATCATTAGATACATCATTTAATATTTCTTATCTTGACAGTGAGCTTGCCCACCAAGATTGGCTGGTCAATTTTCCGCCCAACTCGGTTGGTCATCTCACCGACTCAACTTGGCGCATCTCGTATGCCCATCAAGACCTACACAACTACGCCACTAGTTCTAAAATTAAGTAACCTTGCCAAGGTCCTTCTTCCTTAGGCTTCCTGTATTTCGTAAAAATACAGATATATATATATATATATAAACACATACACACACATGGACATGATTCACTTGCATTGAATGAATTTCATGTTTGGTCTGTGTAGTTATACATTTTGCAAGGGAATGATCTTGTTGAGACTCTGAAACATGCAAGAAATAGTCATATTTAGATGCATCCTTTTATAAATATGGAGGATAATACTATGCAAGTATTACAAAAGATTGAAATGATATTCTTAAAACACATCAAAAATACAAAAGATCAAAAATATGGCATTATCATTATACCTAGATTAGAATAAAAAATAAATAAAGTTAGATGATATTCTTCATCTCGTAATAAATCAAAAGAGAAGATTTAAAAGTATATCTGAAACTTATCTTCAATTTAAAAAAATTAAATTCTTCTTCTCTGAATCATTCTTCTTTCATGATTTCTATATGTTAAATGGGCATTTTCCCAATTCTAAAACAAAGTAATATTTATCTTCCATATGCCTCTTCTAAACATCTATTGATATTCCATCTGTTGTTCTTCTATGTTTTATATGAGATAAAAATTCTCACAATTCTTCTATGATTATTATTTGATAATGGACATATGCCCATTCTAAACATCTACTCTTCTTTCGTCTGTTCTTCTACATTTTCTATACGAGAATGGGCATCTGCCCATTTCAAATGGGATTTACATGAAGATGAAGATTAATTTGTTTTACAATGGGCTGCTCCTCATTTTGTAATGGAATACGTGTTTCAAAACAATTACCTTTAATATATATATATATATATATATATATATATATATATATATATATATATATATATTAATTTTAATTATTTCTATATGAGAATGAGAATGGGCATTTGCCATAAACAATAGAACTACATAATATGAGGATGGGAAGATGTCATGGTGGTAAAAAATATATTTTAATGATTCCTATATGAGAATGGGCATCTACCGATTCTAAAAATAAACAATAGCATCCAAAACGAGACAATTATAAACAAAATATGTAATGCTTAGTCCATCCAAAATGATTGAGTTCAATATTTCCCACATTCTAAAACTAAATAATAGAACTACATAAGGCTTGATCCCTCTTGAGGGTATGTAGTGTAGCACTTGGTGGTGCCAACACTTGGCTCCACCAAGGTTAGTCTAGCCAAAATGATAGTAACAATTATAAACAAAATAATAGAACTACATAAGGCTCATTTGGTTCATCTGTTTCCCACCACATGAATATGGATAAGGAATTGGGCCAACAAAAATTACATTAAAAATGTTTACCATACTCAGAAGACAAAAATTATCTATGTTGGAAAAAGATATTTCATAATCACACTTTCAAGAGGTGAAGTGATCTGTAAAAGAGAAATTATTATTAAAACAAGCTCAAAATTGATGAAAAGATTCATTTTTTTATTTGATGATAATTCATTCAAAATTAATATATATTTTTTACCATGTAGCTCCTTCAAAATACCAATACATATCACTTGATTTAGCAAGTGTCAGTTTCCTTTTCCACTCTATGTTATGCAACCCCGTACCTTTTCAAGAGGGATATAATTTTTCTTCCTTTCAAAAATATTATTGCTTTTATCTTTAACATGGGGTTTGAGCATGAAATTCATAACATTGAAACTCATTTCTATATTATTTATGGGTAACATACAATGGAAGCCCAAAAAAATCCTTGTGAATATTGATTTTCCATCTATTAGTTATATAAAAAAACTTGATGAGAAAGGTAAATTCCCATGTTAAACTTAAATTTATCTCTATTCTTATTCTAATACTTATATAAAATAAAGTATGGATATATATATATATATATTGAGATGATAACTAAATAAGGCTTGATCCCTCTCGGAGGTATGTAGTGCAACACTTGGCTATGCCGAGAGATACTTCAACTAGTATAATGCAATTATTAATTACTTAAAAACACATGTTTGTTTGTATGGGAATTAGATTGTGTATATTATAAATGTGCACAACTTCTAGAAAGGTTGTCACAATGCACAACTTCCCATTCCTTCCAATGTTACAAGAAAGTAAATACAATATGTTTAACTTAAATTTATATCTATTTTTAAAGTTTTAAAGCACTTTAAAACAAAAAATGTTTGCTTGTATGAGAATGGGCTTGTGCCCATTATAAAGGTGCACAAATTATATAAAGGATTTCACAATGCACAATTTCCCATTCCTTTCCATGTTAAAAGAAAGTAAATACAATATGTTGAACTTAAAGTTATATCTATTCTTAAAGTTTTGAAGTGGAAAGGATTAACAAATAAAATGGAGAGAGTAAAATTAGCATAAACATTTTCTTCAAATCTTGTTGAAACTATCACAATGCACATCTTCCAATTCTATATTCTATAATTCTTATATGAGAATCGGCATATGACCATTCAAAATATCTATTATTCTTCTATGTTTCCTAAATGTGAATGGATATATATATATATATATATATATATATATATATATATATATTATAAAATGAGAACTACATAAGGCTTGATCCCTCTAGAGGGTATGTAGTGCAGCACTTGGCTCTGTCAGGGATAGTCCAACCAATATGATACAATTATAAATAATTATGAATTATGAATGCATAAAATGCATTTCAAGGGATGTCAGTTATTTTTTCCATATATGGTGTTCATAATTCAACTGGTATGGAGGTGGAAGATGTGACAGTGGATCTAGATTAGAAACATTCAGATCCCTTGGATATTATCAAACTGAATGAAATTGGAGTTGTCATCCCTAAACATTCTTTCAAATGATTAATATTAGTGCATTTTTTGGAGCACATGATTGAGATATGTAACTCTAATGCGTCCTCTGTATTAATATTATATTATGGTGGGATAAATGCATTAAAAAAGTAATTCCTCACTTATTTTTATGTCGATAATTAGAAGAAAGTGATCATGCTTCAACAATATTAACAATGTCTAACTACACATCCAGTGCATCCCCTCTACAATTTTTGTGTTCTTTTTATTATAGTCATTATGTATACATTAATTCTTAACAATGTTTACTTTGTTCAAATATTAAGATGTACATCCTTCATATAGTTTACTCCTAAAATTTATTTTCATGTTATAGAATATATGTAAACAAATTAGAAGTTTAATTAGAAGATTAGAGTAACAAATTTTCCATTCTCACAACTTTTATAGATTTCTTAAAATGATTAAATTTAATATTATTATCTTATTTGAAATACATACAAGTTAATAATGGAATTTAATAACAATTTCTATTTCCCAATTTATAGCTTTTATATATAAAGAGTTTTATCCAATTGCATTCTCATGGTCTACGTTGGATACAAATGCCAATGTAGAAAAACTAGAAACAAAATTGTTACACACAGTTAAAGTGGACATGCATCCTTTTTTTTTTTTGGTATGGAGCATTGCAAAAAAGAGGGAGAAAAATTTATTAAAGATTTGGAAACAATTTGGAAAACACCATAATTTCCATACAAATGTGAAACTATGGTTATAGTTAATGTAATCAACAAAGGAGTTCTTGAAGAAATTTTTTTGGTGTCTCTACAGGTTTGTGACAAAGATGTAGAAAATAATAAGTGGTTTATGTCATCATTGTTTATAGAACTATTTTTGGTAGGGGTTGCAGATGATGTAACATAAATCTTAAAGGGATGTTCTCTATTTCAAAAAACAATGGAACAAATCAATATATAAAATTGTGTTTATTACTTTTTCTAGTTCTTTTTCCTATTTTCCATTTGAAGTGATGTTATTGATGGTTATTATTATGTAGTGCTGAAAATTTTTTTACTAAAATATTTTAGTTCTTCTTCACATTTCATCCAAATGATTTGAATAGTATATAATGCTCAAAACTAGCTTTGATAGGTTTATACAAAGATATTTTTTCCATGAAAAAAAGTTATTGGTTTTGGGGTTGGAAATTTGAATGCATTATAGGAAACAATTCACACTTAATATGTACATGGTTAAATCATGTGGGTTCACACCCAAATTTATTTCGGTCTTCAAAACATTTAAAAAAATAATTACTAAACTTGATTGAGTTTATATAGATAAATTTAGTTTTCTTTTGTTCTTTTTTCTCATAAAAATTCATTAATATTGGATTTATTACCATCATTTTATGCAAAAATAAATAAATTGTGACTTGTATTATCTCATAACAACACATTTCCATGATTACTAAGCTTGATTGAGTTTACTTGTTACTATTATGTTGATTAATAAATATAAATTAATTGGCTTGTTTTTGTAGTCTATCTCATAAAAATATATTAAAATTGGTTTTTTTATAGACTATCTCTTAACAATTCATTTATTACCATAATTTTATGTTGTAAATATCTCATAACACATTTCCTACCTTCATTCTATGCAAATAAATCCATGTTATAATTAAACATTTGTCACACAAATATATATGATCAAAATATGTAAAATATACAACATTCAAATGTGCACAACCCCGTAGTTAAAATAAATCATATCTAAATATTTCTTTCTTTCTATAATGAATTTTATTTTCTTATGTGATTCTTATATGAGAATGGGCATATGCCCTCTCAATACAAGATAAAAATGTTTGTTTGTATGAGAATGGATAGATTCCCATTCAATATAGGATAAAAATGTTTGTTTGTATGAGAATAGACAATATAAGTATTTGTTTGTATGTTTGTATGTTTATATGTTTGTATGTTTGATTTGCATTGCAATATTATAAATGTATTAATTATTCTAATAAGTATTTATTAATCTTACTACAAAATTGTAAACTCCTAAAATGGAAATCCCTCATACATGATATATAATTCCAAAAAATCCCTTTTTGGATTCCAATAATAGCTTAATCAAAATCCAAAAGCCCCTTTTTGGATTCCAATAATAGCCAAATCAAATTCCAATATTTGGTACAAGAAAAACCAATATAGCTGATTTCAATATTTAATCTAGATTGTAAAATGTTCAAACTTAAAGAAATTGTGGTTACATCTACAAAGTGCTAAAATTTTATTTCTACTACATCAAGGACTACATTTTCTACTGCATACCTCATTGCATAAGAGGGTTTATTCTAAATTCAATACCACATATTTTCATTTGGGAAAAAATATTTATAGCCTTCTATGTATTTTTACAACTGGCACTAGGGCGTCCTAGCTCAAGGGACACTATTTCACTCTCTCTCTCACACACACATACAAGAACTACAAATAATCTAAAATTTATTACACCGCTAAGCAACAAGATCACATAGGGGTAGTTGTCAGGGTCAATCCGACTATTTCATTTACATATTTCGTTTATTCTAATGTGTGCTTGATTTTTGTGCAAGTAGCTAGGGTTTATTTTGTAGGTACAAGTGCAATAGAGTAGAAGTTCAACAAACTTGATGCATTCTAAAATGAACTAACAATAAAAGAATAGACGCGAAAGATTCAAATCTAGATCTATTTCATGGACACTAGCCTCTAGAATGATGCTAGAACCCAAGCGGATGTGCCCTCTCCCATTTGAGATATTCACATGCTAGTTTCAAAATCAAATCTTACATAGCCCAAAATACACATGTTCAAATCATTCACCTCCCGGAATTGGTCTAGACCTATGGTGGCAAGATGAGTCATTATTGAAACATTATTTATCACTTGTTCTTTTATTTCCTTTGCTTGAAATTTCTTGTTTAATTTTTTTCATATCTCATCAGGTAGTGTCCTTATTTTATATTTAATTTTATCAAATCATTTTGTCAACTTGATCCCTTAAATTCTATTTATCGCATCCATTCCTCTTCAAACCCAAACCCTATTTTTATTATGGTTTATATTTTCATTTTGTATTCAGATCCAAACCTTATTTTCATCTATCACCTACCATAACATCATATCTACAAAATTTTTCCTACGGTTTTATGCTTCATCCTACCCTTTGGGTCACTTTCTAGGGCTCCCAATTTTCAAATCACCTTTTATTTCATATCTCGAGCATAACAACTCTATTTTAAAATTCCTTTGAGGTTATTTTTCCTTTTTCTATATCTAATGAAAACCTATTTTTTCCACAATTTTGAGCCCAATTTTTAGAAATTCAAAATTATATTTTTACTAATTAAGGCCTAATTCAAAAATATACACTTTTGGCCAAATCCCTTGGATTTTTTAATTTAAATTTATAACATTCAACAAAGACCTTTTTGTTACAAAATTAAAATTCCATTTCTATATATGGTAGTTTTATTAATTTGATGACAGTTACTTTTTTATCAACATCTCTTTCCATACAAATTTATTTTCTTGATTGGATTTCTTGTGAAAAAATATTTCATGGCTTCCCATGCCTTTGATTTTAATGCATCCTCATTTTATATCAAGGTTTACCTTCATAATCTCCTTGATAAGAATGTGCTCATTGATCTTATATTTGGTCCTAATCTATGTAATATTTCCTTTCTTGATCAAATAGGACTTTTCATTTCTCATCTCAATCCATCTAGTTTTTGTATGTGTGGCTTTGATAATAAACCTAACAAAATGTTGGGTATAATTTCTCTTCACCTTACTATTGGATATCTCACTATGGTACATGTAAGTTCACGTAATAGTATGTCCTTACCTCCTTTTTAGATCACGAGACACATTTGTTTTGGGCTCCTTCGGCCATCCCATATTCATTTTCTCCTACTCCTAGTGCATCTTCTCCTATTCATGATGGATCCTTAGCCTTGACACCTCCTATGGTATATGGATCCCTTTCTCCTCCTATAACACCTCTTGCACATCCATCTTAGTTTCCTTCCAACTGATTTAACAAAAATAGTTATTTAATTTTAAACACTAGATATTTCGAGTCATAACGCAATAATAAGAAAGAAATCACATATATAACACAAGAAATAAGTGAAATAAATATAAAACCCTAGGTGCAAGAGAGAGAATAGAAGACTTAGCTGATTTTGTAATAAATCCTTATGTGTGTTGGACTATAAAATTGACGAACATGAGAAGGAAAATTTTGCAACCACACTCATAAAATTCTGGAATTATTGAATATGGCTCAACTGGGGCTCCTGGACTAAGTCAAGGGCATTCAGATGCTTGAGATTGGTTCTAGGTTCCTATCACTACAAAAGACCTTAGAAATTAATTTGCGTTGTGTCACTAACATTGGTTGTTTATCACTTGTGTGCCACTAGATGATCATTGTATTCACTTGTAACCTATTAAATACAGGATCTGCTACAAAACCCCAAAATGCATCAAATCCTAAAAATAAAAAGATACAAATAGGGAGCTAGACTGATCCCGGTGGTCATCCAACAAATTGAACTTATAACCGAGTGTTGAACTACATCTCAATTTCCATGTAGTTCTTATGTGTTTGTGTATAAATCATTCCCTTAGGAAGATCTTGTGAAAGATACACTTGATAGTGACCAATAGCTAGATGTAGCAATGTAGATAGATGTGTGTATATAAAAATGAGCTTCCCCTATAACACCCTCTTTATTACGCTTCATAACTAGGAAATTTTTTTGTTTCCCAATTTAAACATTTGTCTTCAAATGACTTGAATGTATAACCAACATTTAAATCTAGCATAATATATTTATAATTATTCGGATAAAAATCAATAATGCATGTGAAAGATTATTCTTCAACTAGATCCTACTCAATACCCCATAGAAAAATATTTCTAGTCAGTATATAAAGTATACTAGTAGTGCCCTTCTCGATTGATTTACAAGTCTTGTTCTAAGTGTCCATCGAGATTTAAATCAATCAAATCCCATCTAGCATCACACACTTATGCAAGAACTAGGTGCATCTTGAAATTGTACTATCATACACAACTTCGGCCAAAGATTCAAATTCATGTATGTCATGCTATGTTTCATGACAACACATTCATTAAGAGAAATATGTCCCATAACCATATTTCTTGATACGATAATCAAAATTGAAAGTAATCAAAATTGAATTAATTGTTCATAATTAACAACTTAAGAAGTCTTTTATTTCCATTCCTATTTACTAGGTTTATTTGGTTTCTTAATTTATTGATTTCAAGGTTATTATTCATAAGTAAGTGTTAATGTTCACTTAGGGATACTATATCAGTTAAGTTCCCTAAGACTTGATATGTACATTTGTACTATTTTAAGAGTTCACAAAGTACCTTGTTCTTCATTCCATTCTCTTTTTAGTGATACATCGATGGTGCTACGACCTAAACTTGATGAAACTTCCATTTAAGGGACATCATCCTTAATCATTTTATTTTCATTAGTCAACACAAAGCATTAATAAAAATATCGTTGGTTAAATCAAATAAGATTGAATTATATCATCTTAGTTATTTAGGGATCAAATATAAGTTCTTATATCCATTACCTTCTTTTTGTTCCTCCAATACATTCATGCTTTATTGCTATTTATATCAAATTATTGACCTCATTATACCCAATCCTTCGTTTAATGGATATACCATTATAATTATTTTTCTTTGGTGTTGTATCTTATTTCCTTGTTCCCTATGTTCTCATTTGAATCTTAACAATATCCCATAGTGGTATTACAATTCAAAATCATCCATTTCTCATGGACTCAAAAACATAAAAGTCTTAAAGAACATACATCATGTTAGGACTTATCTTCTATTTGTTACTTCTATAACTTCCTACTTGCTATATTATTTTATGACCTTCATAACATACACAATGATAACAAAAATTAATAACACCATGCTTAGTCATAAGATTATGATTATAAATTGGCTATTAAAAAACAATAATTGAATGTACAAATACATTAATCAATCATAACCTTTTTATATTAATGATAAGTAACCTCAATAATTACTTCACTACATAATAGTATTACAGGTATGCTTCAACCACATTCTTCTGACATGTAATATCTTTACCCATAGATATCAACATATGATATGTCTTATTACAATTCATCATTGACTAAAAATGGTTATATAATACAACATGCTTAAATGCCTTATCAAGTTAAATATTTCTTTCATATTCATGCCCAAAAGTTAGCACATCCTTTCACATTTCCATACAACACATCTTCAGTATTTTCATACATAAAATTTGGTACAAATAATAAAATAAGTCATTCGTTCTTTTCTTTTACCATTCTAAAGATCCTTGAACCTCGCAATCGAAAATGTTAATGTACAAAATGTACACGGTCGGTCCAACATGATTGGCATGAAAAGTACACTCTCCTTCTTAACATTTTATACCATTTAATGTTTACATAAATGAAATACTGCAATTTAAATCATGAGAACATATATATATATATATATATATATATATATATATATATATATGTATGTATGTATGTATGTATGTATGTATGTATGTATGTATGTATGTATGTATGTATGTATGTATGTATATACACACACACGCAAGATCATCAACATCTACATAAGATAATTTTCTTTTCTTACTTCATAGAACCTATCATTATATTAAATTTTGAATGCATACTATAAAGCGCAAAGTACCAAACTCATAACAACTCGAATAACATCCCTTCATTTCCAACATAGTACCTTAGGTTTAATAATTATATCAATACTATATAAGTCTTTCATGACTTATTTAATTATCTAAGAAGTATCTCATAATACAAAATATTAATACTTGCCTTAAGTTATTATATTTTAAGATCTTACATATGGGTGACCTTCATAACAAAAAATAGTCTATATCATAATTCATTAAAAGAGATTTGATACAGTCATATGCAACCAAATCGAGGATTCCATACCTTAACAAAAAGATCCATTCATACCACTTAGCCTACTAACATGGTTGATTCGCAATAACCAAAACCTTGACTTCCTCAAATAGGAACACTATATAGTTTAATAAGATTAAGGTAAACCAATTTATCTTAGTCAATTCGAGTCATTCCATGCTAATAAAATCTCTCTCTAATAACATATCAACTAAAAATGCACATGGAAGTAAGTATCAAGACACTAGACAACCTTGAGGAAATTGTAGTTTACCTTACACTTTTCAAATACCCCAAAAGCATCTCAATGCTAAACTTAGTCATATGAGCACCATGTACTTCCACATAAACATAACCATTCAACAATCGGAAGGTTAATACAATACAGTCATACACCAACATCCTTAGGTGCTTTCGTCATTGATAATGCGTTCATGATTATTATAAGTTAGACAAACTTATACAATTATCGAAAGTATTGTTATCTCATTTTTAGTGATTTCAGCTAAAATTGAGATAACCATAGAATTTTTTTGACAAAATCCCCTAAAAATTCCCTTTGAAGGAGATTTTTAGGTTTTCGGGTTTCCATCACATGGAAACATATCCTTTCATGTTTCTTTTCAATTGTTTCAAAAACTGAAACCCGATTACAAGCTAGTGTATCGGGTTTTCGAACTCAAAAGCATCGGAACATACCTTGCAAAATTCATGTTCCATGTCACTTGGTTCCTAAAACCTGAAACCCGAATGATCCTTTGTGTCGGTTTTCGAACTTGATAACATCCAAACACCTCATGTTTCATGTTAGTTGTTTCCCGAAACCTGATTTGATAGTAAAACCTTTGTATCGGGTTTTCAGACACTCCAAGCATGATGACATGACATTAATGTCAAGTTTTCGGTAGTTGGCACACATGTCAGATGAGGTGTAATTAATGCTAGGGCTTTATAAATAGTTTGAATTTACAAGTCATTTTTACCTAGTACATTTTTGTTGTGTGGATTTTTCGTGCATATTCCTTCAACCTCCAAACCCGACTAAACCTCTTGATCAATTTCATGATCCATCTTTAACCATTTTTTAAATTTATTGAAGGTATTTTTCTCTTCTCTCCACTTTGAGGTCTTTGGGGTTGTTTTTGAGATATTCTTTAAGCATTTTTCTTCTTTTTCTTCCCTCTAGGTTTAGGTTTTTGGGTTGTTTTATTCATTTCCTTTTGTATTCCTATGAAACATATTGTTTGGAATTCACCCTTTGGGTTTTTATTTTTTTTCCCATGGGATATACTCTATTTGGTTTTTGAGATGAATCTAAAATCCTAATTTGTAAACTTGGTGGGAATTTTATTTTTCGACATCTCAAAACCCGACGCCTTTGTTTCAAGTTTTACAGAGTGCTTAACATCCTCTGAATTCCACTTGTATCAGGTTTCATGAAGTGTTCAACATCATCCTGGCTCCACAGTCTATCGAGTTTTATAAAGTTCTCAACATCATCCTGTCTTTACAGTGTATCGGGTTTCGCATAAGCCGCTTAACATCCCTAAGTTCTCGCCTTTGGGTCGGAGGTTTTACAGGTGTTCGACACAACCAAATTTATTATATACAATATAGTGTGTCGGGTTTTAGGAAGTGCTTTACAGGGCCCCAAATTCCAGATTAGTGAGGTGGATTTGTAGGGTTTCTCAACAAGCTTTCAAGCCTGATTGTTCAACCAGAGGTCATCTAGGCATTCTTTCTTCAAAAACTTCTCGTGTCGATTCTAGACAATCTAAGGATAAGTCGACATGTCGGGAAAAATGAAGTACAAGTATTGGAAGATGGAATCTAGTTCCTACATAGATTGCAATTATGACATCTCGAGACATAGAGCTTGGTAATATAGACATGGAAGACTTTTGGAATAGAATCAAGAATTCTTCTCGAGTCCCTAGATAAAGTCAACGACCCAAAGAATGGCCTCCCTCTCGCAGCAAGATTCCCAATGTTTGCTCAATGCCCTGAGTTCATTCTAGCATGTGCTTCCAATTATGACTCAGCTTCCCACTCAGTGAGAAATCAATCAGGAGAAACCATAGTGAAGTTGGATGGGGGTTACTTTGATGACCTCTTAAGATTTCCCAACTTTACAGAATATGTTGATTTAAACCTTCAATCAGCGCAGAAGGCCTGGGATAATGATCAAGAAGATTGCATCAGGCATGTAAACAAAAATTTCTTAATCAAGGCCAAGCCAGCCATCTCTAGGTTTCCCAAGTTTGTCCCTAGGAGTGATTTCATCCTTGAAATCAGTGATATCATTACCCTGCTAAGTTGAGTATTTGGACTCCCCGATTTGAGAGACTTCCAAGGGTGGATGTATCAATTGATGGTCATCATAAATAGGAATGACCAAGCAATTGATTAGAGAAGTCTTATAAGTGATGAGATAGACTCCCAGATGAAAATAGTCTTGACTACTGGACAAGTTCTATATGTCATCATACATCACCTATGCAGCAGCTAGCATGAGAAATTATCTATGGTTGGATGTAAAGGGAAATAGGGCAACAGGACACATATATCGATATTTCCCTCAACAAACAATGAAGGAGTCTCGAGGATCAATTCAAAACAGTGAACGATGCCTTATTTTATGAAAACATTTACATGCTTGAACCCGATTTAAGGAAGAGAAGAGTATTTCACGAGGTATGGGCCGAAGTATTGAAATGGGGTTGTATCTTCTTGTAATTCAAGAAGTTCACATACCTTCGGGTGGTCATGTATTTAGGTGATCCTTTCTGTTTTCCCGATTCTCAAGTGATAAGCTAATCCTAATGGAGTTGGTTAGAATATTGTTGGATTTTCACAAATTCCAATAAAGTAAGCACAAGGTCATCATCTCCTTCCCTATTTCCATTGGAAGGTACACATGCTCAACAAAGTGGTTAAATCCAAGAACATTGTGCACGAGCTCCAAGATAATTTGAAAAACACATGAATCACGAGAGATGGGTTTGATTTTCGAGGAGTCCTTAAGTCATATGGGACCTTATATCTACATGTGCCCAGTGTAGAAGACATTTGGGTTGATCTTTGGGATGAAGTTTCCATCCGAAGAAAGGACAATAGTAGGTTAACACTTGAAGAGATTCAGATGTTAGATCTATCTGACATCCTAGAAGGCACCATGGACAATGAAAGTGTCCTTGATGCCTCGTATGATGGGTTGAATGAAGACCAGATATGTATTCCCAGCCATTGATTGGTCCATTGCTGAGAAAGCTTCTATTGTAGGAAGAGCTACTCAAATTCTTTCCCATACTAAGGCATGGCTCATTTCTTGGGGAATGAGTTATAAAGAAAAGAGTTTTTCAAAGCTAGCTACTTTGGAAGTGGGACCCTCTAAGGGAAAAAGGAAAAGGATAAGGACTCTTCCAAGAGGCCAATAAAGGTTAAGTTTGTCAGAAAGGGAGAAGAGCAAGTGACCACATCATTAGCCACTATCCCACAAATGGTTGAGATACTTGATTCACCTCCACCACCAGAACAAGGAAATCTTCCTTCAAGAGAAGAGGTTGGTCAACCTCTCATTACCCTTTTGGTTGGTAGCTCATTAGAGGTAAGTCTTCCTCTTACCTCTCAAGATTTAATTTCATAATCATTGCCTCCTCCCATTTAGCCTTCCTTGCCTTAGATTTTTTCACCAAGTTCCTCAGCTATGGCCATAATCTTCTCTGGCCTCTCACCTCTCCCCACTGGACCCAAGTTAACCATGGATATGCCTCCTCATTTTGTACCTTCATTCCTTGAGTCTATTTCCACGGACACTACACTCGCAGTGATCACCACTCCACAAGCAAACCTTCCTCCACCTGAAGATGTGACCATAACACCTATGATGGGAGTAACTTCTTCTAGTATGCCTCAATGGTTAATATATTAGACCCCAAGAAAGAGGAAGGTGGTAGTTCCCTACCAACCTTTCATTTAATTTTCCTTGAGGTCACTCCTACCAAGTCTAACAAGAAACCCAAAACAGTTTCAAGGGTTTCAGGTGGATGCCTCGAGGCATAATTTTTGGGAAATTTCAACTACCATAGCTTACAAAACCAAGGATGATATAATGGTCATCGATTATCAAATCACAAGGGTTAATCTAGGAAAATTAACAATGGAGGGAGAACAACAAGACACACAAGATGCCATGAATGTGTTGTGCTAGAAGCTAAAGGAAACAAATTCAAGCAGATATGAGCAAAAAGAGAAAGTAGAGTAGATAACAGAAGTACTACTCAAGCTCTCAAAGCCTCCTAAGTCAACATCGTCATCCTCTACTCCTATCAGGTTTGATTTCTCATCGGTACCCATGATTGAAAAGATTAATGATAAGGGGAGAAATCGAATGAATAGATCAAGAGGCTACTCCTACAAGGAAAAGAGGTCATTGATGACACCGTGGAAGTCTATAAATCCTTGGAGGATATAAAGAAGGATGGAAAGAAAATGGATGATGAATTTTTGGTAGAAGTCGGGAACCCAAATTTAAATTTTGAAGCTCTCAATACACTTAACAGGAGTTACGTCCTTCATCTTGGTCAAAGAAGGAATCATTCCACATGGAGACATGCATTTTCAACTAACCAAAGCCATTAGATTAAGAATAAATATTATCAATGAAGCTTATAGAAAATTTAGGGAATCAAGAGATCAATTGGTTGAGGCAAAAATGACATAGAAGAAGAGCTAATCAAGATTTGCACTTAAGTTTTGAATGAAAGCTCAAGTATTCTGCCCACTGATGATCTTTACAAGTAGATCCAAGAATCAATTCAGCATGAATAAATTAATGGATTTATCCTAGAAATCATTGATAGGTTCGTGAAGATTGAACATTCTTTGGAAACACTTAGGAAACTCAACAAAAGACTAAATAAACTTCCTGGTAACGTGAGTGATACTCGGGAAACGTGTGAAGTTATGAGTGACCATTCCACCCCACACCGATGAAGATAAGATGCACAGAATAATCCCGAGTTCAAAGAATTTTGGGACAAGCGGGATCTCGCTAGAGGAAGATAAAGATGATGAAAAATAATAGGTATATTGTTTCATTTCATTATAATCCTGAAATCGACATGTATTTTTCATTTTCGTTTCATCATATAGGAAAAAAATTGACTTTCTCTCCTACGTGAGAGTCAAGTGAAATAGGTCTCTCTTTAATAGAATATTTCCTAGGATTTATCCTATTTTCTCTCAACTCTTTTTATTATAAATAAGGGATACTTATGCATTCCAAAGGGTTGATATTTTTGGAATATTGAGAACTATTGTGAAGAAAAAAACTTTGTGTTTTATTTTAATCATTTGAGGAATAGAAAATGATGCTATTTTGTAAAATTTTTGTTGTGAGATTCATCTCTCTTAATATATTCTTCTTATGTTCAAAATCTTAAGCTATTCGTTGTTTAGCATTCTCAATTATTTTAATTGTTTCAAAAATTACATTTGTTATCTATAACTCATATGATTATTTCATGATTTGTGTTTACTTGAAAGAAAATGTGTTCCCCTCATTTCCTTTCCATTGTGTTTCTTCCATAATAATAATTTCCTTTCCGATCCATTCCATTTTGAAAAATAGCGACATCTTCACCTAGTATGGATATGGATTTTAGGATTCTATCCCAACCCCAATGGTTAGAATAGTGTGAATATTATATGTATTATTTCCATTGTGTTTTAGATTAGTAATAAACAGGAAGCCTCACCTATCTTTGAGGAGGGATGTAATCCCATGCACTATGGTTGAACCTCATATTTTGGCTTGACAAAGTATCCAACTAACAATTTTTGGTGACTCCACGGAGGAATACGGATTGATAAGGCTAAGCTTATCCTATTGGTGTCTGATGACTCCATATTTTCCTTATTTTCAAAAAAGAACTAATTTCCGGTTGAAGTGGCGAGAATATCTTCACTCGGTCAATCCGAGCCGGGGTGAAACTGATCCATTCTTTAATTTTCTTCAACAACATAATTTAAAACTTTTACCCAATAGTGTTTCATCTAGTCAAGCAAGAAGTTCTTTGCCCATCCGAAGAACTTGGATTCCTCAAACACAAGAAGTTTCTGTAACATTCCATTCATTATTCTTATTTGATATTTAGATTCCTATACACACTTCATTCATAAGAATGGCAGCACAACCTGTGCCTTGGGGTGTGGCTATTGGTCCTCTTTCCCTAACTCCATCATTGCACGATCTACCACATGGGTCTCGTAAGAATATTCCTAAGTTCAATGGTGATGGGAAGTAGCACCTTGATGAACACATTACTTCATTCTTTGTCGCATGTGGCATTCTTGGAGTTTCTCATGAATACGTCTCTATTGGACTCTTCATTGAGACATTGCATGGTCTAGCAAAGAGATGGTTCTACCATCTTCCGAAAGCATGCATTACCAACTGGGATACCATGAGATCTGTATTTGAAGCAAGGTTCAAACTAGCTGAAGATTCTCATGCTTTGTTAGCACAACTTACACACATGAAGAAGGAATCTTATGAACCCATGCGGGACTTCATAGCCAAATTCAACAAGTTGATCCGTAAGATTCTAGAATTAGCTGTTCCCACTCTTAAAAATCAAAAGTGTTTCTTCATCAATGCACAGCCCCCTGATGTGATCTTCTTTTTGATAAGATCTGTTATTCCCGATTTGGCCACTTCTCAAGCTACAACCACTCAGATAGAATATGATCTTATTCTAGCCAAAAAGATCAGAAGAGAATCATCTATGCCTAAAAAATCAGAGTTCTTCTCAGAATAATATTGATCCTATGACTCAAAACATAGCCAATGACTTGATCACTTTAAAGAAGCAAATGTCCCAACAAGTGACCAATGCTCCTTATCAGGATATTCCTAGACATAATTTCAATAATACCAATGGTGTTCCCGCAAGAGATAGGAATTAGTTGATCAATGTTACCACCAGGATGGCCATTGAAGCTCCTCCTATCAACGCAATAGTTTAAATAATTAAGGAGGGTGAAGAACCAGATGATCAAGACTCTCATGAATCTTTCAAAGCTTTAGGATATGTTGATGAGTCTTTTGATGATTTAGCTGGTGACTCCAGCATTGGGTACTTGGAGTATGAGAAATATGAAGGTGAGCATGATGGAAAATCCTTTGCAATCTTCACTCAATCCCAATCTAATAATCCCTGAAAGCTAGTTGAAGGCTCTAAGGAGAAAATTAAAGAAGCTCCTATGGTTATGGCTAAAAGAGGCTCTCCCATCTCAATGCAAACTAAACATGAGACAACTAAAAAGGTAACTTCATCTTCTAATTCTTTTTCTCCTTTCCTCAAGGCTAGTACCTCGGCTCAGACTAGTGTAACCAGAACTGAGCCCTCCATTATTCCTTCATATACTGCTTTCGACATCATTGATCATGTAAACAAAACCAAAATCCAAATGTCGGAAGCCAAGTACTGCGAATCCAACCCCGAGCAATTTGAGAAACTTGTCAAATTCTTTAGAAGTAACGTTTTTATTCCTTCATTTTCAAAATGTGTTTTCCTAGCCCCACTTAGCCTTTACCTCATAGTAATATGACCTCTTTGCTTCTTCAGAAAGATCGAACCATTTTATTTGTCCTTACTTATAAATGGTTTTAAACTCAAAACCGCATAATTGACTAAGGAGCCTTTGATAATGTAATGATTACAAAAGTAGCTCATGCCATTGGAATTGCCTAGACTAAATCTTATGGGTGGTGTTATTCCATGGAAACCAAATAGGTCCCATCGATTGGCAAATCAAGGATGCAAAATTTACATTTGTTGCCTTCCTGAAAAGAGAGTGAAAATGACTATCCTGGTTGTTGATATCCCACCACTTATGGCATTCTCTTAGGAATAGGTTGTTGCAAAGATGTTGGAGGAGAAATCAACATGGATTAGACCAAAGCTAAAATTCCAGTAAATGGAGTTCCTCATGTCCTTCACCCCGAAGCACAAGAAAAGTACCTGGTCACTAAATCAGATGATCCTAAGGCTCAAATTCTCTTTGAAGATGTAGGCTTGGGTAATTATTGCATGACATCTAAGGTGCCCTCTGTAGAAGTCAAAGAAGAATATCCTAACATTGCTTAGACCCTTGAGTTAGACGAGCTATTCAACTTCTCGGTTCAAAAAGCTAGCATGGTTCTTATATCTCCAGATTTCAATATTTTTCCCTTTTCTTTCAAGTTGTAGTTTGATAATACTAATAACACAACCGAATACGAAGATTTGTTATTAGGGTTAGAAATGGCAAGACAAAAAGGAGTCCGAAATCTTAAAGTTCAGGGAGATGCCAAGTTGTTTGTGAACCAAGTAAGGGGGACCTATCAGGTAAAAAATGATCACCTAAGACATTACAGGAACAAGGTTTGGGACAACATAGAATGCTTTGATGCTTTTTCCATTAAGGTAGTATTAAGAGATTACAATGATAAAGCTAATTCTTTATCCATATCTTGCATCTCTTCTCCTTCGTCACCCAAAGTTCAAACATGACACGTATACCATTGAGAATATCGTCCAAGTGTTGCAGATAACTCAGCACATTGCCAAGTATTTAATGATGATCAACAAGTATTGTCTTTTCTTGAGAAAGATGATAATTTTAGTGAGATTTATTTTGAAGGATTAGAATCAGATTTTTGTGAGCCCATCTCGAATTCATATCAAGAAATTGATGGTGAATTATCTAGCTTAAAGTCAATAAGATTCCACAGGGATTAGTTTCTTTGGAAGGTCTATTTGACAAGAATGACTGTTTCATTCAGGATAAAAGGCAAGCTGAAGGTGCTTCCTCATCAAAGGTAGATCAAGTTAACCTAGGCTCCATTGATCAACCACGGATGGTAAACATCGGTAAATGTTGTTCTCTAGAGGAAAAGAAATATTTTCTTCACTCCTGAAGAGATATATGGATGTCCTAGCATGGTCATATGTGGATCTAAAGTCTTTCAAGCCCAAGGATGTGTAACATAGCATTCCTTTAAAGCCTGAGGTTAAACCCTACAGGAAGAAGCAAAGGAATTACAACCCAAATATCTCAAGGACTATCCTTGCTGAAATTCAAAAGATGTTAGATGCAAGGATTATCTTTCCAATCCATCATTCCACCTGGGTTGCTAATATTGTTCTCGTCAGAAAGAAGAATAGTGAAATCCAGATTTGTGTTGATTTCCGGAACCTCAATCAATCTTCATTGAAATAAAATTATCCATTGCCCATCATGGACCAAGTATTATAGACCATCACTGGATCAGAAATGTTATCCATGCTTGATAGATTTTCGGGGTATAATCGTGTTCGGTAGTTGTTGAAAATCAACATAAAATAGTATTCACCACCCCATGGGGAACCTTTTCTTACAGGAGGATGCATTTTGGTTTGATTAATGTTGGAGCCACATTTCAAAGGGCTATGGATTTAGATTTCAGATATTTGATGGGCAAGGTCATAGTTGTGTATTTGGATGACTTAACGGTCTTCTCAAAAAAGTAAAGTGATCATTATGATCATCTAGAATAGGTACTCTTAAGGTGCAGGCATCATGGGATTTCATTAAATCCTAAAAAATCCATGTTCAAAGTAATGTATGGAAAATTTCTGGTCATATCATGACTAAAGAAGGAACCAAGATCGACCTTAAAAGGTGAAGGCCATCCAAAGCCTTACCCTACCCACAAGCAAAACTAGGATGTACTCCTTTATCGGAAGGTAAATTTCCTAAGAAGATTTGTACTGACTTTTCTGATAAAACCAAGGATATCCTTGGTATGATGAAAGTTAAAAATCCATTTTGATGGAGCAATGAAGGGAAGCTTGAATTTGAAGAAGTAAAAAGAGTGATTTCTCACGCTCCCATCTTGGTGTGCCCAGATTTTAAAAAATATTTCATCATGTACAGCTATGCTTCCGCACATACAATATCACCATCCTAATGTAGGAGAATGAAGAAAGAATTGAAGCTCCCATTTCTTTCATTAGCTTCTCATTAAAGGAACATAAATTGAAGATGTCAAAATTGAAAAGCATGCTTATGCGAAAGTAGTGAGAGTAGTGAAGCATTTAAGGTATTATGTGTTAATTTCTCACACTCTCGTTCTTGTTCTGATACTCATGATTAAACCCATCTTGACTCAACAGAGTTGGGTAGTCAATGGGGTAACTGGATAGCCAAAGTCAAAGATTACAACCTCGACATCGGACCTACCAAGTTGGTACGGGAAAATGCCTATGCTAAATGATCGTGGAAAATAATGCCAAGACAAAATGTGAAGAAACCAAGGTACTTCTTGAGTGCCCATGGTGCTTTTGTAAGCATAATCGATGAGCGGTACATGAATATTGCTTTTTTCAACTTATGGTGAATTCCCTCCGCATTTAAGCCAAAGAGAAAAGAGGATAGTTAGGTTAAGGTCTGCAAGATACATTATGTGGGATAATGTATATACAAGAAAGGTATAAATGGTGTATTCCTAAACTGTGTTGATAAGTCTCAACAGGTAAGGTTACTAGAGTCCTTCCACAATCTAACATGCGGAGGAAATTTCTCTTCCTCCATAATGGCTTACAAGATCTTACGGGCTAGATACTATTGGCCTACTCTCTTTAAAGATTCAGCTGAATGGGTAGCCAAGTGTGAAGCTTGTCAACATTTTGTTGGTCATCCTACACTGGCAGCTCTTCCCTTGAAACCATTGGTGATTAAAGAACCTTTTCACCAATGGGGGTTTGATTTCATTAGATTTCTGAATCCTACCTCTAGTGTCGGTCATCATTATGTGCTCACCGCCATGGAATATTTCACCAAGTGGGTGGAAGCCACTCCAATCAAATAGGCTACCTTCGAAGCTGTGCAACTTCCTCAAGGAGAATATAATTGTTAGATTTGGTGTGCCTCACAAGATTGTTGCTGACAACGCTTCCAATTTCTCATCCCATGAGTTGAAATAATTTTTTTATCGATTTGGGATCACATTGGCTCATTCATCTGATTATTACTCCCAAGGCAATGGTCAGGCTTGAATCAAGCAACAAGAACCTGGTGACCATAATCAGAAAGTTGGTCAAAGAGAATTAGAAGACATGGCACAAAGCATTGTATGATACATTATGGGTAGACTGGATTACTCCTAAGTGATTATTGGAATGTCCCCATTCTAGGTGTTGTATGGAATTAATGTTGAGATTCCTATCTCTGTCGAATTGCACACCTTATGGTTGGCTAAAGCAATGAGGATGAATTTTTTTCAAAATTCCATTGAGAAAAGGATAATGTACCTAGCCAAGCTAGAAGAAGAACGGAGCAAGGTGGTGGATCACATTGCAGATCATCAAAGCAAATTCAAAAAGACATTTGAAAAAAATTGAAGCAACGTGATTTCCAGATTGGAGATCTAGTACTTCTCTAGGACAAGAGAAGGGAGCAGAAAGGGATGCATGGTAAGTTTGACTCCTTATGGAAAGGTCCTTTCAAAATACATCAGCTGAATGGTGAAAATAGCTTACATCTATCATATCTAGATGGAGAGTTACTCCCTCTACCTTTTAGTGGTCAACATCTGAATCTGTTCCATCAGTAATGCAAGACACTCTCTTGCACTGTATCATAATTTATTTTCTATTGTCTGTTTTTTTCTTTTTTCTTTTTTTTTAGTTTTTCTTCTTCGTAATCCATAGCCCAATGGATAAATTTTTTTGATACATGATTTCTCTTCATTTGATCTCTAAATGTAAATTCCCAACTAGAGCCAACTCGTATCTTGTTTTTAGTGATTTCAGCTAAAATTGAGATAACCATAGAATTTTTTTGACAAAATCCCCTAAAAATGCCTTTCAAAGGAGTTTTTCTAGTTTTGAGGTTTCCATCGCATGGAAACATATCCTTTCATGTTTCTTTTCAATTATTTCCCAAAACCCAAAACCTGATTACAAGCCAGTGTATCAGGTTTTCGAACTCATAAGCATCGGAAAATACCTTGCAAAATGCAAGCTCCATGTCGCTTGGTTCCTGAAATCCAAATGATCCTTTGTGTTGGGTTTTCAGAACTTGATAACATCCAAACACCTTATGTTTCATGTCATTTGTTTCCTAAAACCTGATTTGATAGTAAAACCTTTGTGTCAAGTTTTGGACACTCCGAGCATGATGACATGGCATTAATGTCAAGTTGTTGGTAGTTGGCACACGTGTCAGATGAGGTGTAATTAATGCTAGGGATTTATAAATAGTTTGAATTTACATGTCATTTTTACTTGGTACATTTTCACTGCGTGGATTTTTCATGCATGTTCCTTCGACCTCCAAACCTGACTGAACCTCTTGATCGATTTTGTGATCCATCTTCGACCATTTTTCAAATTTATTGAAGGTATTTTTCTCTTCTCTCCACTTTGAGGTCTTTGGGGTTGTTTTTGAGATATTATTTTGGCATTTTTCTTCTTTTTCTTCCCTCTAGGTTTAGGGTTTTGGGTTGTTTTCTTCATTTCCTATTGTATTCCTATGAAACATCTTGTTTAGAATTCACCCTTTGGGTGTTTTCTTATTTTTCCCATGGGATATACTCTATTTGGTTTTTGAGATGAATCTAAAATCCTAATTTGTGAACTTGGCGGGAATTTTATTTGTTCGACATCTCAGAAACCTCAAGACTTTGTTTCGGGTTTTACAGAGTGCTTAACATCCCCGATTTCCACTTGTATCAAGTTTTACGAAGTGTTCAAAGATCATCCTAGCTCTTCATCTATCGGGTTTTATAAAGTGCTCAACATCATCCTATTTCCAGTGTATCGGGTTTTGTAAGGTTCTTAACATCCCCTGAGTTCCACCTTTGGGTCGGGTTTCACAAGGTGTTCAACATGACCAAATTTCCAATATACATTACAGTGTGTCGGGTTTTAGGAAGTGCTTTGCAGGTCCCAAAGTCTAGTTAGTGCGGTGGGTCTGTAGGGTTTCTCAACAAGCTTTCAAGCCCGATTGTTCAACCAGAGGTCATCTAGGCATTCTTTCTTCAAAAAATTCTCATGTCGGATCCTGGACAATCTAAGGATAAGTCGGACATGTCGGAAAATGAAGTACAAGTACCGAGAAGATGGAATCCCCTTCCCGCATGATTGCAATTATGACATCCGGGACATGGATCTTGGTAATATAGACTTGGCAGAATTTTGGAATAGAATCAAGCATTCTTCTCGTGAGTCCCTAGATGAAGTCAATATCCGATAGTGGCCTCCCTCTCATAGCAATATTCCCAATGTCTTCTCAATGCCCTAAGTTTATTCTGGCTTATTCTTACAATTATGACTTAGCTTCCCGCTCAATGAGAAATCAATCAAGAGAAACCATAGTGAAGTTGGATGGGGGTTACTTTGATGACCTATTAAGATTGCCCAACTTTGTAGAATATGTTGATTTAAACCTTCAATCAGGTCAGCCCGGGATAATAATCAAGAATATTGCATTAGGCATATAAACAAAAAGTTCTTAATCAAGGCCAAGCCATTCGTCTCTAAGTTTCCCAAGTTTGTCCCTAGGAGTAATTTCATCCTTGAAATTAGTGATATCATTACCCTGCTAAGTCAAGTATTTGGACTCCCCGAGTCAAGATACTTCCAAGGGTGGATGTATCAATTCATGGTCATCATAAAGAAGAATGACCAAGGAATCAATTGGAGCAGTCTTATAAGTGATGAGATAGACTCCTAAATGAAAATAGTCTTGACTACTGGCAAGTTCTATATGTCGTCATACGTCACCTATGCAGCAGCTAGAATGAGAAATTATCCAGGGTTGGATGCAAAGGGAAGTAGGGAAACAAAACATATATATTGGTATTTCCCTCAGTTGATAATGAAGGGGTCCGAGGATCAATTCAGAAGAGTGAATGATGCCTTCTTTTATGAAAACATCTACATGTTGAACCCTGATTTAAGGAAGAGAAGAGTCTCTGATGAGGCATGGGCTGAAGTATCGAAATGGGGTTGTATCTTCTTGCAATTCAAGAAGTTCACAAACCTTTGGCTAGTCATGTAAACGAGTGATCCTTTCCATTTTCCTAGGTTCCTGGGTGATAAGCTGATCCTAATGGAGTTGGTTAGATAGTTGTTGGATTTTCACAAATTCCAAAAGAGTAAGCACAAGGCTGTTGTCTCCTTCCCTATTTCCATCGAAAGGTACACATGCTCAATAGTGGTTATGGCCAAGAATGTGGTGCATGATCTATAGGATAAGTTGAAAAGAACATAAAGCATAGAGATGGGTTTGATTTCTAAGGAGTCCTTAATTCATGTGGGACCTTATATCTACATGTGCTAAGTGTAGAAAACTTTCGGGTTGATCTTCGAGATAAATTTTCTATCTAATATTAGGTTAACACTTGAAGAGATTCAGATGTTAGATCTATTTGACATCCTAGAAGGCACCATGGACAATGAAAGTGTCCTTGATGCCTCGTATGATAGGATGAATGAAGAATAGTATGTATGCATAGCCATTGATTGGTCCATTGCTGAGAAAGCTTCTATTGCAGGAAGAACTACTCAAATTCTTGCACGTACTAAGGCATGGCTCATTTCTTGGGAATGAGTTATAAAGAAAAGAGTTTTTCAAAGCTAGCTACTTTGGAAGTAGGACCCTCCAAGGGAAAAAAAGGAAAAGGATAAGGACTCTTCCAAAAGGCCAATAAAGGTTAAGTTTTTCAGAAAGGGAGAAGAGCAAGTGACCACATCATTGGCCACTATCCCACAAATGGTTGAGATACTTGATTCACCTCCACCACTAGAACAAGGAAATATTCCTTCAGGAGAAGAGGTTGGTCAACCTCTCATTCCCCTTTTGGTTGGCAGCTCATTAGAGGTAAGTCTTCCTCTTACCTCTCAAGCTTTAATTTCAGAATCATTGCCTCCTCCCATTCAGCCTTCCTTGCCTCAGATTTCTTCACCAAGTTCCTCAGCCATGGCCAGCATCTTCTCTGGCCTCTCACCTCTCCCCACTGGACCCAAGTTAACCATGGATATGCCTCCTCCTTCTGTACCTTCATTCCCTGAGTCCATTTCCATGGACACTACACTTGCAGTGATCACCACCCCACAAGCAAACCTTCCTCCACCTGAAGATGTGACCGTAACACCTACGATGGGAGAAAATTATTCCATTATGCCTTAATGGTTAATAGATCAGACCCCAAAAAAGAGGAATGTGGTTGTTCCCCTACCAGCCTTTGATTTTAGTTCCCTGAAGGTCACTCCTACCAAGTTTGCCAATAAACCCAAAATAGTTTCAAGGGTTTTAGTGGATGCCTCAAGGCATAAGTTTGTTGAAATTACCACTCCCATGGCTGAAAAAACCAAGGATGATATAATGGTCACCGATTATCAAATCACAAGGGTTGATCTAGGAAAAGTAATAATGGAGGGATCACAATAGGATGCACAAGATTCTATGAATGTGTTGTGCCAGAAGCTGAAGGAAACAAAGTCAAGCAGAGATGAGCAAAAGAGAAAGTAGAATAGGCGACGAAGTACTACTCAAGCTCTCAAAGCATCTTGAGTCAACACTTTCGTCATCTACCCCTATCGGAGTTTGATTTCTCATCGGTACCCATGATTGAAAATATTAACGAGAAGGGTGGAACGGTTGATGAATGGATCCAGAGGCTACTCCTATAAGGAAAAGAGGTCATTGATGACACTGTGGAAGTCTACAAATCCTTAGAGGATATAAAGAAGGATGGCAAGAAAATGGATGATGAATTTTTAGCAGAATTCGGGAACCTAGAGTTAAATTTTGAAGCTCTCAATATGCTTTGAAACAGGTTCCGTCCCTCATCTTGGTCGAAGAAGGCATCATTCCACATGGGGACAAGCATTTTCAACTGACCAAAGCCATTAGATTCAAAATAAATATTCTCAATGAAGCTTACAGAAAATTGAGGGAATCAAGAGATCAATTGGTTAATGGCACAAATGACATAGAAGAAGAGCTAATCAAGATCTGTGCTAAAGTGTTGAATGAAATCTCAAGTATTCTACCCACTTACGATCTTTACAAGTAAATCCAAGAATCAATTCAGCACGAACCAATTGATGGCTTTAGCCTGGAAATCATTGATAGGTTCATGAAGATTGAACATTCTTTGGAAACACTGAGGAAACTCAACAAGAGATTGAAGAAACTTCCTGGTAACATGAGAAATACTTAGGAAACGTGTGAAGTCCTAAGTGACCATTCCACCGCGCCTGTTGAAGATGAGATGTGGGCCATAATCCCAAAGTTCCAAGAATTTTGGGACAAGTAGACTTTCATTAGAGGAAGACAAAGATGATGAAACAGAATAGGCATAATGTTTCATGTCATTTCAATCCTGAAATCGACATGTCTTTTTCATTTTTGTTTCATCATATAATAAGGAAATTTTGACTTTGTCTCTTGCATGAGAGTCAAGTGAAATAGGTCTCTCATTAATAGACTATTTCCTAGTATTTATCCTATTTTCTCTCAACTCTTTTTATTATAATTAAGGGATACTTATGCATTCCAAAGGGTTGAGATTTTTGTAATATTGAGAACTAGTGTGAAGAAGAAAAAACTTTTTGTTTTCTTTTAATCATTTGAGGAATAGAAATTGATGCTATTTTGCAAACTTTGTGTTGTGAGATTCGTCTCTCTTAATATATCCTTCTTATGTTCAAAATCTTAAGCTATTCTTTGTTTAGCATTCTCTATTATTTTAATTATTTCAAACATCACATTTGTTATCTAAAACTCGTATGATTATTTCATGATCTATGTTTGCTCAAAAGAAAATAATAATAATAATTTCGGATTCTTTGATTGTGTTTCTTTGATAATAATTTCCTTTCGATCCATTCCATTTTGAAAAATAACGACATCGTCACCTAGTTTGGATATGGATTTTGGGATTCTATCCCAACCCCAATGGTTAGAATAGTGTGAATATTGTATGTATTATTTTTGTTGTGTTTTAGTTTAGTAATAAACAAGAAGCCTCGCCTATCTTTGAGGAGGGATTTAATCCATTGTACTATGGTTGAACCTCATATTTTGGATTGACAAAATATCCAACCAACAATTATATAAGATATTTAGTTTATGTCATTAATGCCTCAAGAACTTGAGTATTTTCCCTAAGGATTTAGTAAGGACTTCCTTAGGATAATCCTTTTAATTCCCCGTCATAATTATAGTTGGTTGGTATAGAACAAGTTAGATGGATCAATCAAGTGCAAGACTGATAATGATTCATTTAACAAGGATATTCAAATTTGACATTATTACACCATCTTAAGCTAGGGTTATAGGATACATTCAACAATATGATTATATAGATAAGCCGCTATCTGAAACCCAACTATCTAGATGAATTCAATCTATCAAGATGATGTTATCGCATAAACCCTTATAGGTTCTAAAGAAGATAATATTGCCAAGTTACATAAATCGAGTCGACCCCTTAGGTCTAAAATAGGAATGAATCTAGACCTATTTTGGCTAAACGATGAAGCCAAAAGGATACTTATTTTCATTTACAACAAAGAGTTGAATCTAAGCCGGTCAAAACATGAATACCAAAATTGTTTTTCTAAAATTATAAAAAGTAAGTTCCCATTATTATTACTAGACATAAATCATGCCCTGAAAATGATATCATCAACATATTGAGCACTATATTAAACTTTTGGCAAGACCTAGATTTATTACTAACCCTACACAATAACAATAACACATACCTGTGATAAGATTCACTGAAATTTCAAGAAAAGGTAGAACTTACACATTAAATAACCATTATCATCCCTAGATTTTAATTCCGGATAAAAATTCAACAAGAGTTGCCTTAACACCCAAGTATTAGAGATTAAAAATCACAACAAGATATTGCACATATTATCATTTATGCAAACATTAAATGGGATAAGATTTGAAGGAGGAGAGGAGACATTTCATTCTGGAATGTAGTTCCTGTAACTTCTCTTTGTACTCCCTTTTCCAAATACTTGTTGATTGCACCATAAAAACCCACGAATCTCCCAATATTCTTCACATTTTTCTCTTTTAAAATGCTTCTAACCAAAGGACCCTTATATTTAATTTTAGTAGTGATCCCTTAATGGATTCAATAGAAAGTAAAGGTGAACTTCGAGTTTGAACTGCAACTAATAATTATTTTCTTAGCATGGCTCTCACATGATCTTATCAGAACCCATGATCAAATATAGAGAAAGGAGATCTCGAAGAGAGAGAAAACAACAACCAAATGAAACCCCTTGGATGCATGCAGAGACTTCTCTATGACTCTTTCTGGATTCCGATAAATTTAATATTATTAAATTCTCATTAATACTCTTAAGCACCATTTAGTGGCCTTGAGGAACTCACCACCACCCTCAATTCTTTCCTCCATATTTGGCGGGAGGTTCTTATAGTTTAAAACCTTATAACCCCAACTATGGTGGGATATTAATTAAGCTATCCCCTTTTAAATTTTTATTTTTAATGTAATAATTGTAAACTTAATCACTTAACATTATGACCAGTTAAACCATCACCTAGCCATAAAATATGGTTAAGCCCACATCTTTCTCTTTTAGTGATAATTCCAAGTATTTTAACACATCAACCCAAGTGTTAATAATCGTTACATCATAAGTCATTCATTATTATGTCATGAGGCCTATCAACTTAATGTTTGTAAGCCTTAGTAAATAACCAATAACAATAATACAATTTTAAGCTAATAACCATCATCAACATCCATGCCATAAAATCACAAGATCAATCCTTACAAATTTTGCATGTCCTAATACACCGACTAAATTTCAAGTCTTCACTTAGAGATTGAAATAATTAAAGAAAAAGAGAAATAGACTAATTTATCTTATTTGACCAACCAATTGAATAATGCTATACTATTTAAAAAAACTTAACAATAATTAACGCCAACATTAACAATTTTCCAACTCCAAGTTATGGTCTTGGACCATCCTTTGTAAAATAGTTATCATTTAACTAACTCTAAGAGTGGCCAAAAGAGAAATCAAGTCCTTTATGATATTCAGTTTCCAGGGTATATCAGGACCATGCAATCTATGCCAAGGTTGTGCTAATAGACTATCCTAGTAATGACCCCCTAATAATGAGTCATGATTGGTAAGTGAGTTTGATCCATAAGGTAACAATATCGTTTGATGATAATATAATGCAGCAATAAATAACCTCAGTCCTTAGAAGTCATTGTTACAGAAGGAAACTTAAGAATAATACTCTTAATGTCAGTACTACTACTACAAAGACAAGCACCCAAAACTCATCATATTAGCATGGTAAGTGCATTCACATGGTTGAACTATCTTACAATGGCTTCACGATAATTTAACAATGTTACCTTCATCATATTTGCAAGTCATGATATTCATTAGATAGACAACCATTAAATCACAAAACCAAAAATACCACAATATATCAATATATATATATATATATATATATATATATATATATATTTCAATGCATGATTACTTTCTACCATGTCCCTGTCCCTTAACACCCTTACTAGTATAGTACACAAAATATTTATTTCTGTACAACAATCTAATAGTAATTCACACATAGTGTGATAAAACATACAACCCTCAAAGCCAAAAGGAATATGTCGTAAATGTTGAGTTTGTTATGAGTGTTGAATGACAAGCATTGTTGCACAATTTTATAAACAACTTCATATGAATGGTACATCCTTTTGGGTTAGCACAAGCTCATATGGTTTCCTATACAACTACGCATAGAGCTTTTCTTCCATATTGTCAGAACTCCGCATCAACAACCTATTATTTTTTATGAACAAACTCAAATCGCAGGATGTGATATCCCCTCCTATGTGTGTAGGTAGAAAATGTAGTCCCTTCTCCCTTGAATGAATCTAGATGAATGCCTTGATGCTATTAGAATTCCTTTCAATGCAACCTTATGATCTGTAAACTCTCTACTTTGGAATAGTTCATATAATCACAAATAAATGCTATTGTTTTACATTCAATGAAAATGATAGTTGAGCTAGTGATCTAATTAATTGTACTCTAGAACCATAATTTATAGATAAATAAACCACACTTAAGCTCAAGAACACCAACAAATTTTTATCTAGGAAACCTCGAGAGTAGGAAAACTAGTCAGGAAGGGAAAAAAACTCTTTTTCCCATTTTAATTTATTGGTCATTTTGAAAATAGATACAGACTTTACAATAATTGAGAAAGGAAGGAAAAAATATGTCACACCTCTTCCCAAAGCCTTACTAGATTACTCTGTTGTCAAAATTCTTCTTCTCAACTTTAATTCCTGCACTAGAACTCTTGCTCACATACTCTCATGCTTCTTTGATGATCCATTCCTTTGTTCTTCCCAAGTATTTATAGCCTTCCCCATGTCCTCCTGTGCACTAGAGGATGGGAAAAGTCATGGTAGGAAAGGGACAAGTTCAAACACTCCCAATTCACATCCATTCACACTCCATTTATTTTTCTATCTAAAAGGGACATGACCTGCGCCAAGTACAAACAATCACTCACGTAACCATTGCCTTGGGTGGGTGGTGATTCTATTATAATGCAAATAGAACCTCTTTTTCTCTATTTTACTTCTTTGGTGTTTTCTTATTTGAGGAAGTAGATTCATATAGGATCCCTATGGATCACACCTCCTTGCTTAGAAGGATTTTGGTCTCATAAAATCTTAACGGGGAGTAGATGAGGAAATAATTTTGCCACTTGATCCTTTGAGTACCACTCGGCCCTTCCTTGGTGTCTTCCCTTTTATCCCAACTTTCCAAGACTCTTGTAGACCTCTTCTTATCTCTTTGACCTTATGTTGTAGCACTACATCATCCTCTAATTCACCTCATGATTATAAGTGATCTCGAAAACGTGATGTTGTATTTTTTTATCACTTTTAAAAGTTTCCAAAGATCGTGATTTTTTTAACCAATTTTAAGTATTCTAAACTCCACAAATTGATTAAATTCTGATTACTATGCATCCATATAAGTGCGGAAAACTTGTGTAGCAAATAAATAATTAGAAAACTGAAACATTCAGATAACAAAAGAGATTGTTTACGGGGTTCGAAATTCCTACGTCCCCGAGTTCAGATTGAACCGATCCATTAATAATATTGAAATGCAAGTACAATAACTCTTACAAACAATCAATAATGAATCAAAACCTGCAAATGAGTTGATCAATGTCCGAAGAACTCTGAAAAATAGCAGAAACTGTCCCAAGAACGATCTGTGGCTCCTACAGTGTTTTCACAATGTGATCTCCCTGCAATTGTGTTAGAAAAACACCTACAAATGGAGATTTAAAAACATTATATGAAAAAAATCATATTTCTGAGATCAGATCTGAATTTTGAACACTTTTCATGTTTTTCACCAAGTCACAATTCGACCAAAAGTGCATTGAAATTAATTTTTTCCAACTAGCTGTCTTGTAGATCCCTATTAAAATCTGCATTCAAAGCTTCCAAAAATAGGTTAAAACTCATCAAAAAGATCAAATATTATATGGTTGGAATTATCTCAGAATTCTCTACATTTCATATTTTTACTCCGAGGTCCCAATCTGAGTGCAAGGCCTTCAAAAATGGTGTTCTCTGAGACTTCCTCCTCTTTTGGCTTTTACACAGACCTGCACCAATTGCTATTCAAATACAATATACCTCCTTTTATATTGTTTCCAAATAGCTGGCGCATTGGTTAGGCGCCTATACTTTTGGATGGGAGGTCAGCTGTTCCAATCCCCTCCACTTCTCCTCCTTCTCCTTAGGCGCATTTTCAGTGTTTTATCCCACATTGTGGGGGCGTTTGAATAGGTAAGCATTTAAAAATGCATGGAGGGCGGTTTTGAAATGGCTTAAGAGCCACCTATATGCTTATGTGGAGGGCGCATTACTTGGGGACAACGCATGGTTTGTATTTTAGGCGCCAATAATAGATAATGCGTGGATATTGGTATATTCAATAACAATGCATGGACAGTTTGGCTGAGGATTATGCGTGGTCAGTTGGAAATAGATAATGCGTGGGAAATGTAATATGACTTTGGATATAATTTCGACCCATGTAAATAATTAACACTTGGTCAAATATATATATATTCCACTTGTCATCTCCCGATAGGCAATTCGATCGAATTCGACGAGTGGTGGCAAGCCACGTGGTGGCTTGTGGACCCACCACGTTGGCGATAATACCATAGTCCACACGGTGGCCGGGCTCCCCTCCGTCATAAAAGTTGAGCATCTTGTTCCCGTGCACCATTTTTTACGCTCATCGAAGACCGGTGATCGAAAACCAAAAAAACAACTCCCTTTTTCCTTTTCGCCACGTGTCATAGTGCGATTGGTCCATAATTGACCAGTTGACTAGAGTTGACTTTCCCGTTGACCGAACTTTGACCGGACATAACTAGAGCTCCCGATGTCCGTTTGTCACGTTCTCATAGTCGTTGGAAATCTCTCGAGATGATCTTCTAAACTGACACCATTTAGGGGTGTTTTGATAACTTTAAAAAATGATCCCGATCAATAAGACATAATCCTCAATGAAAGGTAGCAACTATAATCCTTCATCTTCATCAAGCATGGATGGCTCATATAGGTGTAAATTCTCACAATTCACTACTAAGTATATCTGCATAAATGGTGGAAAATCAAGCCAAAAGGTATTTTCTCCAACCTACTCCAATATGGTGAAGGGTCCATATCGTAATGGCTTGAGATTCCATACCTGACCTTGTAGTCTCTCCTTTCTCAAGTAAATCCAAACTCTATCTTCAATATGAAGCGTATGCTCTCTCCTGTGTTGGTCATGTCTTTCCTTTTACTTGGCTTGGGATTTCTCTAATTTTTCTTTAACTTTGAGATGGATTTTCTAGATCCTCTCAAGGAATTTTTTTTCTCTAGTCACCTCTGTGTCTCATGTCTCCTCTTCATCCTACTACCCAACTTTTATGCCTAGTGGATTTGTAGGTAGATATCCCAAGAATTTTTAAAATGGTGAATTCATAGTGGATGTGTGTATTGTTTGGTTATAGGAATGATGAATGTAGGCTAAGGACTCATCCCAAGTCCATCGATATTTTTGTTATACCCTTTGATCAACTCAGTATCAATTCATGTTCACCACCTATGTCTATCCATCTATCTCTCGGATGGAAATTTATGCTCCTTTGTAACCTGGTATCCATCTTATCCCAAATATTAGTCCAAAACTTCCCCAAGAACCTGGAATATTAGTTAGAAATAATAAAAATTGGCAAGCCAAAATGCACCCATACATTAGAAAAGAAAATATTTGTTGCCTCATATTCTTTTACTCTCTTTTTACATGCCATAAGAATACACATCTTACTGAATCTATCAACAATAACATAGAGATAGTCATGGCCATGTTTAGACATAGGTAATCCTCCTACAAAGTCCATATAAATTTCCTCCCACTGATGATTAGGTACTGATAAAGGAATAGAAAATCCATTCTTCCTAGCCTTAGGCTTGTTAGTACAACAAAGTTTACATCCACGTATAAATTTGGATACTTCTTCTTTCATATTGGGCCAATACACGTACCTTTATAAGTGGTCTAGGGTCTTACCAACACCAAAATGTCCCACTACTTTTAAGGTATGTGCTTACCTCGTCAATAGAGCATCCCGTCCTTGAGATAACAATATTTAATCCCCGTCATTTCAGCCCCTTGAGGGCGTAACTACTGAAATGTCACCCCAAAGTCTTTGTCCTCGGCATATGCCTCTTTGTAAGCTTCCTTCGTGAAGGGATCAATCTAAGAGATAGTGACCAAGGAGGATATTTTCTCCTATGTAGGCGGCTAGAAAACATGTATATCACCAATTTTTACTACCCTTCTTTTATTTGATCACCAGATGGAACTTATGAAGGAACCCCATCCATTTTTAGTTCCTTACCTACTGTAATTTAGAATGTGCTTACAAATACTATAGAGGTTTCTTGTCGGTGTGCACAATAGTTTCTTTTCCCAACAAATAATGCTTCCATTTTTAATTTCTGAACTAGTACATACATTTCTTTATCATATACTGAATATCCTTTAACTTCTAAAGTAAAAGTTTAAGAATGATAGCATACGGGTTTACCACCACTGAAGAAACATTGTGCCCATAGCATAATTACTTGGCATATGTCTCTACTTCAAAGGGTTGTTGCAAATTAGGAAGACCTAGTAATTGTGAAATGACTAATCGTGTAATTTAATAACTCAAAGGATTTATCTTGTTCCTTACCCTAGTCAAAATTGTTACTCTTTGTGGCCACTTTGTTTATAGGTGTTTGTAGTCATGGAGAATCCTGGAATGAACTTCCACATATATAGTACTACTCCCACAAAAATCCTATTCTTTGTGGCTCTTGTTGGTGTTAGCTAATTGGTTAAGGATTTCACTTTCTTCGGATCCACTCGTATCTCTCCTCCTCCAACCACATGCCAAAGATAGGCAAGTGAATTTTTGGAAAATTCACATTTCTTCAAATTACAAAGTAATTGTTTCTCCTTGAGAACTTACAAGACTTGCTGTAAATGAGTTAGAAATTCCTACCATGTGGCACTAAAAATCAAGATATCATCCAGATAAACAATGACACATGAATCTATGAAATCCGACAATACTTCATTCATCAATCTCATAAATGTAGCGTGTGCATTACATAAACCAAATGGAAGTACTAACCACTCATACAAACCATTTTTTGTCATGAAATGATTCTTCCAGATATCCTCCTTCATTCTCGACTTGGTGATAATTTGACTTGAGATATAATTTCGTGAAGAATTTGGCACTGTTGAATCGCCCAAGAGATCATCTATACAGGGGATTGGATATCTATTCTTTATGGGGATATTGTTCATAGTGTGGTAATAAATGCACATTCTCCAAGAACCATCCTTTTTGGTACCTTCACAATAGGTGAACCACATGGTGAGGTGCTCGGATGTATCACACTCATGTCTAGCAGCTTCTAGGGTTGTTTATGTACTTTAGTACTCTCTAGTAGGGATTTCCTATACAACCCAATGTTCGGTAGAGGGGACTCGAAACAACTAAATCTCATGCTCCACCTCACATTTTGGTGGTAACCCAATGAGATCCTAAAAGTTCTTGAAAATACTTGAATAATAATATTCAAATCCCATTTTCCCTAGTTATAAATCTCTGAAACTTTTACCCCATCTTGTTTATCCTTTAACAAAAGTAAACAAAATTGATTATGATTTACTCGAATAAGTCATTTTTCTTAGTTATCACTCACCATAGTAACTTGTGTCTTATCTTTGGGCTGCCTAGATGTTATATTTGATCCCATCCTTGACCCATATGTATCGGTTATCCCTTCTCATAAATATAGCATCCTTGATATACAAGTAAGGACTCCTAAAAACATCATCAAATACATCAAGTGGAATAACATTAGCTTCTAATACATCAATATACTAGGAATTAATCCCAAAATTGTCCTTACATTTTTTTTTTACCTTAATTACAACACCCTTCTTCACCCAACCCAAAGGATAAGGGTGTGGATGTTTGTAAGTCTCAATACCAAGCTTCTTTACAATCGCTTTATAAATCCGGTTAGACTAAGAACTGGTATCAACCAAAGCATTTATGTTATTTCTCTTGATTTGGATTTTTATTTGGAATAGTCTACTCATCTTCTCTTCTTGGTTATCCATGTCGGTGTCCCTACATCCAAGCCTCTCTTCTACATCAAAGTCATCCTCGATTTCCACCTCCCCTTCTTTCTTTACAAATTTGTCATGGACTTCTTTGAGTCCTTGGTTTGGTTCTTTAGAAGTAACTCGGATGTAATTTCCAACATGTAGCATTAGTATGACCATTGATATCACAGTTCTTGAAAATATTCTTGGGATATTTACAATTATTTAAAGTAGTTGTTGTTGTTTTACCTTTCCCTTTCCACTTAATTTTGTTACTTGTTTTCCCATGTTCTTGCTTCGTTGATTTTTTGATTGATTTTCCTTTGGATTTACCTCTCCTTGCTTCTTTTCATCATCTATATATTATTCCTACACACACATCTCATTGTGATCTTTGGGATCCATGGAGATGAATTTTCTTTGAAGGTGAGTGTGAAGTCCTCCCAAGTACTTAGTCATAATATCCTCATCCTCCAAGTCCATATTTAGCAACATGGCCTACCTCAAAAAAATCATAGTATAGTCTTGCACACTTTGACCACTAACTTGTCAAAAATGCTAGTATTTAATCATTTGGTCAGTCTTGTGGCCATTAGATTAGAATTTAGCTTTAAGTAATTCTTTAAATTCTTGCCAAGATTTCACAATAGGATGTATCTTCTTTACAAAAGTGACTAGATGGGTTTCCCACCAAACCGAGCGCATCCCTCCATTTTGAGACGTGCAAAGGTGAACCTCTATTCCTCTATGACATTATGGATGCTAAATTATAATTCTAATTTTTTTAACCATTTATCAAGTAATTCTACATCTACTTGTCCTTCAAAGATTTTAATTTCAATTTTTGTTTCAACTTTAAAAGGAGCATGATCAGATTTTACCTTCTCTCTTGCCATTGAAGTCTCTTCTTCATGCTCTTCCCCATATTCTTCCTCATCGTGGCTCCTCCCTAAGACAATTTTTGGCTAAGCCTCAAACCACGATTCCATGGAATCTTTATTAATAAAGTTGTCTTCTACAAATCTACGAGTTCCTCTTGTCCTCTAAAAATATTATCCATCATGGTATCCAACATCTTGATTCTACGGACCAAGTTCTCTTCCACCATTTGTCATTGAATTCTCTGTTTCCACTTCCTTATAGAAATATCTTTATCGCAAGGTAAAGCCTCTTCACCTTTTGATCTCATCAATTTCATACAAATCGAGAGAATGAATACCATAGTCTTGGATACTTGTTAGCTCTGATACCAAAATGATCTGTAAACTCTCTACTTTGGAATAGTTCACATAATCACAAATAAACGTTATTGTTCTACTTTCAATGAAAATGACAGTTGAGCTAGTGATTGAATTAATTGTACTTTAGAACTAGAATTTGCAGATAAAGAAAACACACTTAAGCTCAGGGACACCAACAAATTTTTATCCTGAAACCTCCAGAGGAGGAAAATGAATCGGAAGGGAAAACAAATCTTTCTTCCCTTTTTACTTTATTGGCCAATTTGCAAATAGATACAGACTTTACAACAAGTGAGAAAGGAAGTAGACAATGTCTCACACCTCCTCCCAACTACTAGATTGCTCTGCTCTCAAACTCCTTCTTCTACAACTCTAATTCCAGCACTAGAACTCTTGCTCACATACTCTCATGCTTCTTTGATGATGTGTTCCTTTTCTCATCCCAAGTATTTATAGCCTTCCCCATGTCCTCCCATGCACTAGAGGATGGGAAAAGTCATGGTAGGGAAGGGAAAATTTCAAACGCTCCAAATTAATGTCCATTCGAGTCCATTTATTTTTCTATATAAAAGTGACGGAAAATAGCCCGGTGTAGACCAACAGTCCAAGACCACTTCCCCCGCCGGGTGATGGTCACAGGATCACCTCCCGAGTTCGGAAATGGTTTTGTAACCGCCACTCTATACACAACAATGGTTATATTATAATGAAAACAAAACATCCTTTTCTCCATTTTCCTTCCTTTTTTTTTGGTTGATTTAATGAAGTAAAGTCATATAGGATCCCTATGGATCACCTTATGTGGTGATAGTATATGCTTAGAGATTGGTCCCTTATTATGGTCACATATCTTTATTTTTATATGATTACCTTGTTTTATTTTTGTAATTGACAACTAAAAGTCCAAACCATAAGAAAATAAGATTCCCAAAAGATAAAATACGACCAAAAGGGGCGATCAATATACAAATACGTCGGGGTGCCCAGGAGGGATGAGGGCACACAGGCACGATTTCCTAGGCTGGGTGATGATAGTGTCTAGAACTAAGCAAGATAAATCATTAAAGTTCAGATTGGGAAGTGGGGTGAGAAAGACTACAAAGAAAGAAAGAAAGAAAAGAGGAAACAGGTTAGATGTTAATTACTAGTTTTCTTCCTTAGGAATCATATGAATAGTGGTATGTGATTAGGAAATAGAGATGTACTCAAGTCTATGATTTAGTGTCTACATTTGTCCCCACTTTATGTTTTTGAGTGAATACTTGATAACATAAAGTATATAACATATATGTGTACCTAATAACCTTGTATATATTTGGTGAGAGTGGGTCTAGGAGACCGGAAAAATCATGGAGTGATAAAATGAAGCATGGAAGCTAAAGAAGTGGGAGTGATCCTAGGGTTGAAACCGTATGTGTTATGTCATGTTATACCTATTTGTGTTGTCACTTTATGTGTTCATTGATGTAATCACTACTTTCCATAAGGATGGACTGCGCAAAGAAAAGAAAAAAGTAGTAGTCAAATATGTGTATATGAAAAATTCAATCCAAATATGTAAAAGGTGTGTAAAAATTCGAAAAAGTAGTAAAAGGAAAATGTACATGTGATCCATGATAAGTAAAAAGGATAGAAATTTTATTGATCTCGTTATAGAAGAGTGCATTTTTTTGGGCGATCTCGTGCTAAGTGCAAGTTTTTGGGTGATATCACATCACAACAGAAGAAGTATTGGGGAGAAAGGTCTAGTGTTATTCTTCATCCCTGACTACTTCTCAAAATTTATACACCACTATAAATGGTGTGATCCTGCTTTGTTCTAGTTCGATCAAGTTTGATCCAAGTAGAAAAATACAAAAATAGAGATAGAATGCATTATTATTTCTAGAGGAATGTACATGTACTATGAAAAAGTTATGAACCATGCTAATCTGAGAAAAATTATGTAACTACCCCCCCGGTCATATGTGTCTAGGAAGGGTCAAGAATGCTTAGGAGTTTATGTCTATATTTGGGCACTGGAATTTGTGCTATATTATTGACCCAAGTCAAATTCTATGCCATTTCTATAACTGAAGACTATTTTGTTCCTATACTATATAGGTCTAAATCAGTAATCTTCTTCTGAATGGGTGACTGATTCACCCAATGTACTCCCCCTCATTTGGGATGTAGAGGATACGTCTTAAAGGAGATGACCGAGATGCTTGATCTAAAAGCTGAATCCCTCTAGGGGAATATTCTTGGTCAATATCAAGTAACATGCAAACAAAGTGGTTGGAAACATGTTTTATTTCAAAAGAAGACAAATACACATAAAAATTCAATGTGTAATCTAAAAATCAAGAAGACAATGTATCCCATGAAAATTAGGTTGAAAACATGGGACATTGATCATAATTTTACAATATAATGAGGGTTGAAGTGGTCAAAATCATACAAGAAATACATAGGCTATATCCCACAAATAGTGGAAAACAATGGCAAGTAGTATCAAAACAAAGTATCATATAACCATAGTAGCAAATAGTCCTAAAAACAAATAATACACATGAAGCATGCATTAGCACATTATAAATATAAAATGTATGTCAAGATGTGTATTTATCGATAGAGTAGCATGTTATTAAGAATGGGAAGTAGTATAAAAGGAAATAATTGCACTGTAGTGTGTATGAAATTAGATGCCCCAGGAGCTTTAGTAGGACTGGTAAGATGTATAGTGTAAAATATCCATGTTGCATGTAATGATCTGTGTAAATTCTATATTGACAACTAGCGGAGAAGTGAACACACATGTGTATATAGAAAATATAATGACACACTTTGGATATCCGACTAACATAGTAAGAAAAGTGTACATGTAAGGATAAGAAAACAAGAGCAATGTGCAACAAAGATATGCGAGATACAATGTATGTATGAAATGGAATGGTATGCAATATGTGAATAGCATAGAAGTAGCGTGCCCCTAAGGGGATGTGTATGAGTGAAAAAAGGTTCATTTATAAATTCCTCCTCAGCAATCAAGAATGAACAATATAACAAGAGTGTGTCATCAAGAAATGGTTTAAACTGTGAACTAGATAGATATGATCAATGAAGCATAGATACTAGAGATTGAGTGAGTGTGGTGAGTTTTAGTTCATAATTAGACCCTCAACAGTCAAGTTTGAACCTTAGAACTTGAGTGCATCATAGGGAAGTATGATGTGTGAAAGTTGAATGTTATAGTGATGTAGTGTGAAGCACATAGTGTGTGAGATTCATGAATGTAATATTCCTCAATAGTTAAGTGTGAACTATAGCACAAGAGTGAATCATAGGGTAATGATAATATAAGAGATGTATCAATGTGTATAGACTGAATAAGAATGAATAGATTCAAAGTGCAAAGTGTGATAGTAAAAATGTGAGACACTTGATAATGCTAACAGGAGGAGTAAGAATGATGCTCAAAAGTGTGTAATGATGAGGATATATGTGATGATGTAAGAGATGTCATGCAATTATGGTAAAGTATGTTGTCTATGTCATGATAAGAGAGAGAGAGAGAGAGAGAGAGAATAATGGTATGCGAAGTAAAAGTAGGACCATGTGATGGTGGCGAGTTTGAAATTTTTCCGGCCATCAATAGAAGGAATAATTGCTTTGATAAAATGAATTGGAAACAAAACTAGGGTAGGATGGGGAGGAATATTGAATGGTGGTATCTTATGTGGGATTGATACTATTGTACAAGACTTGTAAGGAGAATAGTATGAACTGATGTTGAGAGGAATTTTGTTAGTAGACTCTTAAATTTACATAGAAGGAACATTAGTAACAATGGTATGATGCTCATTATACATAGATGAATCAGATTTAGGAACCCAATGAGATTTAGAAATTAGAGATGGGAATGTTTGAACATTTTGTGTAGAAATAGAGATAAAAACCTGACACTCAAGTTGATTGATTATTATTTGTAAAACATAGTAATCATTATCATTATTTCCATTGATTCGATGATAAGCACAAAATAAGAGACCTTGATATTTGATTAGCGAGATAAGGAGAATAGCAATGAGTAGATGGGAAGTTGATTAATTGATGAGCGAGGAGTTGTAGAAGAATATATTGTTTGTTAGTATTGAGATCAAACACGAGAGGTTCCGACAATGGTAAGACTTGACATGAGCACATGTAGAGGACATAGATTAAGGATTAGAAGAAGAACTAACATGATCTTGAGAATCATCCTTAAGATGTTAGATTTCATATTTTAGAGATGTAATTGTGGATTCCATACCCTAAAATTTATCTTGAAATAAATAATGTGAATTTTTAATAGACTTAAAAATTGATTTATTGGCATTAGAACTAATAGAGTTATCATAGAGACGATCAAATATGGAACTGACTTATGAAGGTGGCATGTTGATAGGGAGATGCATAGTGTTTAGGGTTTTGTGGAGAGAATATTTACAAGATGGGTGAATTTGAAGAAATTGAATCAAGGAGACTTGAGAGACCTTATGAGCCATGAGAGAAGAAAAATGAGGATCCAAGAGTATCCGAATGAGATGGGTTCACCAAATGATTTAACAAAAACAATTATTTAATGCTAAAGCCTAGATATTTATGATTCACAACACAATAATAAGAATAAAGCACGAGATAGGACATAAGAAATAAGCTAAAAAAATATGAAACCATAGGTGTAATAGAGGGAATATAAGACTTATATGATATCTCAATAAATCCCAAAGTGTATTGGACTAGAAAACTTATTAAAATGAGGAGGATATTTTTGCAACCATGCTCGAAAATTGTGAAATTTCTGGATATTCCTAGATAGGGTTAGGGTTACAGGGTGATGGAGATTGGTTTTGGGTGCTTTTGACTATGAAAGAACTCATAAATTTATTTTTGTTGTGTCACAACAATTTTTATAACCTTCATTGGTTTTCACATGTATGTCATTGGATGCTCATTGTATTCACTGTAACCTTTTAAACAAATTATCTCCTACAAAACCCCAAACCACATCAAATACTAGAAATTAATAGATGAAAATGGGGATTCAAACTAACCCCGGTGGTCACCCAACAGAGTGAACTTATAGTTGAGCATTGTGCTACATCTTAGACTCCATGTAGCTCTTATGTGTGTTTAGAAATCATGACCTAGGAATCTCTTGTGCAAGATGCACTTCATACCAACGATAGCTAGATGTAGCAATGTATATAAATGTTTATATTTCGAAATGAAGTTTCCATCCTATGTGTGTATGCATAAATTTAATTCACTTGTCCCTTAAATGAAACTAGATGAATTCCTTGATGCTCTCGTAATGCCTTTGGATGCAACCTTAGGTGGTGATAGTAGATGTTTAGATCGTGGTCCCTTATTATGGTCACATAGATTTATATTTATATGATTCCCTTATTTTCATTTTGTAATTAACAACTAAAATTATAACACATAATAAAACAAGATACCCAAAATATAAAAAGAGGCCAAAAAGGGACAAGAAAGATATAAATAGGTCGGGGTGCATAGAGGGGACGAGGTCGCTTGGCCAGACCGAATCCTGGCTAGGCACTCGGTGTCAGAGATAATAAATACAAATCAATGAATTTCATATTGGGTAGTGGGATGTGCAAGACCACACATAAATAAATAAAGAAATCAAAGAGGTCAAAGATAGAGGTCAATTACTAGTTTTCTTTCTTAGGAATCATATGAATAGTGGTTTGTTATTAGGGCCTGAAATGTACCCAAGTGCATGATTTAATGTCTACATATGGCTGTTACTCATAGGCCTTGTCAATTTTGTAGATCTCAAATACCACCTCATGGGGGATCTCTTAACATTGGTCACATGCTGCATATAGACATATTTCATGCTATATTCTCCAACCTGCTCAATCGAGACTCGTCTCATATATTTTCCTCATGTACTCTCCCACGACCATCAAACCATAGATCATGTTCACATGTGTAGTTATTTTACATCGACTAATAATGAGACCATTCCTAGTACTCTCCTTACATAGATCATTTTCATTCACACTTGGGAGCATTCTAATTCACCCACACCACTTGATGATACACTCTTGTTCCTAGTTCATACTCCAGTATGGGTTTCTTCATATGGACCTCGCGTTGTACACACAATACTAGGGGAATAATTATTCTTCCCTTTTAATTGGGTTTATTTTACATATCTGTAGTAAAAAATATAAAAACATTAGCTTAGATCTTGATTGGACACATCCTTCTATTCTTATACTATTATATGTTACACGTTTTCTTATCATGTTACTATGGTTCATAATATGCTTTATCATTTTCATACATACATGCGCATTCACATGGTATCTTGAGGTGAATGCAAGTCAATTATAGGTTGTTACATGATATATGATGCTTGGCCCTTTCCATTACCTATCCCACTAAGGCTCCTAAGGGAATCTTTCTTTTCCCACTTACTATCAGGTTCTATCTTTGTAATATTTCAAATTTTATTCATATTTTTATATATTACATTATAGTATAATATTCATATTTTCTAACTTGTTAATGGGTACTTAATGTGTAGAATTTTCCTTGTAGGACTCCTTCCAATCATGGTTATCTAATTTTCTTGTACCTTATTTTTCATTGTTTGTGGGTTATTCCCTATGTTTATTTGATTACCTTGTTTTCACACTCCTTAACGACATCGATTATCTTGTGAAATCTTGAATGGTTTCCCTTGTATGCAACTAACTATACATTGAGTCCTTGTTTGTTATTTTCCTATATGCCTTTACTAGTTGTTATTTTAGTGTACATTGCTTGTTTTTCACTAACACTTGTATGCTAGAATTTTCCCTTGTTTTTCTTGTTCCATGGTAACTACCATGTGTAATCCCTATTCCCCTACAATATTCATATCTCATATGTGCACGTCGCTTTCAACCTTCCTCTTTTGGGCTCCATTCACATTTTTTCATCTCACACACCCAAAATGAGTGGGGGAAAACATTGGATGAACCTTTAACCCTCCCAAAGTCATAAGAACATTGTTACATTAACACACACACACACACACACACACACACACACACACACACACACACACACACACACACACACACACACACACACACACACACACACACACACACACACACACATGAATAGAATAAAAACTATTTAGATAACAAGGCTAGAAATAGACTTGGCCATAAAACTCAACATGGACAAAATTTACTAGAATAGTCAAGAATGCATGGGAACTAGTCTCCCACATTGTCGCTCTTATCCTCGAGGAAAAAATAAATACAAAGAAGTTTCAATAGTTGAATAGTCACGGTTTTATCTAATTTTAGTAGCTATAAAACTAATTTTAGATTCCATTAAATCACTAAATGTAACTAACTACTAATTCAAGCACCAAATCAAGAACTAAATAAGGTAATAACACCTAGGGAATATAAAAGACATCGATATGCCTAGTGCATTTGTGTCACCCAAGGAAAGTTACATATCAGGTTTGTGATCATCTGAAATGGAACTTATTCATAGGGAAGTGTTAATGGTTAGAGAGGAAAACAAAACTCTCTCCCAATACACTTTCCCTTAACAGAAACAAGATTCCTAAATCTAAATTTTAGTGTTGGGGTTCTCAAATCCCTCATTTGGTGACAGGATTCCCAAATCCTAAGTATGTTTGAATCAGGTCAAAATTTATCACTCTTGACTCTCTCGAACTAGATCCTAGGCATCGGGTCTACAAGAAGGAAAAAATCTCTACCCCATTCTCTTTTAACACTATATGTTTACTCTAACCCCTTGGTTTAGATTTCCTAATATGAATTTCCATTTTTACATATTTTCTAAGTTGAAGTTCGATTGAATTTACCTAGAGCATTGACTACACATGTTTTATTTTATAGGTTCTATCCTATCCCAAAAAATTAAACAAACATAAGAAACCATGAAGAAAATATCAAGAATGCTCCGGTAAAGATGACATTCCAAGGAAATACACGCACACATTATTATCACTACATGCATATAAAGGTCACCCCTAGGATCCTTATCCTTCCATCTCCTTATAATTTCACGATACACATCTTGTACTATTCTATTTAGCATGTCATACCCCGTATTTAATGTAATAAGGTTATTGGTTGATTAAGTTTCAATGATGCTTAATAATATCAAGGTGATGTGACAAGCGAGAAAATTGATTTCGACAATTAATTTGATGATTGATGGATAATGAATTATTAATTATAAATGTTAATTATATATATGTATGTATGTATGTATGTATGTATGTATGTATGTATGTGTGTATACATGCATGCATGCACGTATGTATGTATACATAAGCATGTAGATATCATTTATGTTTGAAGATATTTTTATTAATGACCACCTTTTGGTTTACATTCCATAAAGGAACTTGAATGGTTTGTTTTAAATCCTCCATTGTTTGCATTGATTAAGGATGATTGAAATTGTTTAAGGTTTATATTGCTTAGGGATTAGTCTTTTACCACTAAGTAATTAAATGGTATAAATTTTAAATTATATGAAGAGTGGTCTTAGACCACAAGGCATTTAAATTGTGTAATGGACTAAATTTGGTCTTACACCACATTTCATTATTTATTGATTAGTGTTGAATAATGGTCATCAACCGCATTGCATTGGAATGTTTAAGTTGGGATAGAGCTTGGTCATCAAACCCTTGGCATTAATAATGTTTGATTATTGATTAACTATTTGGTCTTTCACCATGTATCATGGAACATTGTTTGAACTTTGGTTGATAAAATACATTGGTCATGGACCATTTGAATGGCATGCAAGATAGTAATATTTTAAAATATAAATGTTTGGATGGAGATAGCCATATCATGGCAATCGCATGTTTTTATTGAACCGAATGAATACAGTTCCTTGGGAACCGATACCTTCATTCGAAGATAGAAAATGCAAGTTCCCCCATTTGTAATTTTGCATGGATGTCGTCTGTGGTTTTGAGATGAGCATGGAGGTATTTGTGGAGGAATTTCTGGAAATCTTTTTGGAATGTATACATGCAACTACAAAGCTATTTTTAATGGCATGTTTTTATTTAAAAGCATTGTCTGGATATTTTGTGGAATTTTTGTGGGCATTCAAGTTACATATTTCAAGGAAGTTGGAAAAGAGAAAACAAGAACCAGGAATGGGTTTTTCTCACTCTCATTCTTAATTTTTAATATGAAATTTGGAATACGTTTATGGTTTTAATCTAGAACTGTTTCTTCGTTTTTATTATGAAAGTTGAAGAAAAACTTAGAAAGGAAATGGGTTTTTTGAGATTTTTACTTTGTTTAGAATTTTATGGAATATGCTTATAGATTGCATATTTTAATTAGCCAGTTAGAGCTTGCTGATAGAGGTTTTTTCTTAGAACTAAATGGTTCAGATTTTTTTTTAAAAAAAGCGCAACATTTTCTTATTTTTAATGTGAAAATTTTAAAATAAAAGAGGAAATATGGAAAACATTATGGGTTTGTTTAAAAACATGATTTTGGCTTTATATTCAAATATGTGAAATGTGTCTAGTTTTATATAGAAATATGGAATTTATTTTTGTTTTAATGTTTATACCGAACTTGTTCAAATTTGCCATTTTGGTGGTTTGTAATTCTTTTTATAATCTCTTTTTTTTGATCTATGTTGCTTTCATGGTTTAGTTTAAAATCCTTCGTTGGTCTTATTGGAAATACACATTCCTAAGTTCTAAAGGGGTTTGTTGGATATGCAAGATTATAGCTTGTTATAACTTTTGTTATCATTGACGATGATTGATATCTTAGAATCATGAATATATCAATCTTATTGTCGCTCTTTTTCTTGAGTGTACTCAATCGGGTAATTATTAAGAACTTGAGTTTATTTTTCATTTTTGTGGTTTAATCTAAACTGATAAAAATGGATGGATATTTCACTGACCAAATGGAGCTTGCTTGAGTTAGATTGTTTTATTTTTAGCTCAATCATTAAATTTGACTACTTTTGTGTAGTTTTGGTTGTTTTGAAGAACCTTAAAATACGAAATGTCAAATTTTACCTCTCTCGAAGACCTGTTGTTGGAGAAAATTATTAAAACCTAAATACTCGGTTTATTATATTTTTGGAATTATTGAGTAATTAAGATCCTTTTAATTTCTCTTAATAATGTTTTAATTCTAATTAAGGATGAGTATTAAACTATCTTGATAATGACTGTCCTTTTAAATTTGAGAAATGGAAGTTGGAAAAGTATTGGGGATGGTATGTTAATCCTATAAGCAATGATGTTGTTTAAATATTAAAGTTTGTTGATATTAAACTCGTCATTGGAATTTTCTATTAACAATTATATAAATCCTTTTAAGTAGCACTATTTGAGTTCTTTCCCAATGGAAATAAATTTGGGTAGGTTTTTAATATTGTATTTATTTCTTATAGAGTTTTGATGTTATTTCTTACCTTTACATTAATTACGGGAATATTAAATATGGATTAAGGAATGAGAAATGTATACACGATTTTGATTACTTGATTATACCATTTTGGGTTTTAATATATTATAAATACGGGAATTGTGTAATGAGTTAGTTTTTTTCTTATTCATATAAACATAATAGTTAAACATAGATAAAGGTTACATTGATGATATTATTCTTTGTGGAATATATAAAAGGAATTGAAAGATGTTGATGTAAACTCTATTATTTAATTATTGTAATAAATATTTGTGATAGTATGCCACTATTGTCCAAAATAACTCACCTAATTATTCGACAACGTGCATCCCTATTCCGGCTCTAAAGATCAATATTATAGGTTGTACACACTCTAGTTGTTTACTTGGAAAATTTATCTTGGTTGTAGTTCCTCCGTGCATGCCCCATGCCCTTCCTTTTCCATTCCTATATCTCCTTCCATTTCCCCTTTTGTGCACCCTCTCTGCACTTCTACCTTCCTTTCCACAAGTTTTGGATCCTCCACGTGCAACCCTAACTTACAATACAAATTGGTTAAGTCCCTCATGTGCTTCTTTTGAATTATTCCCTTACATATATTTCCCTTTCTTTGTGTGTTGTGTGACTACTTCCTATCTTTATCCACGTGATCATTCTTTCCTTTCACCACATTTTTCATTTGGATGCCTTCACCCCACTTTCATACTTGTCTTCTATAGTCATGCATCCATTTCTTCCATGCATGTTACCTACGTGTGCCTGTCATTTTCTTTCCTCTTTTTCACTTCTTTATTTCTCATGCTTTACATATTCTTCTATGCCAATCACATGTGGGACATCATCACTGTCGGACTTGAGTGTGTTACATGTAACCTATTAAAGCACATCAATTGGGTGTTGAATCCTTTTAATGAACCAATGTGAAATACGTGGAAGAAATGAAAAAGCAAATTAATAGTTGGTTGATTATTCTACCAACTAGTGCGCATCATGTGTCATTGTATGTCCAATTTGTATTTTATACTTCACAACATAACTTCTACTACATGGATCATATATGTGCGCTCTTGGTCTTTTTGGAAATTTGCTAACGTGGGATACATGGTGGACCATTGAAAATAATATTTTTGTGGGATTTGGTAGGTGAGAATTGGGAAAAAATGTTTCACCCATTAATGCATAGGTCTAGTCAAACCAACCACGCATATTTGATCTGATTTTCCCTCCTTATCCTATAAGTAAAGTAGACATAGGAGGTGTATCGAAAACATTACAGGGAGCATTTCTAGGCACTTATTGCTTGATGTTTGTGGTTGGATTTCAAATCTCAGCTTTCCTATTCTTTCTCCTCTTCCTATCTCATTATTCTACTATAAATTTCAAATTAAGGATCATTGTAGAAATTTTTACCCATTTAGTTTGCTAAGAGCTCTGCTCCTTAGCATTTTAAGTTGTAGGCCTTTAGATCTAGATCTTTACATGTGGATATCAAGCTCATTCATCATTTTAATCGACTATGTATTTTTGGAAGTAATAGAATCTTGTTTCGTGTCTATTCTCTTCCTTAGCTCATTTGATTTCTTTTCCTTTCTTTTCTTTTTCATTGTTTATTTGTTGTGCTTTCTCACATCCCTTACAAGTTCCTTTTTCTGATTTTTCCCATGAAAATGAGTGTGTAATTTTGTTTCATACTATGATATGTATGTATTGTCTTCCTTTTTGCATTCTTCTTCATCTTCACTTAAAGATAATTGTGCTCATCCCCTTCTTGCTAGTGTTATCACCTCCTTTATCTTAGTTTTCCCTTTTCCATGCATATCCTTTTAACTAAGCTCCCTTGGAATTTTAGAATAGTTATAAATAGATGCATTTCCCTTCTTAGGAGTATTCTTAATAGTAGAAATAGTTAGAGGAACCTACCTTATTTGTAGGTTTATCTTGACCGCGTAAGGTCCCATAACTTGGAGACACTTTGATGTTACCTCAAAATACTAATTCATTATGATCTGAGACGGGTGTAATTTTGAGCTCCAACAATTTTGGCACACCCAGTGGGATAGAGCACCTGAAATTTCATCATTGCTAAGTTCTTTTGTATGACTTAGTGATTTCCAACCTTTGGAGGCTTGTTTCAACACATCTAGCCACTCCCAACTCACAAATCTATTGTTTTGAGTAATCCACACGCCTTTCCCGAGAAGAGTGCATACAAGACAAAGTGTAATAGTTGAATATTCCTTTGAATACCTTTAGCTTTCTCTAAGAAGAACACGCAACAAAGAAACCATGTGCACATCTTCATCTACAGCGTGCCATGTAATTTCAAAACCACCTCCACATAATCCTTCCTTACATGTTGTTGGAAATCACAAGCTTGTCATTATGGTAGCACCACAAGAAAATCATGGATTTTTAATTTTACTGGTAGTAGTCCTCTTACTCTTAATGCCCAAAATCTTATTCCATAATTTGCACTTAAAAGTATCCCTTTCTTCACTGGGAAAATCATACTACTCCAGCTAAGCACATATAGGACATTGCCAACATCTACGCCATCCACCAAATTATTGAACAAGATGTGGTTGTTAGACTATTAGCCTCTTCATTCAAAGGGAGATCTTTGCAATGGTTTAGGAGCCTAACATCGGAGAATCCCTTTGTAATCAATTTAGAGATAAGGTAGATAATCTCTCCTTGCTATAACAATTGACTATTATGAAGAGGTCTCCCAATGAGCTCATCACATACTTTAACTTTAGATTTTAAAAGACCTAGGAAAGTATCCTTGCCCTTATAAGACCAACTCCATAAGTTGATTTCCTTTACTTTTTAAGGGATTTAAATTATGATATTTCTGTCATGATCTAATCCATGGGGGTGTAATACTTCCTAGGTCTTATTCATTAGTTGTTATGGTGAGAACTGTCTAATTCGGAAAGAAATTTATCCCCTAGAATGCATGTTCCCTTGTTCCTAGAAACACCTCAAGAACTCGAGCCTTCCATTGTTCATATTCCCGAGAAAAGAACTCAACTGTTTCCTTCACATCTTATTCTTCTACGTAGTAGAAGAAGGATGAATAAATGCAGCCCGATTAGAAACTTGTCCAATAAAGTCATATCTTTAGAAAAATAGCATCTACAGCCTTCATAAATAATTATAATCAAGGGTATAACCAAGGACATAAATCCTTCAGAAATCAGTATCCAAATCAAATATATGGGTAGAACAAACAGAATGGAAAATGACATGCTAATGCACACCTCCCTTTGCAAATAATTCCTCCCGTATAACCTCGTCTAGCACCTAGTTCAAGTCAAGAATTTGTTACTGGTTTAGAACAATATGGCGTAAGAGTCGAATGGTATTTTCCTTGCAACATGCCTTATAGCTAGTTTAGGTGCACCAATACCTTATGCACATAGGGTTACATCATTCAAGATGTTTCAAATTGTGAGTCATCTACCAAAGACGTGAAAACCTGAAAATCAAGGGGTGTCATAATTTATTCAAGAGCCTAATCTTATGTTATTTGGTGGTGAATACTTCTTTGAAATGAAAATCTATGGATGGTCCAAAATGGCCACGGACACATTTTGTTGATAACACAAGATATAAAAAGAGAATTATGGATTCGGTGCACATCCTTCAACTTCTATCACCAAAGTGATATTCAAAAGTAGAAGGATACAAATACAAATCATAACAACAATTCTAGCATGAAATTTTTTTACGCACAAGGTTCCATGCAATGCTTCTATAGAAGTGATGCACACCCTCCTTTGGTAGGTCAAGCCTCTACGTAACTAAAGGCTTCTATCTCTCGCACTTGAACAATCAAGAAAATAGAATGTTATGTCTCAAATGCAAAAGTATTTGGTCCTTCCATTCAACATTGTGGATCAAATGAAGAATACAAATGTAAATTTCATAATGTAGTATGCTCTGACCATTCCATCTTAGCATGACCTATTGCATGAAGATCTGGCATAACTTATGCGTGTTGATCCAGTTATCCAAATATCTCCTAGTATTGTAAACATCTGTCAAGAAGAGGAGAAGAAAATAAGAAAAATTATCAAAGCCCACCTTTCTACATGTCCTTGATAGTAGGAAAACAACTTATGCACAATTGTATGATTGATTCAGGGGCTATTACTTCTATTATGCTAAATAAAATTATGGATGTGTTGAGTCTTAAGTACATCCCCATGTCTAACGGAGTATTTTAACTTGATGGATCAATTGTCACCACCCTAGGAATAATCAAAGATCTTGAGTTAGCCCTATATGCATGTAAAAATATCACCATAACTCAAGGTGTGTCAATCATTGACCCACCTCCTTTGTTTTCCTTTTTCCTATTAAGAGATTTCACTACCAAAGTAGGTGGTTACTTGTCTTCCGATTGGTCCCATATGTTACTCGGAAGAAGATATGGTGCCCAGTTTACTATACAAGCTAAGCCAATATTTTCCTATCTTATTGAGTCATATAATCCATCCCCTCTCTAATATAACTTCCTAGTCCAAGAAGGTTGGGAACAAGTTTCATTTTTAATAGTAACCTATTTCTCCTCTTGTACATGATCTATTGTTTGATGAATGGGATGAGAGACATCATAAATATGATCCATATGCTAAATAACTTTAAGCCTTTGAGACTGTCCTTTGTCTTACTACATCCTCAAACAAGAAGTTGTTATTCCATGCGCACTTAAGAAAAAAACAAGGAAAATTTTGTTCTGTAATTTATACTTGGATTGATCCAAATGTAGAAATGGTGAAGGTGTAGGTGTTGTTCTCATTTCTCCCAAGGATGAGAAGCTATTCTTTGCATACATACTACATTTTGTATGCTCCAAAATGTAGTAGAATATGAATCATTGGTGCATAGTATTATCATTGTTAAAAAGAAAAAGGTCAAGGCATTAGAGATATTTGGGGATACTGATTTGGTTATCCACTAGGTCACAAACAAGTGAATAGAAAATAACAAGATTCTCATGAGTTATTTGATGCTCTAAATATGCAGGTGGTGCCAAGAAATCTAAATAAATAAATAGATCAAATGCTCATGCTTGGTTCTACGCTTCTCACTTCTTTGAGGATTTCATCGAGGTAGAGCACAACAGATCAAGATGGTGGTTATGCCATCTATTCAAGATAATGAAACTTGCTAGTAAGTGTTTGAAAACAATGCGTATATTCTCCAATTCATAAAAATGAAGCTGAGTTCTCTTCAAGAATGCAATCTCACTTACATGACAACTATGGTGAATTAATGATCGAGGTAAAGACAAACAACTTTCCCGAGGGATGGTCACCTTAGAGAAAATATTCAGCCTTGATGATGAGTTCAATGGTGAATAAAATTATATGTTTGTAGCATAAGAAGAATACACTCCAGTCACTATCATGTGTGGTAAAGATTTGTTGCTAGGAAAATATTGTGCACATGATGAAAAGCATTCCTTCATCTCTCTGTGCTAGAAATACAATGATATATTTTCATGGGAGTATGAACACATGAAAGTATTTGATGCAAGTATTTCTCAACACTCCATTGACCTTGATCCTAACATCAAGCCCATAAGACAAAAATTAAAGACCAGTAAATCAAAATATAAATCCCCTCATGAGGAAATAATTGTCTAAACTCATTGAGGCAAAGATAATATTTCCCATCAAATACTCTACTTGGGTCACGAATCTTGTTCCAATGCATAAGAAGAATAATGAAATCAAACTTTGCATTGATTTTAGAGATTTTAATAAGGAATCCTTAAAGGATCATTATCCTTTTCCTTCTATGGAGAAGATTCCATGATTGTGGCTGGTACACAAATATTTTCCATGTTGGATGGGTATTCTAGTTTTAACTAGATTATGGTCAAGGAAGAGGATCAATTCAAAACAACATTTACAAATAAATGGGGAACATATGCATATTAAAAGATGCCCTTTGGTTTTTTAAATGTAGGCATAACATTCTATCTAGCCATGGATATTTCCTTTAAGGAAGATATAAATGAGTTCATCCTAGTTTACTTGAATTACATAACCTGTCTTCTCGAAGAAGAGTGTGGATAACATGACACATCAGGGAAACATTTTTGAGAGATGAAAATAATTTGGGGTGTCTCTTAACCCCAAGAAGTGCATATTTTTGTGGTGCATGGATATCTCTTGGGCCATGTGGTTTTGAAGGATGGAATTTCCATTGATCTTGAGTGTGTTTCATCCATCCTTTCTCTTTCCCTTCTAGTGCACAAGAAATCCTTGTAGTCATTCCTAGGAAAAATCAATTTTTTTAGGAGATGCATCTCTAAATTTGTAATGCTGGTTAGGCCCATCACCTTGATGCTCAAAAAAATCACAATCTTCAAGTGGACAGTAAAAGGAAGAGAGAACTTAGTAAAATCAAGTAAGAAATTACTTACACGCCAACACTCATCAATCTGGATTATTCCAAGGATTTCATCCTTTATGAATATGGAGCCAATTTGAGTGTTACTAATGTCTTGATACAAGAAAATGGACAAGGAATGGAGAAGACAAATGGCTTTCTTTAGTGAAACACTAAAGGATTATGAGTTGAAATATAGTCACACATGGAAATAGGTCTACACCATCATGCACTTGGTAAAAAAATTTAAAAGTATGCTTGCAACAAATCATATCAAGGTGCTAGTTTCACACTCAGGTATAAGGAACATCATCATGGGAGCATAAATCAGTGAGAAGAGAGAAATATAGGTGACCAAAATCATCAATTATGGTGTGACTCTCAAATCCACTAAGTTGATTAAAGGAAACATGCTCAATAAAGAACTCACGAGATGATACAAAGTCTGAACCTAAGACTTCATTGTTTATAAATGAAGAGCTCCCATGCATTGAACCTCGAGTAGAATGAAAATCCAAGTGTGTGCCCCTGGATGAAGGACATGATCACAATACTTTCCTCTAGTGCATACCCTCTTAGTTTGAACAAAGATAAGAGATGACATCGAGGTTGCAATCCATTCCATATGCACTCGATTGATGATGTTTTCCTCAAAAGAAACATTGATGGCATATTGCTAAGATGTATTGATAGTGAGAAAGTTGACAAAGTGTTAGTAGAATTTCATGATGGATTCTCTAGTGGACACTTCTCTATCATAGAAATAGTGATGGAGATCATCAAGGAAGGATATTTTTTCCTATCATGTTCTTGGACACACACAAGTGGGTCATGAAATACAAATAATGTTATTTATTTACAAGAAAGAATAAATTGGAAATTCTTCCCCTTTGACCAATCCAAGCGGATCACCATTTTGTGTAATGGGGTTTAGACTTCATTGGAATGATCAATCATTCCTCAAGCATTGGGCACAAGTGGGTGTTGATAGCTATGGACAAATTCACTACAATTGATATAAATTTTCGTGATAAAGGAATCAACAAAGTCAGCCATACTTGAAATTCTTGAAGGAATTGTAGCAAGGCATGGTGTCCTTAAGACCATTATATCTAATAATTCAAAATCCTTCCTTGGTACTTAAATTTCTGAATGGGAATTAAGTCTTGGAATCTATTTAAAAACTTATTCTAATTATTACCCCTAGGGTAATGGTTTATCCAAGTCTACTAATAAGAACCTAACCAGAATCATGAAACAAACAATGAATATCAACTAGAGGTAATGGAACACTAAGGTCTCACACATGCTCTAGGCGGGAAAGAATCATGGTCAAGAAGGCAATAGGTACTTGAACTTATAAGTTGGTTTATGGAAAGGAAGCAAGGCTTCCTTTATCTCTTCAATTTAATTTACTAGAATTTTCCCAATAGATAGATGTTGAGGGTGCAGACTAGAGGGAGATCAGAATGGAAGAGCTGCTTGAACTTGAAGAATTGATAAACTCTTCCATGATCAAGCTAGAACAATATCAGCAATCGATAAATTAATGGTTTTATAGGAAGGCTATACCTCAAGCTTTAAAAGTTGACGATCTAGTCCTAAAATGGGATGTTGATAGAGATAAAACTAGGTGTCACTCTAAGTTTGATGCACTTTAGATTGGCCCGTACATTATCAATTCTTGTAAAGAGGCTATATCTTTTGAGTTATCTCACCTAGATGAATGTGCACTACCAATCCCAATCAATGAGATTTATCTCAAGAATTTCCATTAAAGTATTCTACATCATTGAATACATTAGAGTAGCTTAAATTCCTCCAAGTGCACCCATGCACATTGTTTTGGATATAGTTATTTCTTCTCGAATGGTCCTTTAGTGCACTCTTTTGTTTCTTCCTGGATGTCAATTTCTTCAGGGGTCTTCCAACAATTTTCACTAGTTGTTGCAGTAGCTCAATACATAGTTTAGATAGTGCTTCAAGTGATCTCAGGGGTAGTCCTTCAAGTTTCATATCAGTATTTCATGTTTGCATGCAAACTCCATGCCCAATGGATCATTCTAAAGGATATTGATCTCTATTATCTTATAGGTAGATGTCCCCAAAAGTCACCAAACTATTGTCTATGTGTTATTGCTTTTCCTTTATTTTCTTTTGCATTGTCTATTTATTTCCTTTCTCACATCCCTTGCGGGTTCCATTTCTAATTGTTACCCATGAAAATGAGTGTGTGAGTGTGTTTCATATTGTGTTATGTGTGTTTGTCTTTCCTTTACACATTTTCCTTCATCTTCAATTAAAGCTAACTATGATCATCCTCCTTCTTTCTAGTTCTATCACCTCCTTTAGCTTAGTTTTCCCTTTTCTATACATCTCCTTCTAACCCTAGTCCCTTGGAATTTTATAATAGTTATAAATATATGAATTTCCCTTCTTATGAGTAGTCTTATTAGTAGAAATAGGTAGAGAAACCAGCCTTCTCCTAAGGTTTGTCTCGAGCACACAAGGTCTCACAACTTGAAGACAATGCCATGTTACCTCAAAAGCCCAATTCATCTTGAGATGGGACGGGTGAAATTTTGGGCTCCAACAGTCATGTAAATTATCTAAAATTTTATCATATCAGTTGAGCTCATATACTATTTTTAAAACATGATATACAATATGAAGTAGTCTTTCAAATGTGCATGAGATAGATATCGATTAATAAACTAGGAAGTTTATTTATTTTCAGTTAAGTTAACCTTACTTATTATATTATTTTATTTAAATATGACAAGAATATGAGTTAGTAAACTCATGCCAACTCTTTAAATTGGACCATATATACATTTTCTCTCTCCTACAGTTTGCAAGAAGGAATAAAATTCATGACATGACTGATATGATTTCTTATGTATGATTACATCATGTCATATTTGTTTAAAATTTGATAAGGATTGTTGTATTTATTTTTTAACATGAATGAATCATCTTCATTATTTGATTAATAACATTTTTCCCAAAGTACTATCATATTGAATTGTATATCCTTATTTGTGAAAATAATGTATTATCCTTATCAAGTTTTAATAAAATGCATTGTTGTTTTGTAACTTGTTCTCGATGATATGAAAGTATTTATATGTTATTTTACAGTTGTGTATAAATAAATTTGATTGATCTTATGAAATACATTTATTATTGATTTTATTAATTCCTTGAGATGAAAAAATTAGTTGAGTGATGACACCTTGAAAAAAAGGAATACAACATAATGAAATTAATGTAAATTTATTATTGTACCTTATGAAATAAAATGGACTAATCATATTAATTGATGAACTTATGAGTTTAAGGACTATCCTTAATGGATTATGAAGGGAGAAACTTAATGTTAGTAAAATTATATGTAATGAAAAACATTATGTTGTGCTATTTTGATAATAGGTACTAATGAAAGATAATAACTCATTGATTTACTATAAACCTCATTTGAGAATCTAATATCGTGAAACAATACATTATAACATGTTATAAAGATGAACTTATATACATTATATTTCATAGATAACTAAAGCATAAATGAATTGTAGGCACTATGTCCCATCATTCCTTTCATAGTATCCTACCCGTGCTAGCTTAGGATGGCTACGGGAAGGGTGGTGGTGACATAATGAAGAAATTAATTACGTGGTCACTAATTTTCACATAGGGATCCTAACGTGAAAATTATAGGATCCTTTCAATTATAAGGGAAACTCATGATTTCTAATTCTTCAAAACTGAAACTTAATTCTTAAACAAAGAAAATTAATCTTGATAACTATACTAATATAGTTGTGTGGTGACATGAGGCAAGTTTCCTAGGCTAGTGTGCATTCAAAAAACTACCTTAAAAATTAATGCTTAAGAACTATGGCCACGGTAATGTAAATGATGATTACATTGTCTTTTCACCATTTCCCCTAATAGATAATGTTTGATCTTGATAGAAGCTACATAATAACTTTACCGGTTGACACTAAGGAGATTCATAGGTTCCATAACCTAAAAAAAGTTTTAACCAAAAGTATACAAGTTATACACTCTTGGTTAGAGCGATCAAGGGAGATCGGGTATATATAATAGTGATTAACAAAAATATATACATAAAACTAAGGGGAGATTTAGTGTTCTAGTGTTAATATAAATAGGAGGACTAAAATGCTTGTAAATAAAGATGTTAAATAGTAATACATGATAACAATACTGATATACTAAAGTGATGCAGTAATTACACAACTTTATCTAATGGAAATAAACCTAAGATGTAAGAGGAGAGTAGGAAAATGACTTACCTAACTAAGGTGGACTATTGCGGTGGTCACAGATCTAGAACTTGAACTTGGTTGTGCAGATTTATCACTCAGGGACCCTACAAAGGGTAGAACTAGACTATCTGAAGTGACAAAGGTTCCCGGGAGTGTCTTGGGCACCCTACATTGCCCTAGTTTGGATTCTAAGCACTATGAACTATGCAGAAACTTAGGAATTGTGTTCTATAGTGTCACAACTAGGTCTGAAACCCTACTTGTCTATCACACTGAATTTTCTAGATGAACTGGATGATGCTTTACACATGAAGAATAAGAAGGGGTCAAACCGACCTCGATGCCAAACCAAAGGACTTATCATTGAGTGCTACACTACATTACAAACCCTAATGTAGTTCTAGTGAGTGTGTGTATGTCATGCCCTAGGTGCTCTCATGTCAGTTGCACTTTGTGAAATAGTGAGCTATGGTAGCTATAGAATATGTAAATAGTAGAATAGAATGTATATAATCCCTCCTCTAAGAATGTGCATGATGTAGACTTCCTAGCTTGAGTATATGGTGTTATGTGGATGTAAGATGGTGCAATGGATGCACCCTATATGGAGTGATAGTAGTGATAGGGTGAAATGACCTAGGATCCCGATTATTATCTTATAAGATTTAGATATATAGGGATATCAAGTTTAATTTTTCAATTAATCATAAAAATTCTGACCGAGGAAAATATAAAGCAAAGTGAAAGAGGTTAAACATAGAGAGGGATGCCTAAGCTTAGGACTAGGGCCCCGAGGTGCCCCAAGATAGGGTAGGGTGCCTAGAATCGTGGCGAGAATCTTGGGGAAGTTGCGAAATGGGTGGATAGGTAATAGTAAATACGTGGGAAAGACAAAGTAAAACATAAAATAAAGATGGAAAAAGGTGGGATTAATTGGTACTTTGTACACTTAATAACCTTCTAAATAGTAGTATAAGACTTGGCTAAATATTATCTAATGTGTAATATTTGTATCTACATTTTCCCCCACTTTATGTTGGTGAGGGAAAAACTTGGTAACATAATGTAGATAGCAAAGCATACCTAATGTTCGTGTAGAGTGTAGAAGAAGATGCATCAATGGATGAAAAATGTGGAATGACAAAAGATAAAATGTGGAGCAACATGGATTCTAAAGATTAAAAATGTGAAAAGGTGAATAGAGTGAACCTAGGGAGGAATGCATGTGTAGTTGTTACATGTGTGTGGTGTAATTACATGGTTAGTATGGGAATTACCGTCACGATGTGTTGTCATTGTCACTTTCATTTTCATTGTTTTTTGTTATTACCCCCAATTTGACTACTTATTTCTCATATGAAAGACCTACTAGGAGAAAATGATCAAGTAGTCAAATATGTTTGTATGTAAAAATGTTGTGTAAAGTACGCAAATGTAAAGTACGTTAGAATAGAAAGTATAAATGGAAAAATGGAACATGTTCACCTGATCCATGTCAAGAAAATGGTGTAGAAGGGTATCCTATGATTTCACAAGTTTTTCAGGAAATCTCACGACACCTTGGCTAAAGAAGTGTAGGGAGGAAATGCTCGGGGTCCTCCAAATCTAATCACTTCTACTGTAATTTAGTGAAGAGATCTATGTACTACACTAGTTTTTGGGTGATCCTATGCCACTAGATGGAGAAGTTTAGAGAGGCCACCCACCGTAATCCCCGAGCTTATGACTACTCCCCAAAATTGCTGAAGGACACAATGTCCTGTTAAGGCTATTGTGTATGGAGTTCATGGATTTTTCTCAACTCACTCGTTGTGTGTAAACCAGTGTAGATACATTGTGTTAGTACAAAACCTTGATGATACCCTCCCTCTTTGAGGGTCAATGTGGCCCCAAAAGAGGACCAACCGCACTCTGACCTTGTAACCAACTCAACCCTGTAGGGGGAAAGGGAAAGTGCTTGGTAGATACCAAGGCATGCACAAAAGGGGATGGTTAGCCAATACAAGTGTTAGTTTGAACACATGCATGCAAATAAGTGTAAAATATGTAGACAATGTAAAAATACTAAGAAAAGTAGTGTAAACACGTAAGAAAATAAGTAGACCACAAAAAGTAGGTTTCAAACATGGGACATCACTCACAATGTCACAAGACACGTAAAGGCCATCATGGCCATCAAAAATAGACAAATGTGCACTCAAAAGGGAAAAGCCTACATATAATAGTAGACAAATATAGATACAAGTAGTCATGGAAACATTTAGTCCCGCAAAACAAGTGTTGCACATGGAACACCACAGTTAGCATGTTATAATGAAAACCAATATGTCAAATCATATATAATCAAGTAGTATAAGATGTTAAGTAGAAAATGAAACAATAACACCTAGATGAGACGAATTTGGATGCCCCTGGACCAAAATAGTAAGGGTAGAAGGTGATAATATAGGCTGCATGTAAATGTCTTGTATATGATCGTACTAGAAAAATGCATGAATGCGCATGTGTGTGTTATAATAACATATAGGAAATCCAACTAACATCCGTATTTAGAATGTGCATGCAAATCACTAGTAAGAAAAAGTAAATGCTATCAAGACAATGCAGTATGTTGTGGATGGATGGAATGGAATGTAAAATTGAATGATAGAAGCAACATGCACCCCGAGTGTATGGAACTATATGCAGTGAGGTTAATTTTTTTCCCCCTTAGCATTAAAGAATGAACCATAAAAGAGATCGCATCCTTGAGAAATGGTCGAGTAGTGTTGGTTGTGTCTAGCGTGTCGTGATGAGTGTCTATGTGTAGTGGTGATGAAATGTGACATGGGTAGAAGATGTGTGTGAACCCTATAGGAGAAGTGTATATCATAAATTTGGTGATTGGAAGAGTGATTATTTATCCTGAAGCGTATATCACTATGAGATGAATAGATGGGAATGCATCATATAGATAGGTGTGCATGGACCCTATAGCCTAAGCGTATACCAATACATGTTTGAATAGGTGGGTGATGATTTATCCCTAAGTATATATCACTAGAAGATGAATGGATGGTAATATGGGATATGAAAAGGATTTAGGTGGACCCTATATCCTAAGTTTATACCACGACTTTGTTGAATAGAGGAGGGATGATTTATCCTTTAGTGTATATCACTACATGATGGTGGAAGAATGTGATGATTTAGCCTATAACTTTTGTCACTACAAGATGGGTGATGAGGGAATTTTACATGGATATGAGTGGGTGGTGAATAGCGGAAGGTGGTGATTTTAGCACTAAGCATAGACCACTATGTGATGAATAAGGTGAGGGTGGTGATTTATCCTAAAGTGTATACCACTAATGGATTAATAGGAGAGGTGATGATGTAGTAGAATTACTTAGATGAGGATGATAGAATAGGTGATGATTGGATGTAAGAGGATAATGGATAATGGATGAAGGGAGTGGTGATTTAACCTAAGGTGTATACCACTACATGATATGATGCCAAGTATGGGTGATGATATAGCCTAGATAATTTATCACTTGTCGATGAATGTAGTACGATGACATGTCATATGTAGGTAAGTTCCATTTGATTAGTAAACCCTCAACAATCAACTATGGATTGAGGAAATAGAGTGCGTCATAGGGTGGTGAGTGCAGCATGTTAGTTAAATGTAATATTTGTTGAGATGTATAAAATTGAGGGGGTTTTGAGTGGTTTTCCTAAAAGGGTATGATGCGGTAAATGCCACCCCAAAGTTTAGATGTGATGATGTAAGGGCCAATCTAGTTGGGATTTAATTTCCTTTTGAGCACAACTTCATATATTTGGTATATTTTTGGTTTTCTTTTAAGACAAGACTGCCAATATTAAAGTCTCGAGGTCAGGTCTTGTGGTTGTAAGTGTGTGAAATGCGGGTTTTGTATGTGCATAGGTTTTCCAATGCTTAGACATGATGCAAATATAACATTTATAACTCATGTAGATTATTTTTCGCACTAAGTGTCATCTTTAAGGATTCCTTTGAGAGAGATTTAGAACATCAAAATTTCAATTTCGCATGAAATAATGGCCTTGACACCATAAACTAGAGGAAAAGGGGTAGCATTCATGGGGGTTCGAACACTAGTGTGGTAGGCCCATAACGCATATAGGATTTGATTATGTCAATCAGTACCGCTACAATCACCATTTTATGGAGGATTTTGATAATGGTTTTATTGGTAGCTTTGGCTTGGCCATTTCCTTATGGGTAATAAGGCATGGAAAATGATTGTTTGATCTTAAACTTAACACAAAATTTATTGACATATTTTTTTCAAGGAGGATCTGTTATTGGTGATAATGGAGGATGGTGAACCAAAGTGAATAATAATGTGTGTTGTAAGAAAGTTACAAATGTTAATACTAGTGGTTGTATGTAAGGGTGCGGCTTCAACCCATTTGGTGAAGTATTCGATTGAAGTAATGATGAATTTATGGCCATCTGTGGATTCGAGGTTGATAAGGTTAATTATATCAATTACTGAAAGGGAAAAAGGTTATTGATAGGTGCATGATGGAGATTACAAAGCTTTTGAAATTTTTCGTAACACTGAGTGTAATCTAGGTAATCATGTTTCATTGTTGGCCAGTAATACCCTTGATGTAAGAGTTTTTGTGCCATTGATTTACCAGAAAAATGGCCATCACAAAGGCTATCATGAATGTGGGATACAATAGTGGGAATATCCACAAAGGAAAGACAACAGATCGTGTGATTTTTAAGAGCATTCTTGAATAATTTGGTGTTGATTATAACATAACGAGTGGCTTAACGATGTATTATGTGGGCTTCATGGGGTTGTAAAGTATCAGGAATAGTCTGTTTTTATAAATAGTTATATAGATAGGTGAAAACCATTCAAAGTGGTGTCATGACTATGGGTGAAAAACATGTAAGCGAGAGGTATGGTGGAAATAGATGGGTTTCATAAGTGGGTGATGATGAAAGTGGCCTAATCATCATGAAGGTCCTATGGGATAAGGGAGGTGAAACTAGCCATTGCATCGACATGGTGATTATCTTCATGCGAGGAATTGCAGTGATGGATTAAGAATCGATGTAGCTCGAGGTATTTTACAAAAGAATTGTATAGAATAATGTGTTCTTCCTTATCTTGATAGGTGTCATTAACTTTGTTGATGACTAATTGAGAGTCTCTATGGATGCAAAAGTTATGAATGAGGAGATGCTTAGCATTGAACAATCCTAAGATTAGGATTCATATTCAACCATGTTATTTGTGTAGGAGAATCCTAAATGGTATGTAAAGGGAAGTGAATCACCATGCTAGGTAGTAAAAAAATACCAACACCGGAAGTTGAGTGGTAGCAAGAGCCATTGAAGTACATGGTCTATATGTTTGATTCAATGGTATAAACAATGAAATCATCACTGAAGGAATCAAAAAGGTCAAGCATCGAAAAGAGGGGTAGTGGCCAATTGATCGCAATGACCTACCCCTTAATTGCTTTATGTGGGATGAACGCTTAAGGTCGATTTGGTAGGGAGCATGACTTAACAAGCTAAACATCTGGAATGATGAGTACGAGACAAGAGGTAGCATAAAGGGTCATCTTTATTGATAATGTGAACCTCATGGTTAAGGATGTGATGATGCAACTTGTCGAAATGAAGTTAAGGCCGAGACATAATTTTTGATGTAATTATAATTACATTTATAAGATATAAGGGTATGGATAATATAGTAGATGGCACGTTTGCATGGGTATCATCATGTTGGGCCAATAGTGTGCCTAAGGCGTGGAAGGTAGCAAAAATATATAAGAGAAAGGGGTGGTCTCTCATGGGTGGGACTAGGACAAGACGGTTTAAGAGATAATCTTTGATGTGAGCAAAGTATTATTGACATTGTTCATCCCAAGTGAACTAGGTATCTTTCTTCATAAGACGTGCAAAGGGTTGAGTCTTATCGGCCAGTTGTGTAATGAAACGGTGAATAGCTTGAATCTTACCTTGTAAGGAATGAAGTTGATGCAGATTTTTTGGTGGAGGCATGTCGAGGATAGCCTTGATTTTAGTGGGGTCAATTTCGATGCCATGGCATGAGATAATGTATCCTAGTAACTTGTTGATGGTGAGGCTGAGGACACATTTTTTGTGATTGAGGCAAACATGATACTTGCATAATCATTCAAATAGCACCAGAAGGTCACGTGTGTTGGAAAACAACAACGAGACTTAGCGAGAATATCATCAACATAATCTTTGATGATTTTTTGGATGTAATCATGAAAAATATGTGTCATAACATGCTGATAGGTAACCCCAACATTATTGAGGATAAATGGCATGATAGTATAAAAAAATGTACCCCATGGTGTAGTGAAAGAGGTTTTTTATTGATCAACCAGATTTATTTTAATTTGATTATAGCCGATGAAACCATCCATAAAGGAGAGTATGTCGTATCTAGTGGTAGATTATATTATATTATCAATATGTGGGAGGGGAAAATTATCCTTTGAGGAAGATTTGTTTAAATCCCATAAATCACCAAAGAATAAACACGACCATTGGGTTTCATTACTGCAACAATGTTAGAAACCCATTCGAGATAATCAAAAACACGGATGAAGCCAACATTGAGCAATTTTTGAATTTATTATTTGACTAAAATTGCAACCTTAGGATGTATCTTATGAATTTTTTATTAGATTTAGACGAGTTTGCACCGTGGATTAAGGACAATGTTATGCATTACAAAAGAGGTATCAATACCTAGCATGTCACTATAGTCCCGTGAAAAGATATCAAAAAATTGTTGAATGACCTTCTTTATATCCTTTTTCTTGGCATAAGTATGGGAAGTGGCTAGCAAGACAATATGAGGATTGTCAACTATTCCCAAATTATGTTGTATGGTTTCTTCGTTGATCAGTGTAGAACAATCCTTGATAAATTGCGATGCAAGAATAATGTCTAGTGGATCTGTAGTTGCAAAGTGGGAGATAATAGAATCCCCCAAAAAATCATATTTACAAAGGTAATGGATTGGCATCGTTCATGATATTAGGTAGGTAGATCCTCATAAGCACCCATATGATCCAAAGAAAGGCATCATCGGTGTAGGGAAAGTATTAGTGGTATCCGAAAAGGAAGTGGTGTCATTATTAATGAGTTCTAGGTAACAAAGGGAAGATGTGTGACATGACATGTGGTTGGCACCTTGACGAATGATGGGTCGAAGGATGATATCATAGACCAAACTTATTTGAACATGCAAATAGGTCCCAAAGTTTGGTAGCTTTGTGTTCTTGGTAGTGAGAAAGACCAAAATGATGAAGATAATCATAGCCTTACCCATACTAGGAGAGAGGCACCAACATGTGGGGAAGTAGGGGAGTCCAAAGGTTGTTAAATAGAATTGCAATATGCAAAGGGAAAGGAACATCAGAACTTCATAAATGGTGCCTTGATAATAGAACTTGATTTGAGCATGGAGTATGGAGGGAACTGCATGCATGGCATGGATCTAGGGCTGACCAAGGAGAATGTTATAATTAAGGTTATTAGGAATTACATGGAAATGGATAATAAGTGTACATGGGCTGTTGGTAATGGGTAAATTTATAATACCTAGAATGTGTTTTGAGACGTTATCAAAGCCATGAATAGAAATGCTTTGGAAGGAGCAAAGGATTTCATGTTCATGCCGATATGGTGGATAAAACTAAGATTACAAATGTTGAGGCCACATCCATTGTTGACCAAATGAACACTTAATACCAACATTATTAACACACATCCTGGATATATAAGGGAGGGTCATAGACTAAGAGTTTGAGGGGAGGTCGAAAATATGACGGTGATTTGATCTTCATTAACAGTTGAAGAGGAAAAAAATTGTGGTAGACATATTCAGGTGATAAGTATGGAGAAACGTAGTGAGTAGCTAATTAATTTTGAAGGCTAAGGAGGTAATTCGAGTATTTTTGCAGTTATATGTAAATAGAGATACTTGTGGTGTCATGAGTGGACTGACATCGAAAGGAAGGAGAAGGCATCGTGGGATGGAAGATAAATATCATATAAACCAAAACAAAAAAGGGGGAAAAACATGATGGAAAAGATGGAGTATTAGAGAAGGTGATGAGAATGAACATTAAGCTCACCAAGATGATTAACAAAAATATATACCTAAACCTAATGGAAGATTTAGGGTTCTAGTGTTAATCTAAATAGGAGGACTAAAACACTTGTAAAAATATGTTAAACAAAAGAATAAATGATAAGAATATTGATATGATAACGTGATTTAGAGTAATTGCACAACTTGATCTAATGGAAATAAACCCTAAAATGCTATAGGGAGTAGGAAAATGACTTAGCTGATTAAGGTAGACTATCACAAAGTTACAGATCTAGAACTAGAACTCAGTTGTGTAGACAATCACTCAAGGACCCTACGAAGGGTAGACTCGACTATCCGAAGTGACACATGCACCTAGGAGTGTCTTTGGGCACCCCGGACTAGATTCTAGGCGCTGTGAACTGTGGGAACTAAGGAAATATGATTGGAAATGTCGCAACTAGGTCCAAACCCCTTCATATCTGTCACACTAAATTTTCTTAAGGAACTAGATGACATCCTACACATGAATAAGAATAAGGAGTCATACTGACCTTAACTACCATACCGGTGGACTTATCATTAATGATGTTAGTATACCATGGAAACATAGAAATTAATGATGTCAGTATACCATGGAAACACAGAAATGGGGGGCCTAGTCTCGACAAAGTCTACACACTCATCGAGGAAGTTTAGATCTACCATATTACCTCCATCCAACAAATTATCAGCCAACTAGTCCACAATGATTTTTCCTTTGATGGATTTTTGATTAACAAACGTTAACTCAAATTCACCCATCAGAGTTATGAAGCGCCTGAATTTCTTAGATAAGGATCCTTGTGTGAGGAATGTACACAAGTGATCTGACTTAACAATAACCCTTATTTATTGATTCATCATATAATGTCTCAAATGCTTCATCACAAAGACTATGACAAGACATTCTTTTTCTACATGTGTGTATCACATCTCATAATCAAGCAATGTTCGACTAATAAAATAGACTGCACGTTCTTATTTATCATCATCTTCTTGAGCCAACATAAAGGCTAGTGAAACATCCATAGCTTGTGAATACAAGATCAAAGGGCGATCTAACCTAGGCGGCATGAATGTGAGAGGGAAAATAATAAATTTTTAACTAGGTCAAATGCTTCATTCCATTCATCTGTCCCAATCAATGCAACAATCCTTTTTAAAAAATTGTTGATTGGGTGAATAGGAAAATTTAAATCGGATAAACCTTCGGATTACATCGAGTTTGCCAAGGAAATATCTAATGCAAGAATCGTCTAATGGCAAAAGTCATTTCCAAAAATCCCATATCTTGGCTAGGGCAACATCAATCCCTCATGAAGATATGATGTATCCCTAAAGCTTGCCTCATGTTACACTAAATACATATTTTTCTATATTGAATTTGATGTCGTATTTGATTAAGTGAGAAAGGATGATACGAAGCACCTCTTGGTGATCGGAGCATTTTTTTGGCCTTAGCCAGAAGGTCATCCACGTAGGATTCCATAATATTATGTATAAGATCATGGAATATATAATTCATCACCCATTGGTACGTAGCACTAGCATTCTTGAGGCCAAACAAAATAACAACATAACGGTAGGTTCCCAAGGAGTTATGACGGTAGTTTTGGCCTAATCTTCTTCGTAGAGATTCTCGATTTAATTGTACCCGATAACCCATCCATGAGAGACAACAAATTGAAACCAATTGTTACATCAATAGTAACATCAATGGATGATAATTAGAAATCATCTTTCGATGCCTTGTTTATATCCCAAAATTCTATGCAAATGTGGATCTTCAATTTTTCTTGAGAACGGGACTATATTAGAAACCCATTGTGAGTAGTTAATTGGTTTGATGAACCCTACCTGGAGGATATTTATCACTTCTTCCTTCACCATGAGGACCATCTTTGGCTTCATGGGCCTTGACTTTTGCTTAATTGGCTTAGCATCTAGCTTGGTGACAAGATTATGCAATGCAATGTGTGATGTAATTCCTATCATTTATTTGTACCTAAACGTGAATTGTCTTAGATGCTCCTTGAGGATATGTGTGTGTATTTTAACTTCCTCGGGAATTAAAGAGGACCCTAGTTTCAATATTTTGGTTCTTCCTCGGTCCCAATATTTATATCGATTAAGGAGGTGTTTCCTTCCACAAACTTAGGCGAGGCCAAATGAAACTCTAAATCCCCCTCTTCTCCTACCTCATAATTTCGAGGTCGTTCCCAGGGGAATATTCTATCATGGGATTTTTAAAATAGGAAGAAGAGTGTGGAATTATAGAATGATCATCCTCCTAATGAGTAAGATGCAATTATGGAACAATGTTTACATATCCTAGAGTTTTTTTTCAATTTCAACATGATCTACAATGACATTAGAGTTATTGGTGTCTTACAAACTAAAGGTTCTACACAAACAAAGACCGTAAAGTTTATATCTTCCAACTCACTGCTTGGAGTAAAGTGAGAACTGAAATTTTCTATCAAGTTTACATGGAGGTTCTCGCTCTTTTGGAATTGCTTCAATTGATATACAGTCACACCTCTTTGTTAGATTCAACACTGTTGTTTTGTAGAGTTGTAAATGCTCAGCTCTAGTCTCATATACCTCAGATATCTGATTTACAACAAGTTTTGAATCACCTAGCACCCTAATATTAAGAGAAACCATTCTCTTCACTACGATGAGACCAAGTAGAAGGGCTTCATATTCAGCCCCATTATTTGTGCATTCAAAGTTTAACTTGAAGGAAAAAGGAAAAATCCTTCCCTTGGGAGAGGTAAGGATCACACCTTCCCCAACACCAAAATGACACTTGGTTCCATCAAAATGGAGAGTCCAACAATTGCTTGGAAAAATGGATGTTGGATCATCCTTTGCATCCTCTTCTTTTACCTCAGTTACTTCAACCATACAAACTTAATCTTCTAGAAGAGAACCAAGTCCCAAGGTATGTCCCATACCCATAGAATCAAATGGAAGGAGTGTTAAATCCTTCTCTAATAACTCAAAAAAATTGTTATGGTTCCTAATGATATTATCTCTATGATGAAAATTTCATCTTTGACTTCGAAATGTCTTTGATCAAACCCATGAATTCTAATTCTATCAGAAGCAACAAACTTCTCCTCTAGTATTGAGCTTGTAGGTTTATTTAATTGAGTTTTAGGAAACTCAAACTCGAGTGGATTCCTAGCCTATTTTTCAAGTTAACTAGGTGTATGTCAAAGTCTTTTGGATCAACTCGTGCCACAAATACCTTCCCTAAATGTAGGAATCAATTCCTAAAACAAAGTGGAGGTAATCGCCTTCATACAATGAATCCAATGATTGCCAAGGATCATATTATAATTGGTTTCCTAATCTATAATTTAAAACTCTGTTAGTACTATCTTTATCCCAAGTGTGACTTACAACACTATAGTTCCAATTGACGTTTCTTTGAGGTTCTCGTAGCCTCTCAGCGTGTTTCGTGTTAAAGATAAATTGGTCTCTCTGTAACCTAGTTTTTGAAGGAAAGAGAAGGGGATTGTGTTGAATGTTTCCCTGTCATCAATCATCACACACTTTACATAATTGTTGTAAATCAAAACTTGTAAAAATAGATATGGATCACCTCTACGAGCTATTTCAGCATCTGTGGGCATCTTGCTGATGTCAAATACAAATCCAACATCTCTTTCAGGATACCCTAGAGGATAGACATCAAAGTCCACATGGTTTATTTGTGCTTCTAGAGGAGGGGTGATGTTAATAAAATGACCCAGGACCAAGTGCTTCCAGTAGAGTGGCTCTATGAGTAGGGTAATTCTTTAACAGATCCAAGAAGGAAATGTGAGAGAAGGTCTTAGTTAAGTCACTGATCAAGTCATAATCTCCTACTGGATTGCTTAGCATATCACAAATGTCATCTGATATAGTCGGGTAGATTGGGATTGGCTATGAAGAATAGTCTTTGGTCCTAGTGGCAGTGTTAATTTAAGGTTCAGTGTCTAACTCCACCAACCCCACAATTTTTCGTTTGTTGGTGACCATCCAAAGGAGGTGCCACTTATGGGTTTGATGAAGTTGAGGCTTTGACATCATGGTTACCTATTACAATACCTTTTTTGAACTATTGGGATCTATTCTACCATCTTTTGGACACGTGGGGAGAGGATCATTAAAGATTCCAAGTGGTGTGATCTCTGGAGATACTAGTCCCATATAGGTGTTTTGAGTTGGTGTTGTCGGGTTTGCCAAAAACACATCAACAAATCACTATCTTTGATCCTTTGGAAAATGTTGTAAAAACTTGTTACGATTGTGACATGTTCTTGCATCATGTCTATGAACCCTTTAGAAACCACAGTATAAATCAGGATCATAATCTCGAAGCCTTTGGTTTGCACCTTATTGTGGTCTTAAATTACAGTTATTGTTCAGCTGTTGATTGTTAGAGTTAAAATTTTGGAATCCTTTCCCTTGATTTTGAAATTGGTTTGGATACCCAACTGGGTATTGGTTAGGGCCTTGATCCGTGTTTTTCTTGATTGCTTAGTTTGTTTTTGTTGTTGTTATTGATGTCGGTTAAAATCTATAGTGTTGAATAAGGGCGATAAGTTATTGTTTCTTTGATTTTTGTCATTGTTGTTGTTATTGGTAGCATTCGTATTTGGAGGACTAACAACATTAGGATTATTGGGCTGGTTAGTAACTCCGTCCATGGTGAATCCACGATTCTTATTAAGGATTTTTGGTCCTTGATTTTTGTTTTTGTTGTTATAGTAACCATGGTTATTTTTATTAGGAATGACTAACTTTTATTTGCTCAAGTCTTACAACCATTGTCGATGACTGCTTAGTCAATTTGGAGAGGACCCTCTAAGCACCTCTTCATAGCTTCTTACCAGAACTTCTAAACTTCTTACTTTGTTTCCCTATCGAGGAGTGGAGGAAAAAAATTGCTAAGTTCTGTCGATCCATATGTGGAGTGCTTGCAGAGAGGAGTAGAGAACATGCTGCCATCTTTAAATGAAGTGGGCTATGGACTCATTGTGCTCTTGTTTGATATGAAGGAATTTTTGATTCCTATCGTTGAAATATTATTCATATAAAAATCCTTAATAATGACTGATACGAGTTGTTTAAATGAGTGTATTGAAGCCTTCGGTGTCCTATAGTACCAATCAAGAGAAATACCTTTTAACATCTTAGAAAAAATATTTGCAACAACTATGTCCTATATGAGCAGCTCTCTCAAATGGCCATTATGTAAGCTTTGATGTGGGAATTAGGATTTCCTCCCCTTTGAATTTAGGAAGATCGGAAAGGTTATTATGAGCAAGATTGTCCAGATGGAGAAGTCTAGAAGTTCCTTAAGATATTCATAATAGGTCCCCATTGCATACGTTTCCACCATTGAGATCCTTGTTGGGAGGTGGAGGTTACATAGGTTGATAAAATGGGATAGCGTAAAAATTTATTGTGGTGTATGACATCCCTTGCAGTTTTCAATATGGACTTGGGTAAGTGTACATATTGCCCTACAAATATTTAGAATACATGTACACGTAGGGGGGTTGATTACTTTGATATGGAATCGAAGGAACGAAGCCAAGGAATGTTGCATTTCCAGCTAGTATGGAATTTGAGAATGCACTTCGGTGGTGCACAGTATAGATATCCATATGTGGTGTGGGGGCATACCAAAGGTTCTTTTCCTAGTCATCAAATCTCTAGGATTTGGAGTACCCGTATTAACTACATGATTCTACGCAGATGTATTTATCCGTAATTATGTGGATAGTGAGAATTTCTTTCTTGCCCCACGTATGAAGTTTGAGCATTTTGGGAAATATCTAGCTCCTTGAATTTTTATATCAATGCTGAGATGACATTACCCATTGATGGGGTGGTGCTTTTCTTAGGTGTTTTTTGTTCAACCCTCAAAGGTTGTTGAGCAAAGTGTGGTATCCTGGTATGAATTGTTCACTATGCTTCCACCCCTTATTATCAATATTTTAGGTTGGTGGAGGGGTAGTGTTATTTTTTTGGAGAAAAAAATCACCTTGTCCTTACAACCTATAAAAATCTCGGTTCATATTCTAGAAGTGTTGTTCACTCCTAGCATATTTTTCTAAGTATTCCTCATATAGATTCGGGATGTCGAAACAATACCCAAGGAGATGAACTTACTTCCCCAGTAAAACTCATGTTTTTTAACTAGATTGTTCATGAGGATAAGTCTATGTGATTTGGTCAAGTTCCTCAATACGTACAGAGGAACCAACATTGGTTCCCTGAAGAAGAGATTTTGAGAACTTGAGCAGTTTTTCGTCCACGTTGAGAGTGAAGGTGATTGTTGTGGTATACATGTTTAGTAGTTGTACATGTCAAAACTAGGGATGGGTCAACCATACTCATCATATGCCAACATATTTGGCGGGTGTAATAATACCCACATAATAAAGTATGGATGAATAATGCGGAAACATTTAGAGACTAGCTCTTCATGTCGTATTCACCAATTTGTACAACAGAAAATCAACAATGTGACCTTCTTCGCACCCAACCTCTCGAGGTCATGTCGAGACATCCAGTGTAGAATTGAAGTGAATGTGAGTGTGGTGATGGAAATCAATATAGTTGGGAAATATTATGTATTCAACACAAAATATCAAGATCTACATGTCTAAGGAGAAGAATGATCTCCTAACATGAATCGATGTGATGGACCTATCTTATATAATAGCTTATTGGAGACTCTAATTGATATCGATCTCCAATGAGATTCTATTTATTGGTTGTTGAACATGTGGAAAGTGACCTATGGGTGCCTCATATGGATTTCTAGAAAAGGTCATGGAAGTGAGAACGAGAGACGTAGTGGAGCCATAGGGACTATGGGTGATTTTCTGGTCTAGTCCAGAAATTCTTATCCGAATAGGTTGTTATGTTTAGTAAGGAAAGTTATGCAATAATGTTTGGTGGAAGTGGTGAAGATCTGAATAATAATGTACGCAAAATAGTGTCAATGTCTAACTCAGGTCGGTAGGGCCTATTGGGTTATGGGACTTGAGGATCAAAACCAAAGACTCGTCGAGGTTGTTTCCCTTATACGGTCATGTGCATAATCAAACCCTATTTCTAGGAGCAGTCCAATAATTGTAGGCTTGATTAGCAACGATGTTTAGTGTATTTAGTTGTTCTATTTTCTTAGCAAAAGTTATAGGTGTGTGTAAGACTATCAAATGTAAACTTGTATCAATGTCAGTTATCAATTCCGGCTGTTGGGTTATGGGACCAAGGGATCACAATTGTACGTATTTTCTTGTTGTGGACCATTGATGGTCATACATAATGAAATGAAATGATTTTAATAAGAAAAATAACTATTAAAGGAAATATAATCTATGTTTTTGGCATTTTCACAATATATCAGAGAAAAACAATAAAAGAAAACTAATCTATCAAAGTAAATTTTTTGATCTTTTCTAATTTTTAAGCAATGTGTTCTAATCTAATAAATAAACTAAAGAAAAGTAATCAGCTGGATGTAGCTGGTTACTTGTGTGAATATGTGAATCTAATCTAAAATAAATAACCTAATCTAATCAAAACCCTTCAAACCCTACCTTAGAGGTTCATGACTCTAAAAGAGCTATTGTTTCCCATAAATTTCCGGTAATGTTAGAGAGAAAAATTTCTAATGATTCGATCTACTTGTAATTTCCTAATCAATTGAAATGAACATTTTTTCTACTCTATTTGATATGTAATTGAAACTAGTGATTTGAAATTAACAATTTGACAAATAAAGTAAAAAAACACACAATTCCAACCTGGATAAGCAAGAGCTTTGGAAAATTTGGTTGTATCTGTATCTGTCCCCTCATTTTGTTCCTTTCTTTCTTTGAGTCTTCATATGAGTCCAAGGGATTGGTAATGCAAAACAACGGCAGGAGGATGGCGCTCGAGTAATGACATCTTGAAGGAAGTCTGGATGTAATGCAAGTAGAAGAGAGATAACATAAGAGATTTGATCTTAGCTATACAATTCCTAGCAAGATTGTGGTAGCAATATAATACAAGATACACAAAAATTATCAGGCCTTTAACTTGAATACAAGCATGTAATATATAAGAATTAGGGCTGGGATGTGCCTTCATGCACAAGGGAAGAAGAGGAAGTTCTAACTAACTAAAGAACATACAAAAATAGAAGAGGGAGGAGAACCAAGAAATTAAAAATATTTTTAGACAATTCGGCCCACATATGCATTGTAAAAGTGAAGTTAAGTGAATCGACACATGCTAAAACACACTTGATGGAATCTTGAAAAATTAGTCGGACCGCCACCCTACTTGGGCGGTGGTTTTAGAACCGTCACCTAGGCAAGACGGCGCGGTCTTTGGCTAAAGGAAAAACATGCGCGAGAAAGAAGAAAAAGATGGAAAAAGTGAGTGAAGGCTAAGTAAGGTTGTCTAGGCTATAAATATACAATGAAAATGGGTTTTGGAGCTCAAACACCTTTTTGAAAGTACTTGAATCATCATTGGGGATTTGGTAACTGTTTTCTGAAAATCTAGCACATGCAATTTTGGGTGTGTACAAATCACTTTGCACCTTATGGAACTAGTCTCATAGCTCCATATATCACAATTTAGAAGATATTTTTTTATAGTATAATCTGGTAAATACATAGGTAATTTTTAGGATTTTTGTATTTAGCTTAAATATTTTAGCATTTACATTCTACAATCAAAACCCTAAACCCTAAACTCTAAAACCTAGGCCTTAATCCTTAACCCTGAACCCTATACCTTGAGCCCCTAACCCAAGACCCAAAACCCTGAACCATGATCCCTAAACCCTAAACCTTAAACCATAAACCATAAACCATAAGCCCTAAACCCTAAACCTTAAACATCAAGCCCTTACCCATGAATGCTAACCCCTAAACCTTGAGCCTTAAGTCCTAAATCGTGACCCATAAATATTAAACCCTAAACCATGAATCATTATCCCTAAAGGCTAAATCCTAAAACCTAAAAACTAAAAAATAAATCCTAAACCATAAAACATGACCCCAAACCCTAAACCCTAAATTCTAAATCATAAACCCTAAACCCCAAAAATTGAAACCTAAAATCTAAACCCTAAGTCCTAAACCCTAAACCCTAAACCCTAAACCTTAAACCCTAAACCCTGAGCCCTAAACACTAAACCCTAAAACCTGAACTTTGTGACCTAAACCTTAAACCCTCAACCCTTAAGCCTGAGCCCTAAACCCTAAACTATAAACCCTAAAACCAAAATAATAAACCCTAAACCTTAAACACTAAATCATAAACCTTAAACCTTAAACCCTAAACCCTAAACCTTGAACCTTAATTCCTAATCCCTAAACCCTAAATCTAGAGCCCTTACCTATGATCCCTAAACCCTAAACCCTAAAACCTAAGCCTTAATCCTTAATCTTAAATCCTAAATACTTAACCACAAACCATGAGCCCTAAATTCTAAACCCTAAACCCTAAACCTTAAAAACTAAATCATAAACCCTTAGCCCGACCCTAAACCTTAAACCCAAAACCCTAAATACTGAATCCTAAACCCTAAACCCTAAGTTCTAAGCCCCGAAACCTAAACCTTAAACCATTATCCCTAATCCCTAAACACTAAATCCTAAACCCTAAAATTTACGACATAAACCTTAAACCCTCAATCCTTATTCCCGAGTCTTAAACCCTAAACTATAAACCATAAACCGTAAAACAAAAATAATAAACCCTAAACCATAAACCTTAAACCCTAATCCTTAAACCCTAAAACTAAAACCTTAAGACTTGAACCCCAAACCCTTTTTCATGAACCCTAAACCCTAAACCATATACCCTAATCCCTAAACCCTAAATCCTAAATTATGATCCCTAAACCAAAAACCCTTAAAATTTATCCCTAAACACTAAATCCTAAACCCCAAACCCTAAACTTTGAATCTTCAACCCTAAACCATGAATCATAAAACTTAAACCGTAAACAATGAGCCCTAAACCCCAAACCTTGAGCCCAAAAACCTAAACCCTAAACCCTTATCCTAAAACCATCAACCCTAAACCTTAAACCTTAAACCATGAGCATTAAACCCTAAACCCTAGACCATAAACACTAAATCCTACACCCTAAACCCTTAGCCAAAACCCTCAACTCTAAACCCTAAAACCTAAACCCTAAACCCTAAAACCAAAACCCTAAACAATGAGACCTAAAACCTAAACTCTAAACCATAAACATTGAATCCATATACCCTAAACCTTAAACCATAAATATTAAACACTAAACTATGAAACATAAACCATAAACCCTGAACCCTAAACCCTAAACCTTAAATCCTAAACCCTCAACCCTTAACCCTGAGTCATAAATACTAAAATCTAAATCCTAAACCATAAAACCTAAATTGTGAACCCTAAACCTTGAACCTAAACCATGAGCCCTAAACACCAAACCCTCGCCCTAAACCCTAAACCTTGAGCCTTAAACCCTAAACCATAAATCATAAACCCTAACCAAAAGGAGATTCAAAATAATATCATTTAGTGTGTTTCATTCTATAGGGAATAGTGTTTGAGGTGATCAATCAATTCATTTATTTTTATGAGAGACTACTTCTTTTGAAGCCCTAAAATGACCATTTTGGACATTTTGCAACTAATTAAACACCCTTAAGAAGTTTTTAGAGAAAATATATAACATCTGAGGGTGATATGATAGATAATTGAAGATGTCTAAGTATATTTAGGAAATATTAGGAAATAAAATCTCATTTAGGAGTAATATTTTTAACATCGGGTTTTTCAAGTTCAGGGGAATGAACGCTAAAATGGTAAAAGTTGACTTCTCTAGATGATTCTAGGAGTTATGGAAAGATTTAGGATTAAAAATAGGAATTGGAAGGATATTTGAATAATATATAAGGTGGAATAATCAACATTCATTTAAGGATTAAATATTTTTGTAGGTACTGTAAAACTCTTCAATTGCCTCTCTAAGTTCAAAATGAAATAGGACCTAAATTTTGAGTTACAGGTAGAATTAGTAGTTTCATTGATCTTAAAATGTGAGTTGTTTTATTTCAGTGATGTATGGAGGTCAATAACATGTAACTCATACTCAAATTTAATTTAAGGATCCATCCCCTATCCGGAGGTGGAAACCCATTTCCATGAGGAACAACTTGAGAAAAAAAAGTTTCCATGTACCATAAGCATGCTTACATCCAAATTTCATCTTGGTAAATAAATTGAACTGCGAAGGATTCATCATATTCAATGGTGAAATTTGGATCTCAAAGAGTGACTTTATGATCATCATATCACCAAGGTATTCAGGACCATCATGTGTGAATTATTAAGGCATCATCTCCATGAGATACATATGATTAAATACACGTATGAAAATATTGAAATTTATTCTATAAAAGGATGGTTTTACATAGAAGAAAGATGAAGGGATGATCTTTATATAGAGCACCATGATTCTAAGAATGAATAATCATCTAAGTTCTCTTGATGTAATTCACTTGGTATTATTCACACAAACACATTCAACACCAAGTAGTGTGATCACACCTTAAGGAGGAGGCACATTACAATCACCTTATTTTTCCATAGGACAAGAATACCATTTAGGGAGAAATACTCTATTTAGAATGATCTCATTTTATTAAGAAGTAGACATACATCATAGAGTTGATTCATGGTCATTAAAGTGAATTACGAACAAAATGTTAAAATTGGTATTAATTCAAGTGGTGGTACTACTAAAATCCATTCCACAAGGTCAAAAACCTACAAAATTACTATATGTTTTCCCAAAACAAAGACTCACAATATATATTGTTTGAAAGTTTTAGGTGATTGCTAAAATCCTTAAAATGAATAAGTACTGACCAGATTATATTTTGAAAAACTATCTTCTAGAATATAATTTTCGAGCTACGGGACCACTTCCATTAGGTACAGAGTGACCCTAACATCTTATATTTACTAAAATTATAAGAAATATTAACATTTATTTTAGTAAATATGACTCCTTCAAGCCCTTAAAAACTTCATATAGAGAAAAGCATGTACGCATATTGTGACGATAGAAATTCATACACATTTTAGGTTTTGAATGGCCGAGCCTAGCAAAAATACCGCACTTACATTATTGCAAAACATGATCGCATTTCATTCATTTTTAGGTTTTGTCCACTTTTTGGACCCCCAACTTGGTGCACTTACCCTTCACCAAAATCATAGTCTTAAGAAAATCAAATCAACCCATAATCTAATTATTATACATTGGATATTCACTTTATCTAAGTTTAAACACATCCAATACTTATACGTTGGATATTCACTTTATCCAAATACTAAGTAAACCAAGTCACATTGAGTCTTATATGTTGGATATTCACTTTATCCAAGTTTAAGCATATCAAATCAACCCAAATCAATTATTATGGTCGGATATTCACTTTATCTAGGTTTAAGAAAATTACAAATCCAAATCAAATCAAGAGTCTTATCATTTGGGTATTCACTTTATCCAAATTTAAGAAAATATTTCATCAAATTAGTCCTAACAGACTTTAAAATCAATCCCAAATCAAATCAAAAATAGAATATCCATTGATTTGATCCAAAACACAATTTTAACTTTTAATCAAATCAAACACTAATTTCACCAAACAATTTAAACCACATGAAATGCATCACATGAATCTTTTTATAAAAACTACATGATATGTCATAATAAATCACCATCATGAACCTTTACAACACAAAGAAAAGCAACAATGACACTTTCACCTTCTTCCTTCAATGATGACGAGGAATCGTAAAGTGGTTTCACTACTTAATACAAAACAAATAGTTGATAGGAATTTTCATACCAAATCATAATTTGGAACTATACCTTTAAATTCAAACGAATTGTCTAAAAATTTTAAAGAAGTAATCGAAAAGGGAACTAAAATCGAGAGATCCTTTATTGTTAAAGGCCCGATCAAAACTTGATGCGGTGGTATCATTACTACGGGGCTAGTCAGGCATATAGTAGGTAAAATTTTGGTTTACTTAGACCTTTAGTGATTTATTTGAGTCAATTTTGGTGTCTTTTAGGCTTTAGAGACTCAAATATTTGAGTTGGAGGTTTTCCTTCATTTTTTTATTATTCAAAATTTTAATACTTCTAAAGCCATTTTTGGCTTGTTTATAGTATGTAGGCGTCTATCTAGTGGTCTTATCATGTAAGTAAATAATTTATTGTCACTAAGTGTCTTTGAGAGCTCACTAAGATGCAATATTAGTCATATTGGTCTTAAGTTGTCACCTACGCATTCTTCTTGATATGAAGTCTCCATATGTGATTTGACCATGTAACATTGAAGTTAGTTATGAGAACCATTCAAGTATGAAGGTATAAGGAATAATTTTTAACTGAATCAATCATTGTTCAATCACATGAACTTTAATTTGGAGCTCCAATAAGTGTGTTATCGGGTTTTGAAATTTGTGTATGCATACACTTTGCAAAATTATTTTGCATTAACTCCATTCATGAAATTCTATGAAATACTATGTTTTATAATTAAATGTATGTGTTTACTTGAGTAAGTTTATAAAAACTAGGAAATTGAAGGTATCAATATTTTTGCACCTAAAGAGTCAAGAAATCATTCACATTATATTGTGTTATCTTCCCCAGAATTTTGTGTAGAGAAAATTGTGGTATATGGTAGGAATAGGACACGGATGTCAAGAACTTTAAAGGAAAATATTAGTAAAGGGAGAGAGAATAATTTTTCTCAGGATTTTGAAGATCCTAGATACTATCACATAAGCATTCAAGTGAAGACTTGAGTATAGAATACTGGGAGATGGTTTATAGATAGGAACCCCTGGTTTCTTATAATAGAATAGATCATTTACAGGAAATAACACGTGTTTCAAGTACCTTAAAGTGTTTCTGGTAATATCTAAAGGTTCCCACATATCATTTAAGCCTATTTGAATAGGCTTTAAGCCTTCAAAAATAATATAATTAAATTAGTGGGTAAACTTTGTCTCCCGTGCTCCATGTACATACGTAACTTGGGTTTGAGAATAAGAGACCTAAAACAAAGTATTTTGCTTCAAAATTTTAAAAATATCATCTTGAGGATACATTTTAACTGAATCAAGAGTAAAATTGAGAAATTATTGGATTAAACCCAAGATATTCATAATTGTGTCTTAACACGACTGTTTCTATTTCATAAGATCTAGTAGGAATCAATTATGAAATTTTGAGAATTTTTTATCAAAACAAGCTACAATGAAAGCTTGAACATTGAAATTTGACATTATTGGTCCTTTGAAAACGTGAATATTTTATAGGTTGAAGGTTTAAATCAAAATTTTGACAATGAAAACAATGAACCAAGTTAGAAGGAAGGTTAGTCTTGTAAAGGGAAATGTATAGAGAGAAGCCAAGGTATTAATAGTTTCCTCATGAAACGTTTCTCACACTTCCACATAGGAAAATTTTATTCAAAAATTTTAATGGATTCCTAAGATTACTTGAAGGTCCTTCAATCATATGTCATTCCACAAGTATTGCTCTCAAGAAGGTAAAAAGGATAGTCTTGCAAAAGTGAAGAAAATAGTTTGATTTGATTGCTTGAACTTAATTTGATGAATGCATTAGCACTGTAAGAGACTCTTTAGACTTATTATAAGTTTTATTGAATTAATTTTATTTATTTAATACATTTGCAATCATGTGGGTTCTTAATAAGCCACAATGAGTAGTTTTTTCAAATATGAAGTGAGTTGGTCAATTTTTTGACTCCAATGTTTTGAAGGGCTAAGATAAGATAAATAAAGGTTAGAAAACATGTATGTAGCATGGAGTGAGTTGTTTTAAGCCTAAAGCAACAAAATTTTAGGCTTTTGATGTTTATAATTATAGAGAACTAGGTGAAATTGCAATATATAGACTAAGTTTTGTTTGACTATCTAATATTCCTTGTTGAGATTTTGATGATGCTAGAGTAGGCTACATCATATTGGTATCGAGTGGGAGAATAAGAATAAATTTAAAAGGAATTGATAGAAAGAAATAAATAAAGAAATAGTGAAGAAGAATATATTGAAAGGAAAGAGAATAGGTTGACAAAAATTCCACCAAGAAGAACCAACAAAGGAGGAGGTAGAGAGAAGCCAAGAGAAACTCATTGGTTTGCAATGTTGACCAATATCCAAGACATGTTAGGTGCATTGGAATTATCTCAAAGAAGAGGGAAGGCACTAGAAGAAGATAGTGATGAAGAGGAAGGAGAAATACCAGTGAAAATAATAAAAGCACCAGAAGAAGAGGATAATCCAGATGTAAAGCTCTTAAAGGAAGTTATAAGATCAAGTAAAAATCCAAAGAAGAAAGTGGAAGAGTATGGTGGTAGCCTCCATCCATAAGTGCTTATAGAATGGATAGCTAAAATGGATAAATACTTTGATTTAGAGGGCATTGTAGAGAACAAGAAAGTGAAGTTTGCAGTGACTAAACTCATAGGACATGTAGTAGTATGGTGGGATTTTGTGCAGCAAGAAATATTGAGCAGAAACAAAGAGAAGATCAAGAAGTGGGATAATATGATAGCCAAGCTAAAAGGTAAGTTCATTCTTGTTGATTATCAAACTAGTTTATTCAAGAAATTGTAAAATTTGAGACAAAGAGAGGAAAGTGTAACTGATTATATTGATGAGTTTTACAAGTTGGCTATGAGGTCTGGACATGTACAAGATGATGCTGAAGAAGTGGAAAGGTATGTGAATGGATTGAGGTTGAAAATTCAAGATGAAATCAACCTATTTCACTTGAGATTAGTAGAGGAAGCATATCAAAAACCTTAAGAGTAGAGGAGAATTTTTCAAGAAAACATACTCAATTTTTGAGAGGTAGAGGAAGAGGAGTAAGAGGAATAAACTAGTAGTCCTGGAAGAAGACAATAACAAAAAAATGGAGAAGTGGCTATTTCACAACCACAGAGCTCATTTAGAGGTGGTTATTCAAGAGGTGGATATAAATACAAAGGTAGAAGTTGTTATGGAAGAGGTAGAGGTGAATTTAAAGGTAGGTGCTACAAATGTAACAAGTTTTCAGGACATACGTATTTTAAGTGTCATGAATACCCTCAAGAAAGAGGTAGTAGGGTTAGTGAAGAAATAAACCAAGTGTACATTATAGAAGAATAAGGAAGTGCAACATCACCAACTTTAGGAGAAGATCCTAAAACAGGAGAGTCTTTGATGATGAGGAGAGCTATGGTGAATGCAAGAAAACAAGAGGAACTAGTGCAAAGAAGAACATTGTTTAGGAAAATATGAAAATCAAGAGGTAAGTGTTGTAAGCTTATTATTGAAAATGGTAGTACTAACAATATAGTGTCTAGTGAAATGGTAGAAAAACTAGATTTGAAGAAATTTAAGCATCCTAATCCATACAAGGTTTCTTGGGTACAAAAAGAGCATCAAGTACTAGTAACTCAACAATGTTTGGTTGATTTCAAGGTGGGTAGATATTATGATTAGGTCTTATGTGACATTTTACCCATGGATGCATGTCATCTTTTGTTAGGAAGACCATGGAAATTTGATAGAGAGCCATCCATGATGGGTGGAAAAATACATACACATCTGTAAAATATGGAGAGAAGTATACGTTGAATCCACTGAAGGATAGAAATGCGTGGCCTAAGCAACAATCAAGGATGATGTTTATGCTATGGAAAAAATTATTTAAATAGAGGAAATAAGGCAAGTTAAGTGAGGAAAAAGGTAGTACAAAAGAAGACAATGTGGTAGTGGCTTTGCAGAGAGAATGAATACCAACAATTTCTACAAAAAGAGAATGTGGAAGTTGAGAATGGAAAACTAAGTCATGATTAACACATAGATAATGGTGCACTAGAAGAAGTAGATAAGAAGTGGTGTGGCCCAACATATAAGGTAGAATCAGAACTTGAAACAAAGTAACTCAGTCTTAGAAATCATGAAGTTGCAAGAACAAGGTAGACGCAAACACAATGAGGAAAAGATGACAGTAAAGTATAAATAAGATACTTAGTTTTAACCTCTAATATTTGTTTAAGTATTTTTGGTGTAGGTATGATAGAGAAAATAATAATGGAGTAGTTCTGTTAAGAGGAATATACCATACCAACATCAATTTTTCTCAATTTTGAGAATGGAAACAAGTAACAAGAGGAAAAAGGTCAAGTTAGGACCTGTATCATAGGTCAATAACATCAAGGAACCTTTTATAAGAGCATAAATTAGGTGTTGAGACTCAGTCCACTACTGAAGAAGACAAGGTACAATCCTATAACAAGTAAAGAGTTTGAAATGATGATCCATACAAGAAATATTACTAAGAACATGGTACAACTTCAAGGTATCTCTCAAGAAATATCTACAGACCTAGAGCAATTTCAAGAAGTCAAACCAAATTGGAAACAAAGGAAAAAGACAAGAACCAACCGGAAATCATACATCTCCATGAAATTTTCTCTTTTCCCTTGGTATTATGATGCAATAGAATCATTACTCTAGGGCTAGTTAGGAATCTAATTGGTCAATTTTTTTGTTACTTATAGCTTTAGTGATGTATTTGAGTCAATTTTGGTGTCTTTTAGGATTTAGAGATTCAAATATTTGAGTGGGAGGTTTTCCCTCCATTTTTGGCTTATTCAAAATTTGAATATTTCCAAAGCCATTTTTGGATTTTTCATAGTATGTAGGGGTCTATCTAATTTTCTTAGCATGTAATTAAGTCATTTATTGTCATTAAGTGTCTTTGAGAGCTCACTAAGATGCAAGATTGGTCATATTGGTCTTAAGTTGTCACCTAGGTCTTCTTCTTGTTATGAAGTCTCCGTATGTGACTTGACCATGTAACCTTGAAGTTATTTATGAGAAACCATTCAAGTAGGAAGGTATAAGGAAGAATTTTCAAATGAATCAATCATTTATCAATCACATGAATTTGAATTTGGAGCTCCAAAAAGTGTGTTGACAGGGGTTTGGAAATTATGTGTATGCATACAATGTGAAATTGTTTTGCATTAACTCCATTCTTACAAATATGTGAAATAATTTGTTTGATAATTGCATGTATGTGTTTACCTAATTAAGTTGATAATAAACTAGGAAAGTGAAGGTTCAAGTATTTGTTTCACCGAAAGAGTCAAGAAATCATTCACACTATATTGTGTTATATTCCTCAAAATTATGTGTACATAAAATTGTGGTACATGTTAGGAATATGATAGGGATATCAAGAAATTTAAATTAATATATTAGTAAAATGAGAGATAATTCTTATTCTCGATATTTTGAAGAGCCTAGAGACTATCAAATAATCATTCAAGTGAATACTTGAGTGAAGAATCCTAGGAGAGGCTCTACAGCTTAGGAATCCCTAGTTTCTTGTTACATAAAAGAGAATTTAGAGGAAATAGAACATGTTTCAAGTAACTTAAAAGGTTACTGGTAATATCTAAATGTTCCCAAAGATCAATTAATCCTATTCAAATATGCTTTAAGCCTTGGAAAAGAGTATAATGAAATTAGAGGGTAAATTTTTTCTCTCGGGCTCCTGTACATGCACAACTAGGGTTTAAGAATAAGATACCTAAAAAAATTCTTCAAAATTTTAAAATTATCATCTTGAGGATACCCTTTAACTAAATCAAGAGGAAACTTTAGAAGTTATTGGAGGAAATCAAAGATATTCATAACAGTGTCTTAGAAGAATTTGTTTTTATTTCATAAGATCTAGTAGGAATTTGAATTATGGAATTTTGAGCATTTTTTATCAAAATAAGTTATAGTGAAATCTTGAACATTTAAATTTGACCTTATTGGACCTTTTAAAAGTTAATATTTTTGAATCAAAATTATGATAAGTAAAATAGTGAACCAAGGTTAGAATGAACGTTAGGCTTGTAAAGGGAAGTTTATAGAGAGAAGCCACGGCATTAATAATTTCCTCAAGAAACCTTTCTCACACTTCCACATAGGAAAATTTTATTAAAAATTGTTATGTTATTAAAAATATTACTTTAATTTCCTTCCATCCTATGTCATTCCACCACTATTGCTCTCAAGAAGTTAAAAAGGATAGTCTTGCAAAAGTGAAGCAAATAGTTAGATTTAAATTTCTTGAACTTAATTTGATGAATGTATTAGCACCGTAAGAGAATATTTAGACTTTTAATAAGATTTATTGACTTCATTTGACTGATTGAAGCCATTTGCAAGCCTTTGAGTTCTTAAGAAGCCACAATGAGTAGTTTTTGCAAAGATGAAGTGAGTTGGTCAATTTTTGTGACTCCAAGGTTTTGAAGGGCTGAGATAAGCTAGATAGAGGTTAAGAAACATGTATGTAGAATGGAGTGATATGTTTTAAGCATAAAGGAATATAATTTCAATATTTTTATGTTTATAAGCATAGAGAACTAGGTGAAATTGCAAGATATATACTAAGTTGTGTTTGATTATATAATATTCCTTCTTGAGAGTGTGTTGATGCTAAAGTAGGCTACATCAAAACTAGTTTAAAATATCAAACACACAACAATAACAAAAAAATTTATAAGAGATACAATCACTAATTCTCATCATGCCCAAAACATTCAAAATAATCGACCAAATAAATCAATTAGGTAACCAATTATCTTCCCTAGTAAGAAACTACTCCACGCGACATAAAACAAAGATAATTCACACCTCTTAGAGAAATACTTTCTAGTGTTCTCCATAGATTAGAAGATTATAAAATGGTAACCTATCCACATACAATACCCTTCATAAAATATAAACCAAAACCTATGGTAAAAAGAATAAAATTATTGTGAATATCATCGCATAAATGGTCATCCTACAAATCATTGCTCAAATATCTATCATTACATTCAAGATCTACTTAATAGTAGAGACATTCAAATTGAATATACTTCAATCAAAAAAATTCCAAGGAAGACATTAGAGGTGTGGCAAGACCCTTTTAAAATCATGGAACAAATGATACATTTAAAGAAAAGGGTTAGTCATAAAATAATGTTGAGTTTGAATCTATCAATTCATTTTTAGATCCTACGCCTAACACTCATATCTATGTTATAGAAATTTAAAAAACACAAGTTTTGGAAACCTACACCTAAGTAATCTTCCACATCCATAACACCTCAAACATCCAATCCTAAGTCTATTTTTTCCACAAAAACTATCAAATGTAAAATATTTGTTTAATGTCAATGACATATCAAACAATTAGATAAGACATCTCCACAAATCCCTCCCATGGCTTTTCCCAAAACAACACCTACGCTTCATGATATCCATACTCGTGCATTCCATGATGTGTGTGTTCCTAAAGGTATTAACACAACCATTACAATATTTAATCACAAATATATCATCAAATAATCCAATCCTATCATTTGGTCCTCATGACCTTTTGAAATCTAACATCATAAACATCAATTCATTATACATTGAAGCATTCATCACTAATCATAAAATCAAAAGTTTGTTTGTCAACAAAATAGAAACATTGAATATTTTCTTTAAAAGAATATTAATATGCCTTGGAGACCTATTTACAGATCAAATATTTTCTCCCCATAGCATTCCTTTCACATATTAAAACCATATTGACATTGATATCCTATTCAAATCCCAATCATATATATATCTAACTCCACCTACGTGGGATATCATTGACAGAGATATTGGATAATACAACCTCCAAAATGTAAATTACAAATTACCATTATTTGCACAAATTTCTTGATTATCTATCCAATAAAAACTTATTCATTGAAAATATTTCCATTGACATCGTTGACTTAGACCTTGTAATGACCACAAAATTAGGCACACAAATACAATAGTAGAATCTTTGGAATAATTTTTTGACTTACATTTTCATATACATGACACCACATGGGAACGCTTAGGATAATTAAACATCACACAAGACATAAATACCAACATGGTCCACACGTACCACAAAGTGACAAGTGATTGGCTTGAGAAGGAGGGATGAAACACATGACCAATCCTACCTAAGAGGCTTACATAAGGGAGAGGTCATCATTATAACTACCCCTTATCCCTCCAAGAAGGGATCCTGGATATCCTTTGGTTCCTCCAAATTATACACACCACATCAAATTCTAGAGGCCCCCTTATCCCTCCATTATAACATGCTCTTATACCTCCACTAAGACTAGCCATGAATCCCCTTGTTTCCTCCTAAACAATACACACATTTCACTTATTCCTCCCTTCACTAGCTACACCTTATGCCTCCAATACACAATGATGAAACCTCACCATAAAAAAAAAAAAAAAATAACCATATGAACGGATGATGCATATCATCACTACACTTCCTAGTAATAAAGGACATACAATGATCATATTTCCTAAATGACAAGGATAACAACGATGAAACCATAATATAACTCATGGATAGACACTTCCCACGATAAAAATAACTTCCATGAATCTTAATTATTACAATATGTTTCAATACTTAAACTTACGAGTTCAAGACACTTAACATGTGATCATGCATTCTCCATTATATCTTCTAAACTAAATTTCCTTTACATCAATTAAAATTCAACTTAATATGGTTTCATTTAATTTGGTTCATGTACATTATTGTAATTAATCTTATAACTCATTTGTTAATAAAGACATTTGTATGCACACGAGGTTACTAATTCTTATCTCTATGAATCATTTCTAAAGGGAATGCTTACTTGGCTTTACATCATGCCTTCATTACACAATAGGGACAAGTGTAATACCAAAAGAGGAGAAGTTCATAGTTTTAAGGATTAAGGGTCATGATTATTTCTTTCATTTATACTTAATAATTGATTTGGTTCACATTAACTTTTACGCGACATGGGTTTCTTTATTCACAACATAAGAAGGTTTAATCATGTTACAAGGAAGATCAAGTTTCACTTTTATCATGGGACAACATCTCATGATTACATTTCAAGGTATAAGAATTAATTATAATTTGTTATTTTCCACATTTAACTCTTAATATCATGTTATAGGAAACCATATTGATAACTACATCAAGGATTAGGATTCATCCATAACAAAAATCCTCAAAATGTATTTCAAGAGTAACTCAAACCATGAAACCAAACCCTTGTTTACTCATATGTCATCTTAAGTGGCTTGCATTTTATTTTAAACTGGATTCACATGAGGTGTTAATTAAGAGAAACTATTCACCCTGTTACACACACAATTACCATAGCTAGAGAAAAATCCACATTCTTAATATAGCGTTTAACTACAGTCATTCATAGTAGATGGGTTCACAATAATGTCTCTAAGCATACAAACTATGATGATAATATCAAAATTGGGCTCTTATTTCCTTAATCTAGAAGGTGCCATTGAGTATAATGATTTAGGTTCACCCTAAGGTTTTAGTTTTCTATGTTATGAAGGATCACACGAGAAGGGTAGTCATACAAGGGTTTTATACTAAGGTTGAATATTTTATTTAGATTTATTTTCTACATTTTCAAGTAAATAACACAACACATCGAGAATTATTCATTAATTTCACACTAAAAATGCACTATAAGATGTCAAATTCAATTTTAGTTAACATAAATATCCAACCTTTTTACAATTCATAATTCTGAATCAAAATAACACCCATGATTAAATATACATTTCCCCAAACACCCAAATATAATGTAAACTCATACTTATTACAAAATTCAATAATTAACATTTCAATATATCACATAATGTTGATTTAGCCTCTACAATTTCATTTTTCTAAATAACATGCTAATATGAGATTATTAGTAACACTTCACTTCCTCCATGTCTTGGTACCTGCAACCACCACATGGTCAGCAAAAATGTTGGCATGGAATCCACCTAAATCTAGCATAATTAACGTTTTTTAGTTTTCATTTACATAATGTGGTGCCTTTCCAATAACGGGATTTTTATTTAAAATAATAAAATAAAACTTTAAAACCTTTATATATTTATGATTTTTAAAAAAAAAAAAGAAATTGAGTTCATGGTGGTGGAGTTGGAAAATGACAAGTGGAAGGAATTGATTGGAAGTGGTTTGAAGAAATGATGGGCTCCATGTGAAGGCACATGGGTATGGGAATCCAAAGAGGCACTGTAGACTTGCCATTTTTCTTGCATATTAATACAAGAGCTTTATTTGAAACCCCGAGGCATTAACCATAGACAAAACCCTAGTTAACGTTGGAAATTTAGCAATTATTGGACTCGTCATTGCAATGAGTGCAGAATTTACACTCTTATTTACTATCAATGTTAAAAAAAGATTTTAAACTCTCATAATTAAATAAACATAATATTTTGGGGCAAATATTCTAAATGGAGCTCTAGTTATAACCATCCTAAAATCAATCACATTCAGGTTAAATCATAATGCACAAAGATTAATCTATAACTATAATATCTCCTCATTTTACAAAATAGAAATAGACTAATCTAGATATGTATATGTACCAAGTGATTTTTAATTGTCTATAAGATGAAATGAAACTATTGCTTGCATTGCTTTTGTTGTTGTATACAAAAGATTAAGAAGACATTTGAGATTAAGAGGTACTTCATTTAGGTGAAATATCTAGTGGTATTTCCACGGATTCTTCTTCTTATGAGAACCTATGCCACATGTATTATAGCCTTTATAGCGACCACTTCATGTTTTCCTGTTGTTTATCTTATATTTAGAGTTGTGGTGTTTTGGTTAAGACTTTGGAAGTGCCTTTCCTGCTATCCCACATATGTCACTACAAGATTAGTATTTTTCCCTCTTCCTTTGCATGAAAGCCTATGTTTTTTCATTCTCATCATCTTCCCAACCATATATCCCCTCTTGGAGTGTCATGGATACATGATTTATACAAATGGTTGGTTAAACAGCCTTGGGATATGGCATAGACAACCATCAAAACACATTAGAAAACTGATTTTTTTGGTCACTTTCTCCCAACATCCACCAAAATGGGAGATTCGGACCAAGCACGTGATTTATTTGGAAAAAATCCCGGAAGAGACATGGCGGTATGGAAAAATGAATTATAGGATATACACAAGATGGTTTTGTGAATGTGTATAATTAGTGCTTGAGAGCACAATTTTTTTTTTTGAGCCACTATTATTATTACAGAAACTCTTCTTTGGTGAGTTAATCAATTTTATAGATTTGAATGCCCATGAAGATGTGTACAAAATTTGGAAGAAGATGCTTTGTTTTCTGGTGCACTGTAAGACACGTATGCAAGATGTGGAAACATAAGCAAAACACCTGAAGTGTTTGTCATAATGCGGAAAAAAATGGTTTCATGGAATGCCATGCTGGCTGGATATACAAATGGATTCACAGAAAGGGCATTGGGAACTTGCAAATGAATGAAATTCATCTCGCCTAAAGCCATAATGAAAAAACCCCATGTTTCTTTCCTCCAACAAATATCGAATATGGGTATGGACTTTCCCTTTTCTTCTACACTAAATTCTTCTTTCATCATTTATTGCATTTGGAAATTAAATGTTAATTATTAGGGAATGTAACTCTAATCAATGATCAAACATTACTTCATTTGGAATTGTCAAACATCAAAAAATTCCAACCTCGAATGTTATTCAATGGAGCGCCACACCCAAATGTACCACAAATCCAAAAATCCTAGCATGACCTCTAGCAATGTGGGACACCATGGGGACCTTAACTAAGTTTTTGAACTTATTTAATGCCCTTGAAATTAAAATTTCTAAGCCCACTTAGCTTATTAGTCACTTGTAGTGACGTGCTCATTTTATTAAAACGTGATCGGTTTCAAATTACAATTGTCACTTAGTTTGAGAGAAACTAAAAGCCACCACAACCTACCTCTATACTGCCAACAAGATAATTCTAACTCACCTTCATTTAAATGAAAATTCCTTTGGAGACTAGTTTTGTAAGTGGGTTTTGGGGCCCACTAGTCACTGCGTGATAAGTATGGATGACATAATTATGATAATCAGCCCCAAAGTTGCTCTTGTAACTTAATCTATTCTTGTCATTATCAACTTCCTTCAGACACAATGAATTCCATATATGTGGGGGAATAAGTAGGAATCATTAAAATTTGTGACCAAACTTGAAACGAGTGTGTTTAAGACCCATTTTGTAATAAATTTTGTTGTTTTGGACTATTTTCTCAACTTTAGCTAGAATCTTCTTATGGAGTCTTGTTTGACTTCTAACCACTTGTGTCATTTCATAGTACCATCACAATACTATGTAGAATTTTATTGTATCTTTTATCTTTTATGAATGGTTTTGGGGTGAGAAAATCAGAAAATTCTATACACGCCCACCTATTTCCTATTACCTGTTCAGGATATAGGAAAGGGAAATAGAACTAGATCAATGATGCCCCAAATGGATCTAGCATGGGGTCTACTCCCCTATTTATATATGGGTCAGTCAAGCACTTAGAAACTTCTCAAATCACATATTTTTCTTAGCTATATAGGGCCTTGGTTAGTAAACCTCTAAAGTATGAGGTAAACAAGATGGGGTGACTCCCTCTTCTCTCTCTACAAATGACTATGATACTTTGGTTGATTTGAAAATGTAAATGAATTGGGAAATATAATTTGGTTTGAAATGAAATAAAAATGGACATGAAACATAAATATTTGTGACATTGTGAATGGAAAATAAAAAAATTATTAACTTTCTCATGCATCCTTATACTCTCTCTCTGTAGTACCAAAAATTAAGTGCAAATGAATGTGAAAGTGTGGATGCATGAGAAATGTACTATGGCTTCTTCTCTCCATATATCTCTCTCTCTCTCTCTCTCACTTATCTTTAATTCTAATTGTTCGAAATGATGAATGTGTGCATTTATGCTTGAGTGTAGAGGATTTCCATACCAGTTCTAAGACTAACCCTATGGTGGTTATAGGTACCCAAACAATAGGAGTAGTAAAATGAAACTTGTGTCTTTTATTAACATATTATCTGAAGGAAATGTAATTGTTTAGAACATTTCAGTGATATTGTTATGAATATAATGTATTACTTGCATTATTTCCATGATGTATATGATAGTGTTGTATATTGGGAAAATATACCATTTCATACGTAGTTGTACTTGTTTTTGTTTGACAAATGTTAATCTTAATTGTAATTGTATATTCTGTTAAGTAAATGAAGTTGATTGTATCATGTTTCTATGGAAAACAACGTTGAAGAATCATTTCTTTTAGTGTCAAAATAAATATAGGAGGATGAAACTAGAACCTTGTCATCTAAAATGTTCAGTGTCTTTGTAATTTTGGATATGATTGTTCCAGTAAAATTGTTGGAAAATAATTTTAAATAGTGTTATTTAACCTATCCCTAGTGTTGCATTGACTGGGAAATCACTTAATATTCAAATAAAATATCAACTTACATTTTTGTGTTTATAATGTTGAGTGGGAATTGACGGGACAAACTTATAACTTGAAATATTTACCTTTGTTAAATGGAATGATCCTCTCTAGTAAGCCTTGACTTTTGTTGGCTTCAAACATCTTTCATAGTCCTATAGACTTAGAGGTATCGTATGTGTTCATGTGCTCCTCCTTAGGAACCTAATTGAGAGTATTCGTGTGGGTATGAACATGTGTAAGATGCCTTAGTGCAAGGCATAATGTCACTTTAGTGGCATACAAGATGACATGTTGAGCTTGAAATCTCATTGTTGTTTTAGAGACGAACTAACATTAGAAGTGGAATATAATTTTGGACCACATGGATAATTAGGTTATGCATTAATGTACTATTACATTTTTAATTATAAAGGAAAATTTGTAACTTTCCCTTGTTTGATAACGTACCCTTGTGATGTCGGCCTAATAATTTTAAGTGTTGTGGATATTACTCACAACTTAATAAATATTTCTTATGATGTGAAATTGGATGTGAATTGATCCACATGAGAACAAGTGATTGAGAAAACATAGTTTCTCATTTAAGAATAAAAAAATAAAATGTGTACATGTTAAGATAATTCAAATTAATAATTGAGTGATATATTTTTATTAGAAATCAAATAAATGAACCAAACCTAATGGAACCCTTCATAAGTTAAGTATTAAATGAAAGTGATAAAATCTAGTCATGGAATACCTCAAGTGGCATGAAGGCTTTGCAAGACAGAGGAATTTGATTACTCTAACTTTGTCTTGTGGTAGGGTGTCAAAACCTTCAAGAAATAATGAATGTAGTAAATCAAGTGACCTCTCATGATGTTAATGAACATATGAGATACGATTGATTGTTACCAATGATTGTAAATATTGATTTAGAAGGATTTTTAAATGTGTAAAACTTTATAACTTTTACATTTGAAATTTGTGATATACCTCAAATTTTACCCTCCCCCTTTTAAAAAAATGGCATCTAAGTGTCCTCCTTGTCCCTTCTTACTTTGAATTTTGCAAATATATGGTGGGGGCCACTTTGTTTAATTTAAAACTTTAGTTTGATTTCATTTCATGTTTAAAGTGGTTTTGGAACATTTGCATGTCGGCATTAATATGATTAGATGTTCACATTGATATAAGATGTTACCTTGGGAACTTTACAAATTGATGATCACAGTTTATCAAGATGACGATTGAATTTCAGCTTACATTAACCATTTTCAAATTCCAAGCTCACTTTTCTATATATATCTTCTTTCCATGGTGGCAGCAAGAGTATTGGTAAGTGTCATTTTCTTTGATTTGCATTAATTTTGTATTATGTGACATTAAACCTAGTTGATTTAGTGATATTATGTTTAGTAATGGTTGTGTTTGTATGTATGGTATGATGGTGGTATATTTTGAAATTCTAGTATATGAGTTTTGTTCAGAACTTATGCTATATTCCACCACTTCTTTGATTATGGATTATTGAGCCATTGGTTATTTAAATCCCTTAATTGAATAAATTATAAAGGGGACTAAGATGCATGGAGGTTAAATCATATTTGCATGTTGTGAACAAATGTCACTTAGGAATTTTGGGCGGTTAGTGTTGATTTCATTCTTTCATTCAAGAAATACAAATTAGTGTCCTTGATCATGAAGTGGGAAATAAGGGATTGTGGTCATTAATGATTAATAAAGGAAAGTTTTAGGACACAAGTCTTGATGTACCTCAAGAATTTAAGACTCGACCTCAAGCCTATCCTTTTACCATCACCGTCGGTTTATGTTGGTGATTTGATTTTTTTCACTTCTATGGTGAAGCCCTATTAAAATTTTATGAAGTTATTTTCATCCTCCACTGTTGGCTTCAAATTACATTTGGGGGTTCAGATTTAGTTTTCAATCTATCTTGCAAGGTATGTTTGTTCTTAGCTATCTATGGATTGTTGATTTTCATGCATACAGACTTGTTTCCTAAACTCAAGTTAATTCTTGGATTTTTTTATATCATGTTTGAATGTATTTTTAAGGTTCTTTGTTCTATTTAGGAGCCAAGTTTAAGAATTTTGGGACTGTGTGAGGTTGTGACTTTGCCTTAGTCAAAATGTGATCTTTCCACTGTTTATTTGATTTCATTTACTCGAATCTCATTGTTATGAAGAATGCCTGGAGGTAAAAGGGTGGTTTGGTGAGATGTTTAGTTCGAATGAAGGAAGAGAAGTTTGGTTTTGATGAAACATTGTGAAAATAATGTTATATTACTCACATTATACTGTGGATTCTTATTAGTTTCAATGATGTCAATTTGAATGTGACTGTTAAATGGAAGTTTGAAGTTTTGAATGGTATGAAATTCATTATTTGTTCTTGAGTTGGGTTTGTAGAATGAAATATTGCAAGCTCTTGACTTTAGAAATTTCATTGGCAGTTGAGAATCCTAATGGGTAATGAAATGATAAGTTGTGTAGTTCCTTTTTTTTTTAAATTACGTAAGGTGGTTTATTGATAAATTGTTGTGGTTCTGTGACTTACCCATTTGGTGTATTTTTCTATGAAAGTGTATTTGACAATATCTTGTCTTCTGTGAACAAAAGAAAATGTTTATCAAAACTATGTCATTCTTAGCATGTTTTGAGGCCTTCAGAGAGGATTCAAAATTTTGGGTATTGTTCTTTCTTGTTAGATGATGCAAACATATCTCTATTTTAGTTGAATATCGTAAAATGATAGTAGTTTTCAAAGGGCATTTACATTCAAGTCGTATTCGGATAGATTTTTTTGTTAATATTGTTGAAAGAAATTATTCTGTGTGTTTGCATATTATTGACTTCACAAGATTTCTATTCAAGATAATGAGGAAATTTTCACTGTGTCATCCAGAAATATTTGTTCAGTTCACTATGATTTCTCATATTATGATGATTTGGTTATAAATTACAAAGGGATTGCAAAAACATGTTTACATGAGCACCTATCTTATAAATGTGGTCTGATATATCAATTGAACATTGATAATGGATTCAACTTTTGAAATTTGGATTTAGAATTTTGAGTTGTAAAATACATGGAAGAAATGATGTTTCATTGAAGTATACAATGATGGTTAAATAGGGCAACAAAAAATTTTGATAGTATTTTTATATGACCTCATAATTGTTTGACCTCTATTTCTGGGATGAAATAGTTCAAAAAATGATAATTTGCATGATGATTACTTTGAATATATGCCTATATCTAGATGGAATGGATGGGGAAATCCATGGGGTTCTCATTCCAATGTGGGTTTTCCTAATAAAAATAGATTCACACTATGCAGAGATTCTCCTTGTGGTGGAAGAAGAGGTTCTAACTTGTTTTGGGGCCATAGAATTGTTTTCTGCTAAAGTGGTCCTACTCGTGTCTCAATGCATTTTGATTCTAGATATCCTATCCTTTGGGAAGTCTTGCAAATGATTGACTGCCTAAATAATCAGCCTACTCATAGCCTACCAAAAGTAAATGCCCCACATATTTTGTATCATCGGTTCCATTCGATCATGCCAATTCCATCTCTCATAGGCCATCCCACTCCAATCCTCTTCCACATAATGTAGAGAGTAATCCGTCATTGCATACCTTGGGGAATTCTATAGAAGGAACCCTCCCTTCGCTTAAACGGGTTAGATCCTCTTTGACCATACCGACAAAGTTATGTTGTGTCAAATGAGTAAACTTTGAAGTGTATAGCAAGTTTGGTGCTATGACATGTAGTTTTTAAATAGGGAGTTATACGAGTATACATAATTTAGAGCAACAATGGCACCACTGTTTTCTTGATTTGTCTAGAGATAATTAGATTATGATATTTGACTCGTAAACTTTGGAACTTGTTATTTTGAGACAATTGTTATCTTGAATTGGTGGCATTTGACTTGGTTATATTTTGATTCAGATGCACATATTACTATATTATGATATTATTATATTTTTGTGATGAGAATGTTTAATCTATGAGGTTGCATATATATAGATGTTTAGAAAAGATTAAACTCTATATTTTAATGTTGATTAATATGGTTTAAAATTTTTAATGTAAATGATATGGTTATATGGATGATTTAGAATTAATGTTTTACTTTAATAATGTGGTTCCTCGCCCTTATATTTGTTTCTCATTATTATTATTTGTCCATATCAATTTATGATATGATTATTAATCATCTATCATAAATTTAATCGATGATTTCAATCATTTGATGTTATATCAATTAAATGGCATTATTAAAATATTATTTCTATAGTGCCATTATGTTATGATGAGATTGGTTATAATTGTTTTGTGGTAGAAGAAAAGAAAGTAAGAAGAATGGATATTTTGCACAGGAAGAACATTAAGGTAATTTGCATTTGAGTTTAGTGCATTTCATTCTATATTTTCTATGAAATTATTCTGAATGAGCCTTTGATTATAGGATTTCAATAACTTAAATTTGAGGATTTGAGTTTAAACATTAGATACAACATGTATATCTAGTTATATTACTATTATTCTGATTATCTAAATGTTATTTTTTTGTGTAATCTATAATTTGTTTGCAGAATTAGATCTACATATCTAGGGGATCATGAAGGTTGTTTACATAGATTTCTAAGCATTTAGGTTTATAAATTTTCCTTTTGGCTATTGTATTTTCGATCTTGATTAAAGTTGATTTCAAAGTTGATTTTTTCTTCCGATTTGTAAATCAGTTTCTCATCTTAATATAAAATTCATGTTGGTATCTTATAACTTTGTATTACTATGTATATGTTGTATACTTTTTGATATTTTACTCACATGTTATTGTTTTAAATCAGAAATATGAAATAAAGAGTGCATTTGATTAAAGTTTCATTTTCTACATTGTATGAAATCTGGAGTAAAAAGGATAATTTATAATCGAGAGTTAAAAGGATATATTTCAGATTATATGAAAGCAATTTTTATGTAATCAATACAATGTATGTATTAATGATGTTGCAAAGCTTGCTTTCATCCCTCTAAAAGGTTATCTAGTTCATAAATATCACTCTGTTGGATGGGGTTGATAATATGTAGATTGTGGGTTTTGTTTCTTTGTTGTTCTTGCATTTCGTGTTTTCTTGTCTTTTCTTTGTTTATTTCTTGTTTGCATATTCTCTCTTTTCTCGAATGAATTAAAGGGTCTTCCTAGAATCTTAGTTTTTTATCTATAAACGATTTAAGATATAGACTACCCTACACTTAGAATATTTTCAAACTCCCCTATACAATTAAAGCTGGTTTGATTCCGTCTTAACCTTTTATGATAGGTAAAAGGGTTAATTAAGTTTCGTAAATTTTCTTTTGACAACAACCACTTTCTCCCTCCTGGATAAATTCATGTCCCTTAGTGTGTAGTAGTGGATTACCATGTGTTTCTCATAGGGTGTAGTTTCCCCCATCCATGAATGCTTTTGAAGTTAATAGATCATGGAGCCTCTCTTAAGGGTATTGGTGAAAGAAACGTTGATGCATATTTACTAAACGATTTAAATAGTTCCTTGGAAGAAATTTGAGAAGAATATAGTTGTTGGGTTGTCTTGTTATATGCATTTAATACTTGATTGTTTAAGAGCGATGAAATGAGTAGTTAGGTGCGGGTCACCACTCCTTGTAGTCATGAATCCCTAAGTGTAAATTATGTGTCATTTGAATTACAATTTTTCTAAAACAATGCCAATAGTGAGACCAAAGTGCGACGTAAGTGTAAAGAGTATAAGAGTAAACAAGATTTTGGGTTAGGAATAATGTCATACTTGAAGTCCTTATAACTTAACTAGAATTTTTCATGTTGTTGGTGACATCAAACTTTCAATAAAAGATAATCTCTCTCTTATATATATATATATTTTCATGAAGTTAAAATGTTGTATTGACTCAAACAAGTTATTGAACTATATAAACTATAACATGAAAATAAAGGTACCATAATGAAAGGATGTTTACGGGAAAATTTATCTTGAATCTAAATCTCCTCTAAATACTAAGATTCCTTCCTTGACTTCATGTTAGTTCCCCTTGTCTAACAAGGGTAAAATTTAAACATCGAATATTTTTTTTGAGAAGAATAAATTTAACATAAGAATGAGAATATTAGGAATTTTGTATGTGTTTTGAAATGTGGAAAATAACTATTTATTTATGGATATTATTGTAAGGGAGAAAGAGCCAAATTAAGTGGTCGTATTGTAAGTTGAATGTTAAATGAAATTAAGATTATTTATGTGGAAAAGGATCATTTATCCTTTCATGATAAAATCTCTTAGAATTTTAATCAAAACTAAGATGTAACCATTATAATGATGTGTTGTGGATTTTTCAATCCTTGGGTCCCTTTTATGGTTAGGTCATTGCTAGTATTTTTTCATTATGGAAAGTGTGGCATCAACATGTATATGGTGTTATCATGTTGTCTATGTGGGTCGATTTTTTGTGTAAGTTTCTTATGTGATGTTAAGTTTCTCTATTGGAGCCCATGTGGTGTTGTGTAGTGATCATTTAATGAAAAAAATATATTTGGATAATTTAACTATTGTCTTTTGGTCTTGAAAATGTGGGAATTATAGTTGAGTATCAGAGCTAGGTTTATACTCTTGAACCTCTCTCGGACATTTGGTGTGTGATGGTTATGCATGGTGGAGGAGGAGATGGGAAGATTAATGTGATAGTATGACGTGATGTGAAAACTTTTAATTATGATCATATGAATGCACCTATTATGTTTCCACTTGGTGTGTACTATCTGTGTTGTTGATGTGTATGGTGATGATATTTCTCTCTCTCTCATGGATTAAACATGTATTACATGTGTGTTACCACCTTGTTGGGTGAAAAAAAATGTTAATGTGAATGGTGAAAGTGTTGTGGTGTTTCGTCATCTTTTGATGTTGTGTATGTGTATCAATGTGTTGTGTACTAAAGGGTGGTTCCTGATATTTTGTATCATACCATGTTATTTCTACCATATTATGATGTATCATGATGTATGTCATGAAAATTTTTTGTAATTGTGTATATGTAATTGACATTAATCACTATATTCATCATATCTATGTATTCATGTGATATGTGATAAAATGTGTGTCATGAATTAGGGGCATATGATGATCATATGTCTCTTATTGTGTTGTACTTACACTTTTGGTGCATCGTGTGGAAATTTTATGTGATTGTAAGTCATGGAACATTGTTATGTTATACCCGTAATTTACTAGGCATAAGATGTTATGGTTATTTGTTCGTATACATCATTGTGTTAGTAATGTAGTTATGTGCTATGTTTTGTACCTTACACTAACTAAATCTAAGGGAAGAAATTGATAAAAGTGTATGTGTGGAGAGAGGAGGCATGAACCAAGTTTCCATAACCTTGAGCCGAGTATGAGTTTGGAAGTGGAGTCTCATGTAGACTAAAAACCCACTCTATCCATTTGGTATACTTTGAGCTTTCTCAATATATTGTGGATGCGCACCACCTTAGGCTCAGATTATGTAAACTATAGTTCCCTTTTGTCTCCTATGTGAGTTATCCATCGAACAATCCTATGTGATACCGAATATGTGTATCCTTGTATGTGTGATTCGAAGATATGGAGATATTTTTATTCTAGTTATATTTATTTTTGTGATCCGAGGCTTCATATCTCGAGTGCTATAAAATCGATGAGTACCCCTTTGGTGGCAAAAGAAGGGCCATGTAGTGATCATAATGTGATATTTATCTATTCATATTTTATTCATAAATTGATCATTTCCTCTTTTCTTGTAAGAACCAACATTTTTCTTAATTGATGTGTTATTATTCTTTGTGCATTTAACTTGATTTTGTACTTACAAGAGGGCTTTACATTATTACGGCTATTTAGCCATTTGTTTTTCTTAGTTTGAAATTTACTTTTCAAGTTTAATATTTTTCTATCCTAGCCCAAGGATTGATATTTTTCCTCTTGGCATTTGAATATGATTGTTATGTTGGTTCTAATGTCATTATGTGTTAGATTAGGGTCATGGGATTCACCATGGAGTGGTTAGACCTATGGACCCGCTTCATTGTATGGGGGTACACCCCAAGGGGGTCATAGGGCTGTGTAGTATTTAACTACATGTTACTATGCCACTTGGGTGGAGGTAACATGGCTCTATGTTCCTAGGGCCATAGGGTGACTTGGCCTCATTAAATGGAGAGATAAGGTGACGGGAATCTTAGTGAGTGACCCGATATGGAGAAATAAGGAGATGAGGCTCTATGGTGAGTGACCCAACATGGATAAATAAGGTGATGGGGCTCTATGGTGAGTGACCTAGCTTGGTTTTGGCACTATGATTATTTCTCTATTGGGAGGCATATGGAGTGGTTTTGGGAGACTTATGGAGTTGTGTGGAAATTTATTATTCTATCTTGAGACTGTTTCTTTGTGTAAAAATATAAATTCTCCCTTTGTGACATCTTATCATTTGGCATTCTTGCATATCAAGTGAATATATTTTTGTATTGTGAGACATGAAGAAACTTTTTATAACCTTCACATCATACCATACCGCCATGAGAAAAAAATAAGTATGAAAATAACCTTGTAACACTCAATCCTTAGATGGCAGATTGGGGAATGCTAAAAGCTGCAATGACTCGCATATTGTCCGCCCTCTCGAAGCATTTATAATTTCATTGAACAACATGTCCATAGTGTCTCATAGCTTTAAGTGGGGTTAATGAGGACATTTGGGGTCCTAAAGAGAAAAGGGATATTGCAATTTCCCAAGCCAGATATGCAAGACTCCTCTCAAAGCACGCCATTACCTTCTTCTTCATCGTCGCAGCTATCAAGACCAAGATTGACAAAGCCATCAAGTAACGGGTTGTTGTGATGTTGTTTTTTGGCTGCGATGTAGCTGTCATCTGGCGGTTCTGGAGCTATTTTTTGCGAAGCTCTATATGTTGTTTCTCCTTTGGTTTCTTTTTTATCTTTCCTTCTTTCTTTTGGATCTTTGTACGTTTAGATCCTTTTTTCACTTATATTGTAATATTTGGTTGTTGAGCCCTTCTTGGTTGATTGTTTTTCCCTTCTCTGGGTTGTTTCTCTCATCTTCGCTATCTGGCTTTTGAGCCCTTTTGTATACAGGGTATAGTCCCTTCAAAACTATTTTCCTTTAATAAAAAAAAATAATCAATCCTTAAAGGAAATTCTTATAGTTAATCATTCTTACCTTGTCTTGCAATATGAAAATAACATCCTATACTTGAAAACCCACTAATCAAACTTTGTGTTGGAAAGATTCTTTTCATGTTCAAACAACTGGAAATAACCATAGATTATTCTTATCGCAGGGTAAGTGCAACAAGTTGGGGGACAAAAAGGGGTCATAAGTGGATGTCATATTGCAAAAAATAGTGAAATCTAAACTTGTAAGGATTATTAGCAATATGTGCGCTAAAAATTTAAAAAATTATATAAATATGAATCGTGGCATCCAAAATCTAGTTTTTAAACTACTATTTTTAAAAAAACGAACAACTTTAGCTAACATAAACTCTCAAAATTCAATGAATTGGTATTTTTTTTTAATCATATAATATTGTAGTCCATTTTCCCACGATTTGGATTACCAAAACGTGATTTTTTTCCTTTGGTGAAAAGTTATATGTCGCTATCTATTTTGGGATAGATTTAATTTTGTATTTTTTGAGAATTTCTTTTTTAATTTTTCTCATGAAAGTGGTTTGAAAACATAAAGAAAACAGAGCACTTTTTTCATTTACGTACCATAACTTCATAAAAATATCAAAATCAAATACATTTTTTTAATGTGTCTAGAATTTCTCCACGGTTTGATGGTATAGGTTTTATCACATTCTGAAAAGTGAAAAAAAAGTTGCAGTCTTAAATGTAGACATGAAAATTCATGGGAAAAAGTGTCTTAAAGACCTACTATTAGTAAAAATTATAAAATGATATTTAACATATTATATTCTCTTTAAAATCAATATTTGTACAAAGTTAATAGTCTCCCTATGTGATGGTACCATTTTTGTGACATGTTTTCAATTTTTCAGCATAGTTCAAGTATGTGAAAGATAAAAAATTTATGTTTTTAGCATTTTACATGCCATAATGACATCCCAAAGCTCAGGTTCTGGAAAACAAAGATTTCTTGAGCTTTGAGGTTCGGATTTGATGATACAGTTAGGACCGCAATTATGGTTTTATAAACCATGATCATGGTTTATAAAACCCTACTATAAAAGAACCATAATAGAAGTTTATAAACCACGATTGTGGTGCTTAGAATCATATTTACATGAATACCAACATTCAATTCACCACGTGCTTTTATTTTCTGACCTGACTACAAATTTTCGTGAAATTTTTCCACCTTCTGCACTTTTTCCTTGTCATCGGAAGCTAATTTTTTACTTTTTTAAGGTGCCATGCATCATTTGGAGTTATCCTACATTGATTGAAACATCATGGGAGATAAGAAATGAAGTCAAAAAGGAAATCAAGTAGTAAAAAGACTAGAGGAATTAGAGGAAAAAATATTTTAAGATTGAGTGAATGTGAAAACTTCTTGAATCAAGAGGAGGTTCATCTTTAACCCCTACTATCAGTAAGCAATTAGGAATGAGGTAATGTTTTTATAGTCAATGTTGAAGATGAATTAAATACTCGTGATGAAGATGAATTAAATACTCGTGATGAAGATGAATTAAATACTCATGATGTAGTTGATGTTGAAATTGAAGGAGACAATGAAAATGTTAATTAGGAAATTCATCTCGAATCAGTAGACAACTTGACCAAAATTTGGCAAAAAAACTCCTAGGATTTTACAAAAGAGACCTATTTATTTTATTGAAATTGATGAGAAAATTTTGATACCAATTTTTGACAAAATTTCGTAAAGAAAAATCAGAAGAAAATCCATTGAAATTTTGGATAATCATTTTGAAATTTTAAGTGATTCCCAAAGATGTCGATTGTTGGTTAGTTTGATGAAATTGAATAAAATGACACGTACATTAAACACCTTAGGATTGACAACATCTAATATACATGGTCAAACCTCTGTAATTTTTGAAAACCTACATGATGCATATCACACTTTGTTGGTGTCAAGAGACACACAAGGGATAGTAATGTCATGCATCATGTACTTGCTACTAGTGTTGTAAGTGAATCAACAAAAAAAGTGTTTGATTAGGAAAACAAGCTGAATGTTGAAAGTTAATCAAAAACTCTAATGAAAGAAATTGAAAGGTGTAATATCCTTCAATCACCCAATAACATTGATTTTTGGGAATTTTCTGCTAGAGCACCACGTAAAGACAAAGATATATTTGATGCTATAAGAGAAGTTGTTGTTCAATTTTGGCATGGTAACACTAGAGTTTCACCTAATACAAGAGATGTTGTAAAATGGGAGCTGATTCTACTAATTGTGAACCACATCTAAAGCATTTCTTAAATATGAATCAAACTCACTTTTTCATAACTTTGAACATGAGCATCCAAAATTAAAATTATTCAACATTTTTTGAAATGTTGAAACCATTCTATATGAAAATAAACCACGCCGCAACACTTGTTATTATATGCAACATGTTGAATTTGCGATGCATTATGATAGTTTTTGACATATTCATTCTTATTTACATTTTGAAACTATGTTACTGGAATGTGGTTTTCAATTTGCACCAATATATTCTAGGGATTTCATTCCAACAATATTTTGTGAAATAGAAGTTGGACAATTTTTTAAGTCGAGGATTGTTTATATGGAAGTTGTTGTACGTGAGGTGGATTACCTAAATTGAAAATTTGTATCCATGAGAAAATTAGAGGTGCAATAGGACATAATTTATTTAGGTTTAATAAATATAAATCATTACCATACCAATTGAAATATGGAAAGGAGTCTAAACGGTGTGAGCTAGTTACAAAACATATACCTATTTTTCAATTTATGAGAAAATTTAAAGATGAATTTTTATGAGTATGTTAGGCATACAGATAGAGCTCGATGGTTAGATGAAAAATTAAATATATGCAAGGATAATCAAGATATTCAAGATAATTTTGTAAATAATTACACATTGCAACCACAAATGGAGGTTAAATTGTAATATTACAAATAAGTACATGTTGCCATTTTTGTGCATATAACATTTATACATTCTCTTGACAGTACAAAGAATGATCAATTTTTTTAAGAGAGTACCACTTTTATATCAATGATGATCGACTCATTCTACTAAATTGTTGAAAGGGTGTTTCCAGTTATTTTATGAAAACTTGTTTGATAGGGACATCCACTTCAATCAACATTATATATGTGAGATAATTATATGTATCAGTTTAAGAATGCACAAATGTTTTATTAGATGATAAATATGCATGTCAATATGGGTGTGCAACATATTTGGAGTTTCACCGAGGCTTGAACATGGAAAAAGAGACCATGACGGTGTAGGGTCATGTGTGAAATGGGCTCTTACAAGAGAAGAGTCAAAGTACAAAGATGGTACTAAATTGAAATATGCAAAGAGCATAGTGGAATGGTGTATTAATAACATGGATCATGGTTCTCAAGAAAATTCTACAATTCTTAGATATTTTTTGTTGATAGAGGAACAACAAATTGTTAGTTACATGGATTGTATGACACTCATAGGTTCCAGTGATCTACACTCATTTTTAGCTCAAATGCTTCTTCATGGACCACATGGACAAGAAATTTCACATGTTTTTGTGCATCTTGTATCAAGTTTTTCATGGTTGAGTGTGATTCACAAGAATGGGTGGATGGATGGATTTGTAGGCCTCTAACTCCATTTTCTATTTATCAACTTCCATAGGCATCATGACTTATTTCTCTAGATGAAGTTACAACATCCAAGGAATTCGACAACATTTTGATTTTGGTGTGATAAGGTAATTGGTTATTTAAAAATTTTGTATTGAGCTATATCCATTGAAATTAATATGTAATTTAAATTTGAGTTTAAACCTTTCATTTTTCAGAGGACACGTGTTTTCATTTATTGCCACGTAAGACAATGAAGAAGGAATAGACTATTTCTTATGTAGTCAGCATCAAGGAAAGAAAAAGTTTCCTTCTACTATTATAGATGGAGAAGATATTGAGTACTATAAAGGGTCACAGTGGTAGTTCTGGAACTTGGCTTCGATAAGATCCATTAAAAATTCCTTTGTTTGGGTATTTGAAGACTTCAAGACACACAGAAAATACTCTTATATTCACATCTAATTCTAGCAATAAATATTCATCTGTATAGATATCAAGGAAGGCCTAGTAACAAGATTCTTTGAAGGTTCGAGAGTCAAATCATGAATCAATAATGTCCTCTATTTAGAGTATATCTAATCATGATGGTTTATTGGAATAAATTTACATGCTCGAGTCTGGTATATATTTCTTTGAAGTTTTTAAATTTTTCTACTAGATTCATGTTCATATAATTTATTTAATTTGTGTATTTAAAGAATATATCTAGTATGGTTTTGATTCAACTAAATTTACTTTGACTAGTTTGCTTTTATGCAAGTTAACTTGGTGCCATAAAATCTTAGATACCTTCATGTGGTTGGCATTGTTAGTAGATCCAATCCTGATGGTTCATTGGAATGAATTTACATGCTCGAGTCTGGTATATATTTATTTGAAGTTTTTAAATTTGTATACTAGATTCAAGTTCATATATTTTATTTAATTTGTGTATTTTGTATATATCTAGTATGGTTTTGATTCAACTTAAATTACTTTGACTAACACTTTTATGCAGTTAACTTGGTGCCATAAAAGCTTAGATACCTTCACGTGGTTGGCACTATTAGTAGATCCAATCCTAATGGTTCATTGGAATGAATTTACATGCTTGAGTCTGGTATATATTTCTTTGAAGTTTTTAAATTTGTATATACTAGATTCAAGTTCATATATTTTATTAAATTTGTGTATTTTGTATATATCTAGTATGGTTTTGATTCAACTTAAATTACTTTGAATAACACTTTTATGCAGGTTAGTGGTGCCATAAAAGCTTCTACCTTCATGTGGTTGGCATTGTTAGTAGAGAATTTTATATTCTTGAAGCTAAGAGAATCTTTCATTGTTTTCCAAGCAAAGAGAAACAACTAACAATGATTTATGTACCTGTGAAGGGGGTTCTTTACTACCGATTGGGTGGTCCGACTCTGAACCAGCCCTACCTAGAGCCCGTCATAGCAGTCATAGGTGTATACCCCCCTAATTGGATGTGTTGGTTGTGGCAGTTCACTCCCACAACATCTCGGGGCATGAAATCTATCTACTCGGCTCTATTCATTACCTAAGACTACCTAGAAAAGGTAGTTTGCAAACAATTATGCCACAAATGCTTAAGAAATGCCATAGCCCCGAATTTTGGGGTGTGATTCGAGGCCTCCTTCGCTTAATTTTTGTCTCATACATGATGAGCCCTATTTTTTTCACAATAAATCTTTTGTAATTATCTTTGATCCATGCTAGAACATATTCTACTTTTGATATTATTTTGCATGATGGAAAAATACATACTTTATATTTACTATTTTACTATGTTTATGGGAAATTGTTGTGTGTACTTATGATGTTTCACCTTATTAATACTTGTGCATAAAAATATTGAATATGTTATGGATAAATATTAATTCTGTGTGTAAAAGTGCATATGTTGAATTGTTATATGGAGCACAGACTTAGTATATATGCTATCACAGACTTTATTTTGTGTAATAGCACAAGTCTCTCGGTTTGTATGCTAGTCTAGGACTCTCATCCTCATTGATCAAGAATCCATCTCGTCAAAAATCTATCTCACAAAGATTGAGTGACACAAGCATGCATATAGATAAATTAGATTCTTGAATTCTAGCTAGCGACATAATTTTCTACCATAAATCATCACCATTTATCAATCAAAGATTCAAGCCACAAGAAGAGTGAAACAATAATGACTGAAGAATCACTATCACTTTAGTTTCTTCAATCAATTATGATTTGGAGAATCTTCTAGGGGTGATTGACTCCTTCAAGGAGTCAATCATAGATCCCCTCTTCAGTTATTATAAATGCTTCAAGATCAAACACCTATGAATTGTTCCTACCATTAATGTATTACCAAGAATCAAGGGAATTGTTTAGTTCAAATAGTTAGTTATATTTAGAATTATTCATTGAGAATAACTATGTCCCATGGAGATACAATGACTCTTTTTGGTATAAAATAGAGAATGTAATTAGAGTTAGAAGTTCAATATATTTTATAGTTGTAAAAACATATTTTGAATTCAATAAAGATCAAATTTAGGAGTAATTTTATTTGTATAGAAGTTTGGTACAAACCTGATCGAGGGCAGAGCAAGAGCCACCACTCCTACGCAATGAGAGTGAGATTCATTCTTACTTTCTTTCCTTTTTCTTTAACAATTTTTTTACCAGTTTACTATTTCTTTCCGAATGCAATGAAGTATTTAATGTTAATCTTTTAGTTGACTTCCATTTCTACTTTCAATTCCAATACTTTAATTTCATGAATTTCATTTCTAATCATGATCAGTTCAATAAATTCTTAGTTTTAAGATAGAAACCTGTGTTGAGACTGTGTTCCTATTATTCCCTTTGTTGCAAATAGTCGTTGGACATCACCCCGGATTAAAAGATTAAATTTATTAAAGTACGAGCCCAATGACACTCATCACTTTTTGGCACCGTTCTTTGCGGGAACAAGGTGTCATCAATGGTTAAGTTGCTAACTAGAATATATTGTGAGGTTATCTAGTAAGTTTCCATTCGAATGTTCATTTCCATAACGCTTTATTTTTTTAAAAGAATCATGAGAATTCGTAGTGAAAAAGGATCCACCGGAATGAGTATGTGGAACGCACACAACCAAGTTCGATATCAATATTTAGGGAACCACTTTTAGTATGTTATGATTTCATGTTTAGATCTAGAGACCATAGAGGAATATTTATTAGGATAAACCTTAAAACCCCTCCAAACCGACCTATGGAATAACCTATTACTCAAAATAGGAAGGTGACGCCAAAAATGGGGATAATGGTGTAGAAAATCCACTTGGAAGAACATTTACCTATCCTATCCATTGGATCCTAATGATCAAGCTACTATGAAAAACATATCCCCTTCAATTTTTCTAAACTTCCGAGGGCTATTTTCGAAGACCTTGATCAATTCCTTTTTGAATTTAAGGTTTTGTGTCAAACTTATGATTACACTACTCATGGCCAAAAACTTAAACTTTTTCCCTCTACCTTAAAATATGCAGCTATGAGATGGTTTTTGGGCTTGACCCCGATTCCATCAATATGTGGGAAGAAATGGAACAATTTTTCCTAGATAAATACCAGGATTACTGTCGAGTAAGGGATGTGAAAGAAGAAATCTTACGAAGTCAACATAAAGAGGATGAAAGTGTATAAGACTACCTAGAATGGTTCCTTTTTCTTCATAGAAGGTGTGGAGATGGCCTAGACATTAACCTACTCAAAACATTATTTCTCAAAGGATTATATGATGACACACAAGAAGCATTCAACCTAATGGGGAAGGGAGACATGAACAAGTTAGAGTTCACAGATATCATTGACCTTTATAGGAATTACTCGAGAACTTGCCCCAATATTAGGAAACAAAAAGGGAAAATGGCTAATGGGGATTTATCCAAGCTAAGGGAAGAAATTTCAAATTTAAAGACTGACCTCTTAATTCAACTCAACACTACTATGGATAGAGAAAAGGATAGAAATACAGAACCCTTGTTCATCTACTGCCCAAGGTGTAGAGAAAAACATGGACTGAAGGACTTTCCATTAGACAAGATAGAAATATGTCTTATCTGTGAACTTAAGCATACCACTAATTAGTGTGGTCTACTTCCCCTACTAAAGAATCATCTAAAGAAAAACAATCAAGAATAATTTGAACTTAATTACATGGGTTAGAGACATGGAGGAAATTTTTCAAAGGTAACAAAAATCTTAACTACAACCAAAAAGCACAATGGGTCCCAAACCAATGCAATGGACTATAGTCATATCTACTACCCCATTGGGCCCAACAAGTTCCATTAGAGTGGAGCCCACAATATGTACAACAAATTTTTTTATCAACAACCATGGGCTCCACATCCAAAATTTCCATAATGCTCATAGTATAATCCTCAGTACCAACAACAGTGGAATGCACCACAAGGGTCTGGACAATAATATTATAATCAACAAAGATCACAAGGTCAACAAGCCCTATTGGTTAGACCAAGTAATTTTTCCCAAACTAAAAACCTACCCAACCACAAATACCTTCTCAGACCATGGAAAACCCTAAAAATATAAGGCGGGAAATCCAACATATATGGTAGAAACAGAGAAAAACCCTATAGTAAACTCTCTGGATTGCAAGAACATAATGTTGTGTTCAGGAAGGTTACATCTAAACCTCCTTCTCTCATCATGTACGACATCCCCGAAGAGAATGAAGAACCAAAGAAAGCGTAGTCTAAATTTTTTGAAGAAACTCAACAATCAGACATTGACATTCCTTTTCCATCTAGACTAGCTGAGTAACAAAATGCCACAACTCCTAAGAAACCAGATTCATAATTAATTCAAGGACTAAGGAAGTTAAGTATTGGCATTCCTTTGCTATAGGCTCTTAAGGACATTCCTGAATTAAACAAAACTATTAAAGAGCTTTGTTTCAAGACTCCAGGAGAAGAAAGAATCAACTAAAACCATTCATGTTGATGGGAAACTTGCTAGCATCTTATAAGGAACTAATCCTCCTCATAAGTATGGGGATCTTGGAAATCCTATTGTAATTTACATAGGAAATGTCCAAATCACTAATTTCCTAATTGATTTAGGAGCTGTCATAAACATCATGACTACAAATTCTCTCATCACATTGACACTTCTTGATTCTTAGTCAACACATATCATCTTTCCAATGATATATCAGCCAATGCATAAACTCAAGGGAATAATAGAAGATTTTACTATTACAATTGAGTCTTGGGACTATGCGGAAGATTTAATTATAATCAAAACAAAGAATAGAAAAATTTGTTACCCCATAATCCTAAGACATCCATGGTTAGCTATGACTACTACCCTCATTGACTACAGGACAAGAAATATGGTCATTACCAATGGTCAAGATTCCAAGAAATTGTCACTATACCTTGCAGCTAAACCATTTTCCATAGACAACAAACATTGGTCTAACAATGAATCTGATGGTTTTGAGAATATCATCTTCTCTCTTCCCATGTTATTAATTCAAGAAATCTCATATCAGATTCAATGTGACTACTAAGACATTAATTCTTTACATATCCCGAGTCTTGCACCCGAGTCCCGTACTAGGTTCATTCCACGCCTTGCACTCAATTCAGAATTGATTATTATGGTAGTCCTGACACCGCAACTTCATCAAATAAAAATGACTTCATGGATGAGAATAACCAACCCATTATTTTTCCATTTACAAGGAACATAGATTTAACAGAATTCTTATTTCAAAACATAACCTTGGTGCACATAATTATACCACATAAATTTCCATTAAATGAAATTATAAGAATATATCCAAAGGTCAATTCAATTCAACCTAATACAAAACAATTGCATGTTCTTTCTGAGTAAGAACTCTGACAATAAATAACTGGTTGAACAATGAAGAGGAAAACACATTGTTCGAACTCCTTTGCTCTCATCCCCAAGATTTTTCTTGGGAATACAATGATATGAAGGGTATACATCCTAGCATCTTGTACACATCACATTTACACCACTGAGGCCAAACTAGTCAGAAACCTCAAAGAAGGATAAACCTAGCACTTAGAGACATTATTAAGACTGAAATTGAAAAGCTCTTGAATGTAGGTTTTATTTATCCAATTTCAAATAGTCAGTGGATTTATCCTTGGTCATAGTACCTAAAAATAATGGGAAATGGAGAGTGTGTATGGACTATAAAGACTTGAACAAGGCCACTCACCAAGACTATTTCCCATTACCGTTTATTGATCAGGTCCTAGATAGCTTATCAAGTAAAAGATACTTCTCATTTCGGATGGATTTAGTGGATACAATGAGATCACAGTAGCTCTTGAAGACCAAGACAAGAAAAAATTCACCTATCCTTTTGGGAACCTTGTTTACAGTGCTTCCTTTTGGGTTACGTGATTCCCAACCACCTTCCAAAGTGCCATATTATCTATTTTCTTAGACCTCACTCATGATTGTGTAGAAATTTACATGGATGATTTTACAGTTTATGGAGAAACATTTAAGGAAGCAATCAGTAATTTGGATAAAGTTATTTCTCGCTATGAAAAACATCATCTATCCTTAAACCATGAAAAATTCTTGTTCGTGATGGAACAAGCTATAGTTTTAGGTCATCATGTTTTAATTGAAGGAATTAAGGTTAACCCGTATAAAGTAAGCATCATTGTGAAGTTTCCTCACACACCAATCAAACTGAGGTAAGAAGTTTTATTGGTCATGTTGGTTATTACTATAAGTTCATCTCATATTTTAGTAAAATTGCTTCTCTTGACTAGACAAAAGCATGTCAAAGATCCTTTGATGTGATTAAGGAAAAATTATCATTACTCCAAAGGTGTTGAGAGGTCTCAACTGGGACTTACCATTCTACATTAAAATAAATGCCTCCAATTAAGAAAAAGGTGTTTTCCTCGCGACAAAAAGAGGAAGGAAAACCCATGCATGCAATTTACTATATTAATAAAAATCTTTCTCCTGCTGAGAAAAATTATACAACTGAAAATTAATTCCTAGATGTGGTGTATGCAATAAATAAGTTTATACATTATATTACATGATATGAATTCATTTTACATACTGACCACTCTTCCATTAAATATCTCATGAATAAATATTTGGTTCATGACAGAATTGTCAAATGGTTATTGCTACTGCAGGAATTCAATATTAAAATTTTTGATAAACTAGGGAAGTCAAACGTTGTGGCTGACTTCCTCCCACTCATAACTTCAAAAGAAGAGAAACAAGTCAAAGTCCATGATGAATTTCACCCATAATTACGCCCGAGTAATTTAAATACTTAAATTGCACTAATTATCTCCTTTCCCACAAATTGATGACATATCGTCAAAAGCACTCATCTTCCCTCTTATTGTCATTAATTAATTACAATATGCTAATTGATTAAGTCACCTATCTAGCTAACATCCTGATTAACGACCTTCATTAATTATTCACCCCTTCTATCTAGACTAATTAATTATTATTAATTAATTAGCTTTCCCTTCCATTTAACCAATAAATCAATATTTAATTGATTTAATCCCCTTCTAATAGCCTAAATCATACTAATATTCCTCTAATTAGCTTCTATAATCTTACATCTACCTATTAGTTAATCACCTTTGATTAATTAAAACACCCCCAACTCCCATGACTTGCTAATTATAAATTAAACCCTTCTAAAGTAAGGTTACCTTTTATAAAGAAACCTTATCCATTCCTAATCATGTTTTACCTTTATCCCACATGCAAAGGGATGAAGTGTTTCCTTTATCCATTGGGCTATATAAGGAGCCCTCCTTCTACCTTTATACCTACACCTAAACTCTTTGAGAAAGCAAATGCAAAGCATATAGCAAAATAGACTAAGAGCTTGCCTTTTGTTTTCTTGAGAGTTCATCATCTTGAAGAGTTAAGCCTCTTTCCTAAGTGCTTAGGTCATATGGGAGGTGTCAAAAGGGTCTTGTAGCCCAACTTTGACAAGCCCTCATTCCTAGGTTCTTGGAACACCAATAGAACAACCATTTTTGATAGCCATGGAGCCTACCTAGGTCCATTTCATTTATTTGTTGTTAGAGAATAGAGGATTTTAGATGTTTTAACATTGTTAGTTTCAAATTTTTATTGATGAATGTTTAACATCTAACCCTTGTTTAATTCTTATCATGATGGTGCTAAGTAGTTTGTTTAACTCTTGCTAATTAAGGATATTTAGGTGTTAGTCTTTTATTCATATTAGCACTAGTTTAAAAACAACACATGCACACATTTGGCACGCCTGGTGGGACCTAGTCCCTTAGCATTTTAGTTTAATTTTCATTGTTTTGGCTAACTTTTGATATGCACATATAGTAATTAATTTCTATTTTCTTGGAATTTTTGCTAATTTGATATGTGTAACTTCTTGTTCATAGCCATCATTTTAATGGGTTGTTGCCATTTTTAAACTAACTTGTCAAAATTTGAGATATTGTGAGCTTTCTTGTGTTTTTTTCCGTATTTTGGTTGTAGTGTGGCGTAGGCACATTTTTAGGAGCACAGGCACGTTTTTTGTGGTGCAGGCATCTCTCGGGTGGCACGGGCACACTTGTTAAAACCTAGTTCTCTGTTTATCGATCCTTGCATGCGCACTAACCCGGCACACACACCCTAACCAGCATGCAAATGCACTAACCTAGGTGCAGGATGCATTGTTTCATATTGTACCTTCACTATGTTTTAAAACCTGTCAGATCGATGCGTGTACACCCTAACCCGAGTGCACACGTTATTTTAGTGGCGTAGACGCATTTCTAGTGGCGTAGGAGTTTTGTCGAAAATCTCGGACTTTTTACAAGGTGGTGGCACACACATTTTTTCGATGGCACACACACTTTTCTAGTAGCGTAAGAATTTTGTTTAATTTTCCACCTATTTTTATTGAAGGTGGTGCATACACTCTTTTTGTGGCACACACGCCTTTCGAGTGGCGCAGGTGCACGATAATTCAAATCACACAGAGTAGCACACATGTCTTTTTGGTGGCACACACGCCTCTCGGGTGGCGCAGGTGCACTATAAATTAAAAAAACACAGAGTGGCGTATACGCCTAACCCGCATAGACACAAAATAGGGGGCACAGTGTCCTTTTGTTTTCTTGAAATTATTGTGTTGAGGTGCTAACATTCTTGCAGGTTTTATCTAATCACATACTTGTCTTTGCAGGCTATTTTTACATGTTTTTACTTGATTAGATAAGATTTTCACATTTTTACTTTTAGGAATAAGATCATGTATGCTCTTCCCTCACATCCCTTGGGGTGATCTTGGGAATCAGAAATGATTCTTAAATCCTTTTGATGCTTTGAGGTTGTTAGGAATATTTGAATTGGAATTGGTTAACTTGGCATAGTTGAATTAAAGTGTTTTTCCATTTGGTATCTTTTTGAATTTTGGAAACATCACGTATGCTCTTCTCTTGTGTCCTTGGATGATTTGAAGAATCAGAAATGGTGTTTTCACTTTTGATGGAAAACTACTAAAAATCATCATACAAGACCAAAATGCCATCACTTTTCAAAGAACAAGGAGGAATCAAAAAAAGTCAAAAACTACTAATACAGTTGTTATACAGTTTCCAAAAGGTATTTCAAGCAAACCACACCTAATTAAACAAGATAAAATGAACAACATATTCAAAATACTATATTGCACATTTTGGAAAAGGGTACGTCCCTCTCCGCTCAATTGGAACATAACCCCTTTAGCATAACGCCTTAAGCTACAACAATGGGGGTGGTTCCAAGAACCCCAAAGTAGTCCATGCAAGAGGGAACCTTGTGGATGAAACGGGAAGTGCTCCGCACTACCTATCTAACTAGTGATTCCTTTATGAGATAGAGTTACAAGTTGTCCCTATGTGACCCTTTTAAGTACACAATGGATGCATTTACTACCCACTGTGCTTGAAGGGGGAAAAGTCGAGATACTCCCAAGATATTCGGGACTATTTGGGTAAATCATCCCCGCTCATGGATAATCTTTGTAACACCTAGGACAAGAGAACCACCTAGGAAAATATACTTTGGCTAGGAGCCCACTTTGACCATTCTAAAATAGTGTTGAGTTGTGAACCATCTTTTTATTGCGAAATGTGTGACGTTACTTTTGCTTAGTTTTTACTTGCCTTAGGGTGAGGTAAAACTCTACCGAAGTGAAGCCAACATTTTTCATCCCTTTTTTTTTTATTTTCTTCCTTCACATTCTTTTGACACTTTGTTGATCAGAAGAAGAGTGACTACCTTTGTGTTACCAATCGATTGTTTCTACCACTTTTTTGTCCGTTTACACCCATCCATGTTTGTGGTTGGGTAAGTTAAACATCTAAAGTGCACTGGAGACGTATTCATATCATTGGTGGCCTTTGTGATCTTGATACCCATGTCAAGATCACCATTGTAGTTAGGTGTGGTTCATCATCTTGAACTTCCTTAGAAGGGTTAGCTTGTTTGTATCGTATCACTACAATTTTGATATTTACGTCTTGTTTCTTGTAAACTCGACATAAATATCTATATTGTAAGGTTACGCTACACACATTTTTAACTATTCCTAGCTATAATTTGAGTTCTTTAGTTCAATTCTATTATTACCTCAATTTTGAAGAGTGTTGGGTGTTACCATTCGTGCGTGTTATATCAATAACACTTTGATATCAATACCTTACTTTCTTGCAAAAGTTTGGTTAACATATTTTGGTGATATTGTTGTGTCATTCACGAATTGTAATTGGAACTTTTTGAGATATAGGTCTTAATCAAGTTTGATCTCGCTCCTAGTATATCTTGTTAGGAGGTCACATTAACCTTTTGTATTTACTTACGTCTTGTTCATCCTCTTTAACTGGGCATAAGTAAAAACATCTTGTTAATTATCTTGCGACACTAAACTACTTTTTGAGATGTAGTCTAGGAAGTGCTTCATTTGATAGGTTTAGATACCAAACATTTGTGTCACTGGTGATTCATCACTCTATCACATTGGTATTCTCACATTGTTTTTCATTCATATTCTCGACAATTTATCTTGCATTTCACTTAGGTGTGGTCACAAAGTTTTGAACACATTTACAACTTACCTTAGTGAAACTATCACAAAATCATGGCTCCTAAAATGTGATTAGGACTCAAGAAACAAACATACGAGGAACAACAAGCGCAATCTTGGGAAGCCTCTAACAGACAAGGGTCAAACCCCTTTATTGGACATGATCTAGGGCCTCTGTTTTCTGCAGAGAAAAGAGATAGAAGATATGGTCGATCATAGTGGTAATGAAATGGAATCTCCACATGCATAATTCAACTTTGATCCCACTTTATTAGATGAGTTTATTTTCAAAAATAAGGATAGAGTGCTAGCACAGGTCGTAGAATTAGGGGCCAAGTTGCCCACTGAAAATGAAACAATCCCACCTATGAATAACACTAATGAGGAAGAACGACCCCTTATCAATATGGAGGATATTTTGATGCATGGACATGCTTCTACCTCTAACACAAGAAATGATAAAGTGGTGGGACATAGAATACCCTTTATCAAAGTGCCATGTAAAAACAAGATAGGACATGAAAATGGTGAAGAACCTCCATAATGCTAAAAGAGGAGGAACCTTTAGAAGAAGAAACCAAAATTCAACAACAGATTAGTAACCTAAGCTGAAAATAGCTTTTCTAACCTCCCATGTACAAAAGGAAGCAAGCAAAAACATTCAAAAGTCAAGGCCTAAGGTTAAGATCAATGAACTCCATAGAGAAAACCAAGAAGAAGATGATACAGGGTACCGTCGGGTATATCTCCCCACGTCTCCCACTAGAGAACAATTTCTCACACAAGAGGTATAATCTATGAAAGCAACACTCACAAGCCTCTAAGAGAGAAATATAGGGAGCATTATAAAGTATCAATATGAAGAATTATGCCCCTATCCTTTTGACAAGACTATGACCCTTCAACCCTTTCCCAAGAAATTTGATATGCCAAAATTTGACAAATATAAAGGGAAGGAGATCCATGGGATCATGTCAAATATTTCTATATGGCATGTCAAGAGGTGTCCTATAGTGACAACTATCTTATAAGACTTTTTCCTAAAAGTCTCAAGGTCAAGCCTTGGAGTGGTTCACATGTTTACCTCGGGATCAATTTTCACCTGGATAGAATTGGCAGAAAGGTTTGTGTCACTTCTCATACAACATAGAGAGTGATGTCACCATGGCAGATTTATGTGGTGCCAAGCAACACCCTAATGAGACTTTCACCAGTTTCCTCCAATGGTGGAGAGGGATAGCTAGCCACTTCCCTTGCGCTTTCCCTGAAAAATAGTTGGTTAGTATTTTCATTCCCAATCTAAACCCAAACATAGCCTTCCACCTCCAAATGCATTGTGTTTGCACTTTTGAGGAGGTCATCAAAAAGGGGTTCAGATAGAGAAATCTCTCATTGCCAAAGGAACTCTCAAAACTCAATCTAGAGATAATCAAAATGTCAAATCCATGAAGAAGCCGAAGGTCTTTAACAAAAACAAAAATGTGGTGGGAGATGGGATCACTGATTCCAAACATGTACAAACGGTCCAAACCGGTCAACCTTTTAAACTAACCAAAGGACCAATTCAACCACAACCAAAGTGAAGAATGTTTACCTCTCTTAATGAACCTTTGTTGGTTATACTAAAACAATTGGATGTGGCCCACATGATGACATATCCTACAACGTAACCATTTGATGACAATGCTCCAAAACCTTCATGGTACAAGGAGCATGAATATTACAAAATGCATCGAGTCAAGGGGCATAAGATATAAAAATGTCTGTGACTCTGTCATTATATCCAAGACCTCATTGATAATGGGGAGATCGAGGTGGACAACCCAAGAAAAACACAAGACACCTAATGAGAAAATGGGGATATATAAAGGGCCATTCCCAATCATAATCAACCAAAAATTCAAAGCTCGGATCGGGAGAGTCATCCCAAGGTTATAAAGTAGTGAATTACTTGTACACCAAAAAAGAAAATAGTCATTATGATTCACTTATTGGATGTATTCACTCTCCTACTGACCATGTCAACACTATCCGAATCAAGGGAAAGGACTATGCTGTGGTAACAAGGCATGCCCGCCTTGTGATTCTCGGAACCTTCTCCGTCAACCCCTCAAACTAGTAAATATAACCTCTTAGAGAAACTTGAGAAGACGTGTACTAAGATTTCAATCTTAGATCTTCTCAAGATATCCAATGTACACAAAGACATTCTGTACCAAACACTTCAGGGGTCGGAGTGCCATTAGAGGTCGATCCCACACAGCAAAGCCATAGTCACAAACATCATACCAAATGAACATATTTCCTTCAACCATAGGGAGATCCCTACTAAAAATCCAACACATAATCTTCCTTTATATATTGAGGTAGTTGTCACCCACAGGAAGATCAAACGAGTGCTTGTGGACAACGGATCAGGGTTGAACATTTACACACTCAAGTTGGTTAAATAGTTAGGGCATACTAAGGCAAATCTTGAGTCTAATATCATCACTATCACCACATACAACAATGCGGAAAGGGAGTCAGTGGGCACAATCACGTTTCCCATGGAGGTGGGTCCCACTTGCCATCGAAAAGTTTCATGTCCTAGACTTGGAACTTTCGTATAATATGCTTCTAGGCCACCATGGATTCATGCCATGCAGGTCGTGCCATCAACGTTTCATCAATGCATTAAATTAAAGCATGAGGGACACACCATTACAATACAAGGAGATTCAGATCCCTTTGCTCACTGTAGAGCTCTCAATAGCTTTGCACGAAAGGGAACTTATGCATGTCCCTCTACCGATATAGTTTTCCCTCTCTAATATGAGGCCATGGAATCTTGGATAGATTTGGATTCTCTCAGTTCTTGTGCCCATGGGGCATCTACATCAACATCTCCTTTTGATTCATGGGAGATGAAAATCCTTGAATATGGATGTGGGGAATACAATGTATAGCAAGCGCTCTTGGTTTTAGACCTCTCATTGTCACCCAAGACTAGAGGCCGACCCAACTATCACTTTAGAAGACCTAGAAATGAACACACTATTGGGTCATTCTTACCTGAGGCTTGTTGGCTGAGGAAAAATTGTTAGATCCACCTACAACTTGGGTCCCAGAGGATACTTAGCCATCCTATTATCAAACCCCAGAATATGAGAAATCTAGTAAAATGATGTACTCCATGGGCTACAAGGGCCTAGGATGTGGAAGAAACGAACAAGGACAGAGAGAGCCAGTGCCTCTTCCACATTTCAAAACAAAAAGATATGGCATTGGGATTTTCCCTTATGGAGCACACCCCAATGATCAAGATGCTACTTGTTTTCTAAACATGAGGATAGCTCTAACTATCTAGACAGTGATACAGAAATTCCCATTATAGCCAATATGAGGATCTTGCCTCCACAAACCTATTCCTAATCAACGTTTTCCTACCTTGTTTACCCTTCCCTTGTTGAATGGGACCAACAACGTCACATGTTGCTAGATTTATTTGAGAATGATGAAGCTATCATAGAGTTCATGGGCATTCGGGATACAATTCCCATTGGAGACCACAAGAAGGGTTTCTTTATTGACTTGGATACTTGTGCCTACTTCGCGAGGAGGTTGAGCTTCATGGTCAAAAAAACTTAAAGAAAAGTGAGGGAAAAAGTTCCAACGTAAAGCCTTGGAAAAAATCAAAGTCCAAGTCACATAGTGAAAACCTCTTTGAGGCACTGGCCGAAAAACAAGTAAAAAAATCAAAGGACAAACAAAGTGACCATGCTAAGGATGAAAATCTCATGGAGACATCCTTGGATGAAGATCTCAACCTTCCTCCCGATCCTACGCGTATGGAGGACTTGTCCAAATTACTAGTTGAAGAAACCATTGATGTGAATATTGGTATAGAACAAGAATACCCCAAGATAGTAAAATTGGGAGCATCACTCTCTGCTAGAGAACAAAAGACATTAACTATGCTGCCGCAAGATTTTATGGACATGTTCAAATGGTATTACAAATACATCTCAGGCTTAGATCCAACTTTGGTCATGCATAACCTAGTTGTGCATGCAGATGCTAAGCCTATCAAATAGAAGCTCAGAAAGATGCACCCAAGGGTAGCCTTACTAGTTAAAGAGGAATTAGAAAGATTACTTGCGGCAGGGTTCATCCGGCCTATTGATTATTCTAAATGGATATCAAACATCATCCCTATCCAGAAAAATCATGTCGGTATCAAAATTTGCATGGATTTTAGAGACATTAATAAGTCTTTCCCTAAAGATGATTTTCCACTACCAAATATTGACATGATTGTCGATTCAATAACGAGGGTATGAGATGTTATCTCTCATGGATGGTTTTTGGGATACAACCAAATCAAGATAGTTGAGGAAGATCAGCACAAAATGGCTTTCATGACTCCTTGGGGTACCTTTTGTTATCAGGTGATGCCATTTGGTCTCAAAAATGTAGGAGCTACTTATCAACGGAATGATAGTAATTTTTCATGATATGATTCATGATATCATGGAGGACTACATGGATGACATCCTCGAAAGTCTAAGACAAGAGAGGATCACCCTATCATTTTTGGCATATCTTTGAGTGCCTACGAGAATACAAGGTCAGGTTGAATCCAAAGAAGTGTGTATTTGGTGTGCTATCAGGAAAACTGTTGGGCTTCATTATATCAAGATGAGGAATTGAGGTAGACCTTGCTAAAGTGTCTGCTATTATTGAAATGCCTCCACCTAAGAATATTAAGCAATCTGTGCAGCTTACAGGGGAAAATCTAGGCCATTCGCCGCTTCATCTCCCAACTCACAGATAAGTGCCACTCATTCACCCACTTTCTTAAAAAGGATGTCACCTTCATCTAGGGACCAAAGTAACAGCAAGCCTTTTCTTTGCTTAAACAATACTTGGCTAATCCACTTGTCCTCATGCCTCCAACTCCTGAAGAACCACTCTTTCTCTATATCTCTACTACGTAATTTTCTATTGGTGCACTACTCACCCAATACGACCTTGGTCATAAGGAAAAATTAGTGTATTATCTCAGTCACACTCTCATCGCCTATGAGCTCAACTATCCTCAAATTGAAAAAGCTTGCTTGGTTGTTGTTTTTACTTTTCAAAACTTCACCATTATCTATTGAATACCAAAACCAAGATGATATCCAAAGTTGACCCACTCAAGTACTTGTTATCTAAACCTTCCCTCACAAGTATAATGGCTAATTGGATCATTCTACTAAATGAGTTCAACATAGAATTTTTACATCAGAAGTCGGTTAAAGGACAAGTACTTGCTGACCAACTAGTAGAAGCACCTTTGTAAGGCACTAAACCTTTGAATCTGGATCTTCGCCAGATGCCTCCTTGCTCTACATTGAAGAATTTATTGTGTGGCAAATACATTTTGATGGGTCCTTTACTTTTCACGGTTCAGGTGCAAGGGTAGTCTTATTACTCCTTCTGGTGACCCTATAGTGTAGGATTTTCACCTGGGATTTCCTTGCACAAACAATATCGCTAAGTATGAGGCACTTATTGCAGGGATGAAGCTAGCTATCAAGTGGAACATTCATCATGTCAAGGTTTTGGGTGATTCTCAATTAATTATCAAATAGGTTAATGATGAATACAAGGTTAAGGATGACAAGCTCATACCTTACAAAAATTTGTTGAAACTCTAAAGGAGTACTTCATGTGCATTACATTTGAACAAATCCCAAGAGTGCATAATAGATCGGTAGATGCCATGGCGAAAGTGGGTTCTATGCTTCGTATTCCACTAGGGAATAATGACATGTCGTTCTTTGTAGAAAATTTATGCCAGCCCGTGTATGACATGCTAGAATCTTATCTGTCTTGTGATGTTGTTGGTCCCAATTCCCCATGGTATGAGCCCATCTTTACCTATCTCAAGGACAACATGTTCCCTCCCAATATCTCCCGTTCCAAAAACAAATCCTAATTCACCAAATAGCCCGTTACACCCTTTTAGGAGGTACACTTTATCATCATGGCTATGATGGGAATCTATTACGTTGTCTTGATGTGATGGAGTCAATCCAAGCAATCAAATAAGTACATGAAGGGGTGTGTGGAGCACATATGAATGGAATGGTTTTGGCCAAAAAATTGTTAAGAGTAGGCTATTATCACCCTACCATGGAAACAGATTGTTGCAATTATGTTAGAAAATGTGTACTTTTCTAGAAGTATGGAAACTTCATCCATGCTCCATCGCAACCATTACAACCTATCACTACCCCATGGCCATTCTCTAAGTGGGGACTTGACTTGATAGGGAAACTTACCCCTACCTTGTTTGATGGTCATACACACATCATCATGGCCACAGAATACTTTACAAAGTGGGTGGAACTTGTTCCTTTAACCTATATAATAGGAGCTCATATTTCTAAATTTATAATGAATCATATCATTTGTCGATATGGCATCCCTGCAACCATTGTTATAGATAATGGGAAGTCATTTAAGAAAAAAACTGTAAAAGGTCTTTGTCAATGGTTCCAAATCTGTTAAAATGGTCCACACCATATTACCCCCAAGGTAATGGATAGGCCAAAGCCACAAACAAGACTTTGGTGAGAATAATGGAGAAGATGGTTAGTAAAACAAGTCATAATTGGCACTTGAAAATCCACCTAGCCCTTTGGGCTTATAGGACCTCCATTCACACTCCTACAGGTGTGACACCATACTCTCTAGTATTTGGGACAGAATCCATCATCCCATTAGAAATTGAACTTCCTTCCCTAAGAATTTCTCTTAGGGACTATTTGGATAAAGATGAGGATTACCGGGTAGCAAGACTAGCTGAATTAGAACTCCTAGATGAGAAGCACATTCACGCTCTTAATCACCTTAAAGTGTATCAGAACAAAGTCTCTAGAAACTACAACAAGAGAATCATCCCTCGTTAGTTTGAGGTTGGTGATTTAGTCATGAAGGAGAATCAGTTCAACACAAGAGCGAACGAGAAAAGAAAGGGAAGTTTGAACCACATTGGTTGGGACCCTACGTTATTATGGCCAAATACAACACAGGGGCATAAAAACTTGCTCACCCTAATGGTGATGAACTCCGTGAGCCCATGAACGCCATGCATATTAAGTGGTTCTATGCTTAAACATGGCATAGAAAATCAAAAAAGCAAAAAACTCAAAAACATGGTAAAATGATCAAAAACAAAAAAATCAAAAAGAAAAAGAAAAAGATAAAAACAGGTCATCCACAATTGAAAACCATGCAATTGTTCACTTTGGATAAGTCCTTAGGTGAAAACTAGTTTTTGGCACCTTGGGAGGGTTCATTGCTTTCACAAGAATCTTGCATCTGGAGGGTAGTTTTACTTGGCCTAGCCCTAGTTCTACCTTCAGAGATTCCTTGAGCCCCATCTTGTCAGGCCTTGATCCGGCTTTGTCTTCTTTTATTCATCTGTGAGGGACATGGTCTTTCGCTATTTCCCATCTTATGCTGGGGCAATTCAACGACTTCACCTTCTTGTTCATAAGCGCGTGGCTTTTGCCCTTGTACATTCCCCATCTAACACTGGGGGCATCCACACTTTCTTGGTTACCTATGCATAACTCTAGAAAACCATTAGAAAACCACAAAAAATAATAGAAAATTGTTTCTCAAAAACTACAAAAACATTCAAAATATCCAAAATACAAAAAAAATAGAAAATTGTTTCAAAAACCTAAACAATAGAAAATTGTTTCACATACATCCAAAACAATAGAAAATTGTTGCATAAAAACAAACTTACAAAAACATTTTACTTACATTTACTTGCATTGTCTTGTTTCTTTCTTTGCTTGTTTGCTTGTATAGTTGTTTCATGTTTGTGCTTTTGTGTTGTTGCTTGGGCATACTTTGTTAGGATTCATCTTTTCTTGCTTAGATTAGATTTATTCTTGCTTGTGCATATTGAGGTGTGTTTTTGCATGCTAGTGACTCATGGTGCATTATTATGTTAATTCATTGTGTTTTTTGTTAAGCATTTGATTGTGTTTATTGCATGTGTATTGTTTTGTTATCATAACATCACATTACCATCATATCATCACATCTAACATCATCTATACATCATATATCAAGAAAAAGCTAAGTATACATCATACATGAATGCTAAGCTAATCATCACATATCGTATCATCAAATGGGGGCAAGAGGGATCACAAATATCAAAATCTATCCCCCACACCCTTATCATCATATCATCCCATCCACTAAGTATGACACATCTCATAAACAAAACACATTTGATATATTTTACAAAATCACATCATCTAGAAATAAAAATGCATGTGATACATCACCAAGATCATCGATACATATACATGTCAAATCAAATCAGACTGCATCATAAACACATCTATCTATCCATGAGAAATAATAAACAAGTGTCCATCTCATATACACATAGGTCATGTCACAAATGTCCAAAATCATACATGTATGGTATATCTGTATCAAAAATGGATATACATCATGGAAGTACATCATCAAAGCCTTCATCTGAGGCATATAAATGAATGGTACATATAGTAAAGGAATCAAATCCTTCATCAGAGGCATGTATCAAAACTTCTCTATATCATGCCTTCATCTGAGGTGTAAAGGTGATACATCTATAATAGAATAAAATCCTTCATCAGAGGCATGTATCAAAAATGCTATACCACTACAAAATAAATACACATGGAGCACAATCTACTCATAGCCTTCATAATGAGGCATACGTAGATATACAAAATCTCAGGGCTGACTCAAACCCTCTGAAGGTGTGGCTGGCCTTGTCTCGTGGAGGTCGCATGGCATGAGCATCGCCATCTCTCTCTGGTCATGGCTGCTCCACTGAGGCCTGAGGCGTAGGCCTCTCTGATCTAATCCTTGTGCTGGAACTCGCCGACTATAAGATGGTGCTCGTCACTCAGGAGGCACTGCCTCAAAGTATAAATATCTGTAATATGAGGCTCTGCCCTCTGCTGTAGCAAATATCTCTGTGTCTGGGAAGTCACTGTGGTACCATCCATGCGTCGATAGGATGTTATCTTTGTGGCTCGGCTAGGCCTTGCCCACTACACACTCCTAGCCTTGACTACTCACTCTAAAATCACAGGATATAGCTGAGCCTATGTCTCATGCTTGGTGTAAAATTGTAACTGGCCATCTAAGTAGCCATCTCGTTGAATCTGCTGGAAAAGCACAAGATCAGCACCTCTGGGCCATCCTGGGCCCGAGCCTGATCTTGCTCTAATAGTAATGTGACAATCTAGGTCTGAGCCTGATCATGCTCAATTGTCACGGTCACACACCAGCCTTGGCCTCATCTCTCTCTACCCTCGCCATGTCTCTCTCAGCTAAAGCTTATTGTAGTTGTTGTTGTAATGTGGCTATCTGTGCCACTTTGGTTGTGCCACTGAGACTAGTCCCTGAGGTGCTCTTGATGACTTACCCCTTAAGGACCCTAAGTCATAGAATCTACACTGGTACATGTACTATGGCCTCCTCTGGCCTCGGTCCCTATGCATATGGGGCACCCTGCTCATCATGCGGAAGGCCATCAAATGGATCCTCTGGATCAGGACCCACTGCTCTCTCTCTCCACTCCGAACCATGCCAGATCTCTATAGGTGGACGAATGCCTACTACCCAGGCCTCCTCTTGGATAGTGAGATGCACGAGGTAGGATAGTGGCATACCACACCATGTAATCTCTGTCATCCCTGGGTCCACACCTATCATGCTAGGTCCTATGCCTGTGGGACCACCTATGAAAAGCTCGCCCTAGCTCGGGCCACCAATATGTGAGGCCCCATAGTATGCCTCTTTAAATCTCTACGCACATACCAAATGTCCGGCTGTGGGACCCCTGTTACTATGCCAAGCTGTCATTGGCACATGTCAACTCGATATAACTCTATAATATAGTTGCAACTGCTGATGATAAATTGCTCTACTGAGCACACACTGAGCTCTATGGCATCCTCTGGCCACTTGGATATGTTGGTAAGGTCACCATATAATATCAATCTTGGGCAAGCTCATCAAACTCTCACCTATATCTGAATAGGCTACCTAGGTGGCCTCGTGCATCGCCACCTACTGATACCCATGCCATGTAAGATGGATCCTTTGGGTCTCGGACACACAAAGTGCCTACAGGGCATCCAATCACAATATGGTCCCATGACCAAATATGTAATAAAGAATCTAACCCCATGGTCTTCTGACCATGGTATGTAATCAAATGCAAATCCCAGTATAAGTGGGCTAGTATACACTATCCCCAACAGTATCACTCACCGCTAAAAATGTCATGTACCAGTGGTAATAACCCTCTCGGGAATGAAGTCCCTATCTTATCAGTGAGAAAAAACCCATTGATAAGAGACATAATGTAAAGAGGCCCCGATGCAGTGTGGGGTCGAAATGCACTCATGCAGGGCTATGGTCATACCGTCATGTGGTATGTCATCTATATCAAAGAGATCACTACATGCTGCTCTAATCATCCCTACATCAAAGCTGTACTCAATCAAGGTGCCCATGATCGGCACATAGAGAATCTTCCATATGTCCTCTAGGGTCACAGTCATCTCCCCTGTAGGAAATCTAAAGCACTAGCTCTCGTTATGCCATCACTCGGCTAGCGCAGTCAATAGGCCATGGTCTAGTGTAATAGAAGGCATCCACGACACGGGGCCTAGCCCCACTACCTTGAGAAGTATAGACATAGCTCATCGGTCTCACCGATGCATGCTCCCCTCTACCTCCATATCCAAGTGTGACACTCCCATGCCTGCAATACTGGTAGATCTCTACAAAATATCAAATCACTCGTCAGTTACTAACATTTCTTCTAAAAATCTATCTATTATTCTAGGGTTAACCCACAAATCCTAAAATTTTCTTCTAAGTGTCATCTTTTTGGCATTTCTCTGTCTATCCTCAACCTACGACCACTTTTGGGCATGCCATGCACCTCTTTTAGTGTGTGTACGCCTCCACATTTCTTTGTCTTCTGGCACTTGCGCCCTCATTCGGGCATGTACACACTTTTGGGCATTATCGCAACATATCCGGGCTTGCACCATCATTCCTATGCTTGTGCTTACATGCATGTACCCCCATGTGTGTGCCTTTCCTTTCATGTGTGCACTCCACTTTTTATGTGTGATCCCCTTTCAGTGTGTGTGCATGTGCGCACACATGTGTAGTGTGCACATGTGCACGTGGGTGTGTGTAATTTGTGCTCGCGAATGTGCGTGTGTGTTACGGCGCATATGCCCCCAAAGCGATGCCGTGCCCCCCTATTTGACAACCGTGCTTGCATACATGCATGATCTTATGTGACTTCCTAGCACTAATCACTAAAATTAGGGCATTAATGACAAAAATTAATGAGCAAGGTTTCGATACTCACGAAGGGGCCATCGTCCACATGCCGTTGATACCCTCAAACTACATCTTCTTGCCTCACTCGGTCTCGTGTGATCACCATTTTCCTCATCGTTATCATAGCCTCACAGTAAAAAATTCTATAGGGCTCGGTTAAAATGAATTGGTCGCGATGATTTTACCCCCCAAGTGGGGTATATTAACCCATTTTTCACCACCGTGAAGGACTAGAGGCCCATTTCGACCCGCTTTTTCTCTCTGTTCACCATGGAATAATTATTTTATTAAATAATTATTTTTCTCTTATTTTCCACCATATTGGGGCATTTTTTTGCTGTCCAATACCCCTTTCTTCCCCCTAGGGAAATTTTATTTCTCCTAGGTGATTTTTCTTCTTATTCACTCTCGTAAATAATTATTTTTCAAAAATAATTATTTTGTTAATTTTTCCACTACACAAGGACATTATTTGTCGCTTGTTTCTTCTTTCTTCCACCTAGGGCACTTTTTGTTGCGCCTAGGCCCTTCATTCTATTTCTTCTATTTTCTTCTACCACATTTTTAGAAAATAGAAAATAAAAACAAAATATATATATATCAAAAATCCAAAAACAGGGCAAATTTTTTTCACAAAATCCTAAAAAGTAAAAAACCTACAAAAATGGTAACTTGCTTATCATGTTGAAACTTGTGTCTTGTGCATGGTATTTTCTCCATATCCTACTAGTTTGTTTCACATCTTCCCTAATTAATATGACTCATGGATCACCGGATTCATAACCATTCACAAAGCTAGTTACTTACTTCGTCTGTACTCTGGGGCACACTTGTTTCCTGGTGTTGTTTCGTTGTGCACAATGCTTTTCTTGGACCTCATGTCCATTTTCATTTCCCCTTGCATGTATCCTTTCTTTAGGCATCATTTTTAACCCTTTTCATCAATCACGAACATGTGGATCTCTTCAACTTGATAACAAAACATTTGTAAAAATGTCTTAACAGTTGTTGGGTTAGATATGTCTTTCAAATCGTACTTGTTTTCCCTATTAAATGAGCTTGTTTTTAAAAGGCTTCTCATATTATATTGCATTGTTTTGTGTTGCATGGAGTTGGTATTTTAAAAAATGGACAATTTTTCATAGTATGGCTTTTCATGTCATTCTACCTTTGTCGTATGCTTATATTTTCATAAGGACCAATGATGTAGATCTCTTGCAATATGATGATATCTAAATTTTCCAATACACAGTGGTTAGAGGCTAAGATCTTCTCTTCCCTCCTCCATATTTCTTCTACATCACTTTCCTTTCACCCATAATCCTCTATCCCACTAGGGCATCCTACCCCTTCCCATTCTTCTATCTATCTCTCACCTTTTTTGATCGTTGATCATCTTCCTTCATCACCCCATCGACACTTGAGGGGGAATCTCTCCCTCCTACTAATTTTTATTCTATCCCTTCAAAATTTCTTTCATCTACTATCTTTGAAGTGGCATCACTTACACCACCCCAAAGAGGGACAAATGTAGACACCCATAATTATGCTCGAGTAATTTAAATACTTAAATTGTGCTAATTATCTCCTTTCCCACAAATTGATGACATATCGTCAAAAGCACTCTTCTTCCCTATTATTGTCATTAATTAATTACAACACGCTAATTGATTAAGTTGTCTATCCAGCTAACATCTTGATTAACGACCTTTAGTTAATTATTCACCCCTTTTATCTAGACTAATTATTTATTATTAATTAATTAGCTTTCCCTTCCATTTAACCAATAAATTAATATTTAATTGATTTAATTCTCTTCTAATAGCCTAAATCATACTAATATTCCTCTAATTAGCTTTTATAAGCTTACATCTACCTATTAGTTAATCACCTTTGATTAATTAAAACACTCCCAACTCCCATGACTTACTAATTATAAATTAAACCCTTCTAAAGTAAGGTTACCTTTTATAAAGCAACCTTATCCATTCCTAATCATGTTTTACCTTTATCCCACATGCAAAGGGATGAAGTGTTTCCTTTATCCATTGGGCTATATAAGGATCCCTCCTTCTACCTTTATACCTACACCTAAACTCTTTGAGAAAGAAAATGCAAAGCATATAGCAAAATAGACTAAGAGCTTGCTTTTTGTTTTCTTGAGAGTTCATCATCTTGAAGAGTTAAGCCTCTTTCCTAAGTGCTTAGGTCATATGGGAGGTGTCAAAAGGGTCTTGTAGCCCAAATTTCACAATCCCTCATTCCTAGGTTCTTAGAACACCAATAGAACAACCATTTTTGATAGCCATGGAGCCTACCTAGGTCCATTTCATTTATTTTTGTTAGAGAATAGAGGATTTTAGATGTTTTAACATTGTTAGTTTCAAATTTTTATTGATAAATGTTTAACATCTAACCCTTGTTTAATTCTTATCATGATGGTGTTAAGTAGTTTGTTTAACTCTTGCTAATTAAGGCTATTTAGGTGTTAGTCTTTTATTCATATTAGCACTAGTTTAAAAACAACACAGCAAAGAACCATTCATAAAATCTAGGGATCTCGAGTACTATTGGCCTTCCTTATTCAAGGATGTCAAGAAGTATGTGTGGAGGTGTGATAAATGTAAAATAATTGGGAAACCAACATTTACATAAGAGATGACCCTCCAACCACAATTTTCTGGAGCCATTTGAGAAGTGGGGTCTATATTTCATTATGCCATTCAACCCAACCTCACAAGGTAAGGAGTATATATTAGTTTATACTGACTATGTTACCAAATGGGCTGAAGTGTAGGCACTGCCACATGCAAGAGATGAGAAGGTTACATATTTTCTCTATGAATGAATCTTCCAAATATTTGGAGTGCCAAGATAAATTGTGTCAGACCAAGGGCCATAATTCATGTCAGGGGTAATCAACTCTTTTGTGGAGACATATCAATTGAAACATAAGAATTCATCTCCCTACCATCCACAATAAAATGGGAAAGTAGAGGTGACCAACAAATAATTGGAAAATATACTTACAAAGACCGTGGACATCTCAAGAAAGAATTGGGCTCAAAATTTACCAGAAGTAGTATGGGCCTATAATACTACATGGAAAATAACAATAGGGTTTACACCATATGAATTAGTCTATGGTAAGAAACCAATCATGCCCATATAATTTGAAAGCCAAACATTGAGGATTACCTCTAAGGCGGGATTGAATTGAATGAGGTACAACAAGCAATAATTATTCAATTGAATGAATTGGATGAGATCAGGCTTCAGGCATTGCAGCAGACTGAGATCATCCAACAATAAAGGAAACTCTGGCATGACAAATAGATCAAGCCAAAGAAGTTTCAAAAAGGATACTGGGCCTTACTTTTTGATTCAAAATATAAATATTTCAAAGGGAAGCTACATATGAGGTGGATGGGTAGAAAATTGTGTAAGTATATGATAATGGGACCATCCAATTGATTCCAATTGATGGTGAAAGGAAATTCATGTTGGTTAATGGTCATAGACTAAGGTTTTACTTTAAACCAACATCTTGGCAAGAGTTTTACAGAGAAATACAAGAAGATTTTGATCTTCATTAAATAGGCAAATTTTATTTTCTTATCATGATGCAAACCTAAACTATCATCTTCTATAAATAAATAATGGATGATTGGAAACCAAAAATGGAAATAATATTCCTCTAGAGCATTGGGTGAAAACTAGATATGGCACCCCATGTTTCATAAAAAAATAAAAAATAGAGAAGATTGAAAACCAACAATGGAAATCTTCTCTTTCCTGAATTGATCAATAGAAATAAAAAGGTAGTACCACTTACGCATGGAGCATGACATCATGAAAGGTGGCAGAGAGGTGTCACACTTCAAATTTCAAATAACGGCAGAGATTGACAAGATTTAATATCAAGGTATGCATAATTAATGACCCTTATCATTGTAAGGTTTTAAATTTAAAGTTAAATTTTTCCATCATGTACATTAACTAACCACATTTTCCCAAATCATATCATACATCCAAAAATCCACTCCAAATCACTTACCCATTAAATGCCATAATTTTTTCACGCATCAAAATATTTATCCCATAACCTCAGGATTTTTTCTTGAATTATCCACATTCGATCATATCACCTGCATAACAAGGTTGTTTGATATTTGTGCTCTCAATTTGGTTTCTCTCTATCCTACGCCATACTTCTCTTGCATTCCTAACAACTCTTGCATGACCAGATCCCGCTCATCTTAATTCTTACTTCCTCAAACCTAAAATTGGACCCGGACTTAGACATGAGCCTACACTTCGGTTCACTTGAAATCTTGGAAGATGTGAATTGAGTGTAAGTTTGTGTAAAATTCGGGTGGTTGGATTTTCTCCTAGCATATGAAGAATTCATCATCCCCATGACAAAGGGAATTCTCAAGGAATATGGAGGAAATTTACTCAACCATAAATGGTAATGAAAGACCCTTTTCCCCAACTATAATTAGTCAATTTTTTGGATTTCTAAATGATGGTTTATCTATTACCGAGCTAAAAATTTACCATGAATTAATTAAAATATTTTCAGTAGGAAGAAGTGAAAACTTACAGTTGGTAGTTGATAGTAAAGGGAAGGAAAAAGGGATCAAAATATTGAATTTACCAGAACCCTAGGTAGGGGTAGTAAAATGGTTGATTAGATGTTTTACTTGTGAAGGGAAGTATGAGATAGTGCTAGGTCCATCATTAACGATGCTCATACATTTACGCCACATCAAGGAAAAACCCCAGTATAAGGTTAATTTGGCCCAATTTCTCTATGAATTTATCTCGTGTGGCCACTAAAAAATTCTACTAGGGGCAACCTATCTCGCTTTTAGGGTCTCATTCATTTAATATGTAAGCATAAGTTTTTTAAAAATATAAATTGTATGAGACGGTGGCTTAAATGTCAAAAATAATACTCTCCTTCATCCACTTCATCCATAAGGTTAATTTGGTCCAATTTATCTATGAAGTTATTTGTGTGGACACCGAAAAGTTCAACTGGGGAAACCTATCTCAAGTTTTAGGGTCTCATTCATTTAATCTACAAGCATAAGTTTTTGAAAAAGAGAAATGGTATGAGATGGTGGCTTAAATTTCAACAATCATACTCTCCCTCATCCACTTCTTGCAAAAATAGAAAACATCATTGTACCTCTCATATAGACCTTGTTATCCCTAAATCCCTAGAGGAAAATCCATTGACAAAGGAAGAACATGAAGCAGCCAAAACCATTCAAACATTGGTTAACACTCCACCTGAGTCTCCAACTGATCCAACTCTTCCATCCATTCCTGAAGAAGGATTGGTTAGGGATAAGGGTAAAGCACCCATGGAGGAAGGAGAACCTAGTTCTCTAGACCCTAATAATTTTTTTCCTAATGTGTTGTCCTTGTGTAAATTTAATTTTGAACTTCAAATGGCTCAGGAAAGGGTTAACTAATTGCGAACAATATTTTACACAAAGGATGCTAGTTTTTCCCGTCAATTATCTTCTCAAGAAAAATGGATTCAATAACTATAGGGTATGATATCACACCAAGAAGAGGAAACTCTTCAATTACAACAAACCCTATATAAAAATGAGTAGCAAGTATATGTATTAGAAGCATCCGTTACTTGGTTGCAAAAAGAACAAAAGAAACACTTCCTTCAAATCATTATATTGAAGGAGATGACCAAATGGATGGAAGAATGCTACTAGTGGAAAATTTTTGAGGAAGAGAATGCAAGTTTAAAATAAGATATTGATTTGCTAAAACAAAATGTTGTCCATGTTAGTTAGTTGTATGACCAAGTGCTCTCCTGCAGACCTCCCTCCAATTTTTATGCCCTATTCTTAAAAGAAAAATTCTTCAAATGAAAAATCAATAGAGTCAGGGCCCAGTTGGACATTGAATTTGAAGATGACCATAAATTTGTAGGAGCATTTATGATGTTGAAAAGAATATATTATAGGAATTTTATGTGCACAAATTCTTGCTCCTTGAGTAAATAGAAATACCAAGAAATGTGTATGCGAGATAATTTCAATTAAGGTCATTTTTTTAACCCTATCAAGGTGAGTGGAGAGATCAAAGGGAAATATTTTTATAATCGGGTCTATAGTAGGCCTCCTTATGAGGCATTATTTTCCAAAGCACCACTCAGATTTTTCTACAGGTTTAGATCGCAAGTGTACTGTCTACATCTCATAGACATGTACACTAAAATTTTGCAGAGTTGTGTCAAGAACTTCTCGGGAGCAAGTGATTCCCACTTTTAATGTCAACTTTCTTGCATCACAACTATGATATAATTTTTTTCCAAGCCATATAAAAGGAAGTCATTTCACCCACTAATCTCATGTGGTCTTTAAAAAGGGAAAAAATGTATGCAAAATTATCTTGGGACTTAAAGATCATTGGATTGGAATGCTCTTCATGAAACCTCTTCTTCTTGCCTCAATACCAAGATGGAAGTCAAATAATGATCAGGAAGAAGATAGTTATACTACCTAGTGAAATAATATGGTAGATCACTTAGGGTTTTATGATATAATAGCTTATGAGACATGGTAGACATTCACAAATGAGTATAATTGTTCTATAATAGTAGAAATCCTTAATAGGTAGTAGGAGGACCTACTAAATCTCTAGTTAGGGGGAGGTGATGAGCCCCATTTTTGTCATGATAAACCTTCTCGTAATTATGTTTGAGCCATACTAGAACCTATTCTAATTTTGATATTATTATGCATGATAGACAAATACATACTTTATATTTACTATTTTACTATGTTTATGGGAAATTGTTGTGTGTACTTATGATGTTTCACCTTGTTAATTATTTTGCATAAAAGGATTGAATATGATATGGATAAATATTAATTCTATGTGCAAAAAGTGCATATGTTGAATTTTTATATGGAGTATAGGACTTAGTATATACGCTTGATCAGGACTATGTTTTGTGTGATAGCGGAGGACTCTGGTTCGTGTGTTGGCACAGACTCTCATCCTCATCGATCAAGCATCCAGCTCATCAAAACCTGATCCCTTAAAGCTTGAGTGACACAAGCACACATGAAGATAACTTAGATTCTGGAATTCCAGCTGATAATATCATTTTCTACCAAGAATCATTTCCATTTATTAATCAACATTCAATCCACAAGAAGAGAGAAACAATAATGACTAAGGACTCACTATCACTTCATTTTATTCTATCAATTATGATTTGGAGAATCTTCTAGGGTTGATTGAATACTTCAAGGAGTCAATCACGGATCCCCTCTTCAGTTATTGTAAACACTTCAAGATCAAACACCTACAAGTTCTTCCTGTCATTAATGTATTACCAAGAATCAAGGGAATTGTTTAGTTCAAATAGTTAGTTAGATTTAGAATTAGTCATTCAGAATAACTATGTCCCATGGAGAGACTAGGACTCTTTTTAGTATAATAGAGAGAATGTAATTAGAGTTAGAAGTTCCATATATTTTTCTAGTTGTAGTAGCATATTTCAAATTCAATAAAGATAAAATTCAGAAGTAAGTTTATTTGTGTAGAATTTCAGTACAAACCTAATCGAAGGGAAGGAGAAAGGCCCACTCCTACCCAATGAGAGGGAGATTCATTCTTACTTTCTTTCCTTGTTCTTTAACATATGATGTTACCAGTTTACTATTTCTTTCTGAATGCAATGTAGTATTTAATGTTAACATTTTAGCTAACTTTCTTTTCTACTTTCAATTCCAATACTTTAATTTCATGCATTTCATTTGTTATCATGATCAATTCTATAAATTATTAGTTTTGAGATAGAAACTCGTGTTGATAATGTGTTCCTACTCTTCCTTTTTTAACTAGCCATCGGATTCCACCCTAGATTGATAAATTAAATTGATTAATGTATGATGCTAATGAAACTCATCAACACATGCTTCTCGGTTTAGATGACCGAGTGCCAAGTTGTGACCACCAAAATTTTGCGCTGAAAACATGAATTAGGATCAATAAGGAAGGGGTTCTTGAATCCATATCGGGTGGTCGACTATGAACTGATCCTACCTAGATCCCGCCATAGCACCTGAAGGTGTACACCCTCCAAAAGGAATGCACTATCGGTGGAAGTTCACTCCCATGACGTCTAGGGGTATGACTTCTCACTACTCGACTGTTTTTCACGAGGACTCGCCTAGAAAAGACATTTTACAAAATAATATGCCATAAAGGCTCAAGGAATGCCATGGCCCTAAATTATTGGGTATGATTAGAGGCCTCCTTCACTCATGTTTTGGCTCAGATGGTTCTCATTTTGGATGATTTATCACAAGTTGTGACCACTAAAAGTTTGCACCTGAAAACGTGAATTAGGATCAATAAAGAAGGGGTTCTTGGCTCTAGACCGGGTGCTCCGACTCCAAACCAGGCCTACCTAGAGCCTGCCATAGTACGTAAAGGATTATACCCCCAACCGTGATGCATTGGAGGTGGAATTTTCCTCCATCTCCTTTCGGTTCTCTCGATGTTTAATTTTTTGCAAAAGCACAAAATAGTGTAGTTTGAGTCAATGTAGGGTTGTCAAACGTAATATTTTACAAACAGTGGCTCTTGGCACAAAACAAATTATGTTGAAATGTATTTTTGGTCTAGTAAACACTTTTGGAGGCCTCGTTTTGGTGTCATACGGAGTTTTTGCTTATGGGATACTTCGTCCAAACATAGTCCCTTAAGATCCTAGAGACCAAAAATTCTTTAACTTTGATGGGTGATATCTCGGTCTCCATAGCACCTAGAGACCTATTTTTGATCTTACACATCGTGATGGTACCCTATAGGGAATCCTATATCAGTTTTCCCCATATCCTTTTGGTTCTCTCGGTGTTCTATTGTTTGTAAAAATAAAAATTTGCGTAGTTTGAGTTAGTGTACGACTATCAAATGCAATATTTTACAAACGGTGGCTCTTGGCACCAAAAAATTGTGCCAACACATATAGGTGGCCTGGTAAATTATTTTTTAGGCTTATTTTTAGTGTTGAATGGATCCATTGCTTCCGGATACTTCGTCTAGATGTAGTCCCTTAAGAGCCCGAAGACCAAAAAATGCTATAACTTTGACGGGTGATATCTCGGTCTCCATGGCACCTAGAGACCTCTCATTTGATCCTACACCTCTATGTTAGGGCCCTATAGAGAATCCTATATTTTTTTCCCATATCCTTTCAGTTCTCTCAGTGTTCTATTGTTTGCAAAAGTGTAAAATAGTGTAGTTTGAGTCAATATAGGGCTGTCAACCACAATATTTTGCAAACAGTGGATCTTGGCACTAAACCGAATGTGTAAACATGTCCAGTGGCCTAATAAACACTTTTGGATTATTTTTTTGGTGTCGATGAATCCTTTACTTCCGAGATACTTCATGTGGATGTAGTCCCGTAAGAGCCCGGAGACCAAAAATACTATAACTTTGATAGGTGATATCTCAATCTCCGTGGCACTTAGAGACCTCTAATTTGATCCTATACTTGTATGTTAGTATCCTCTAGAGAATAAAATCTTGGTTTTATCCATCTCCTTTTGGTTCTCTCGGTGTTCTATTGTTTATAAAAGCATAAAATAGTGTAGTTTGAGTCATTGTCAGCTGTTAAACCCAATATTTTGCAAACGGTGGATCTTACAACCGAACCGACTACGTAAACACATTCAAGTGGCATGGTAAACCCTTTTGGAGGATTATTTTTGGTGCTAGAAAGATCCATTTATTCCGGGATACTTCGTCCAGACGTAGTCTCTTAAGAGCCCGGAGACCAAAAAACTCTATAACTTTCACAAGTGATATCTCGGTCTTCATCAAACCTAGAGACCTCTTTTTTATCCTAAATCTCTACATCAAGGCCCTCTAGATAATAATATCTCAGTTTTATCCATATCCTTTTGGTTATTTTAGTGTTCTATTGTTTGCGAAGGTGCAAAATAGTGTAATTTGAGTCAATGTATGACTTTCAAACGTAATATTTTACAAACGGTGGCTCTTGGCGCTAAACCGATCAAAGCAAAATGTCTGGGTGGCCTAGTAAACACTTGTGGAGGATTTTTTTGGTTCCAGATGGATCTATTTCTTCTGAGATACTTCATCCAAATGTAGTTCCTTAAGAGCCCGGAGACTAAAAAATGCTTTAACTTTAACGGTGATATCTCAATCTCGATGGCACCTAGAGACTTATCATTTGATCCTACACCTTTTTTAGGTCCCTATATATAATCTTATATCATTTTTTCCATCTCCTTTTGGTTCTCTTTATGTTCTATTGTTTGCAAAAGCACAAAAAAGTGTAGTTTAAGTTAGTGTAGGGATATCAAACGCAATATTTTACAACGATGGTTTTGGCACCAAAACAATGTGCCAACACATCTAGGTGGCCTAGTAAATATTTTAGGAGGTTTCATTTTGGTTCCATACGGTGCCATTACTTCTGGGATACTTCATCCAGATGTAGTTTCTTAAGAGTTCAGAGACCAAAAAATGTTATAACTTTGATGGGTGATATCTCGATCTTCGTGGCACCTAGAGACATTTGGTTTGATCCTACACCTCCAAATCGAGGCCGTGTAGCTAATCCTATCTCATTTTTCTCCACCTCATTTCGGTTCTCTTGGTGTTTTATTGTTTGCAAAAGCACAAAATAGTGTAGTTTGAGTCAATGTAGGGATGTCAAACGTAATATTTTACGACCGATGGCTCTTGGCACCAAACCGATTACGTCAACACATCTATGTGGCATGGTAAATTCTTATGGAGGATTTGTTTTTGTGTTGATGGTGCCATTGCTTCCCGTGCTACTTTTTCCAAGCACACGATCGCTTAAAAGCCCAGAGACCAAAAAGATAATTTTCTCCTTGAAACTATTACATAACAACATTGACTCATTCCTACATTTTTAAGGATGATTAGAAGGAGATATTTGATGATATGAATGTGTGAACTAAATAATGGAATGACCTTTTAGCTCTCTCTCTCATACCCAAGGCCTATGGATGGGTACGCACCTAGGGTCCGTGGGTACGTACCCACATAGTCAATATTGATAATAGGCTTTGAAGGGTCAAGATCTAGATAAAAATGAATTCATTTGGTTGACTTACTATTTGGGGGCTTTCTTGTTGCTCTTCATGGGTATTTTATTCTTTAGTCAATTTGTAACTACCTTCAATTGAACAAACACCCAAGTAATTTCACTATATTGCAAACCAATAAGTACATGGAGATGGATTTCCATGTGGGGGAGAAATACCAAGTCTTGAAAAAGTCGAGGAGACTCTAGGCTCTATGCTAAATTTCTGACTACAAGAAGGACATAACACCATTCATTGCTAAAGAAATGAAGATTGGAAATCAATAATAAATATTCCCTTTCAAGTTGGTGTTGTAATGAATATCCAAATAGGGTGTCATATAGATATGTTTTAATGTATTTTACTTGTTAAGTTTGGATTTTATTCCTATTATTGAAGGTGACACATAGTTGTGGTGTTAGAAACTTGAACAAGTATATCATAAAATGTGAATATCTCCCTATTCTGATAAGCTTATGTGAATAATTATTTGTATGGCCTAAAAATAATGCCCTATCATTTGAATTGAATAAGGTCACATCAAGGAGATTGCAACAAGGTAAACACACTACCATGTTGTGTGAATGGTTGAATTTAGAATATCCTATCTTCATCCACCACATGTAAAGAGAAACAAAGATGTCGATTACATGGAGAGAGAGAGAGAGAGAGAGAGAGAGTGAAAAATTGAAACAAAGATGATTATGATTACATATCAAGAATTTCCATTGTTATGCAATCTTCCAAAGCACAAGATTTATTATTCACCACACCAATAGTGAACTTCATATATGACAAGCCTTCAAGGAGATTGAATAAGGTCACAACAAAGACATGATTGTGCATGAAACATATACATGAAATTACAAATACATTTCATATGTGTGACAAAGTGAAACAAAGATGATTATGATGTCATATCAATAATTTGTCCATTGTTATGTAATCTTCCAAAGCACAAGATGATTATATTATGTCATATCAAGAAACAAATATGATTATGATGTCATATCACTTGAATGGACACATTTTTATGTGCAAAATTCCTATCTTCATCCACCACAAAGAGAAACAAAGATGATTATGAAGCATGTGTGTGTGTGTGGTCTAGAAAGAGTGCAACAAAGATGTTAGATCATGTCATTACATCATCACATTTCATGTCAATATATCATCATCATACATGTCATTTAATGAAATCATATTCTCACACATTATCATACTTCATCAAGTCACACATAAATATTCAAAATGTCACACATCATCAAATATGATCATATGTAAAATATCAGTATGAAAAAATATCAACACATGAGATTGCAAGAACATCATAAAAATTATATCATAGTGGTTTGGGAACAAAATCCACATATATATTATATATCTAGTACACATGGAATACATGCACATGCATTCAATCCAGTGCCACGTCTCTGAAAATATAAGAATAATGTATCAAACTAAGCGTGCCATATATATAGGACCACACAATCTACATAAGACTATATACACATCTCCATGGAATGTTTGGAACACAAGATCATATATATCAAGCCATATATAGGCATACAAAAATGTATGTATCACATGTCTAGATGGCATATATATCTATACATCCTATGAAGAATCATGAAACATCCTCCCTCTCTTGGCCCTGCTAGTAGAAGCATGTCCACGGCTTGTGGATGTAGTGGAGGGAGATGGCACTACAGATTTCATCCATGTGGTCCTAGGCATAAATCTCACCTACAACTTAGCCTGCACATTCATAAACATCAAGTTTTTAACACCCAAATTTTTAAGAAGTGGATATATTGAAAATACATTCATAATTTAGAAACTTAGAAATTTTAATGCATGTGAAATCTTACCGCAATCTCATGATCCCTATCAATTTTTCATTGACACTCTGCAGGGTCAAGGGTAGACACTCCCTGACTCATACTATGCTACATACAAATAAATAGTTCAAATTAAATATTTCATGTACAATTTGATATTGTAGATTTAGTAAGAAAACATTCATCCAAAATTTAACAAATTTGAAAATTTTCACACTGTGTCAATGGATCAACAGACGTTATCACAACATCAACAAAAACCTCCACAGTTTGCATAAAGGGAGGAGTCTATGTAGCAGTCATAAGTTGTACAAACATGTAGATCAACATTAATTGAAAATTGTCTAAGAGAATGGTGTAAGGAACTAAGGCTAATGTGTGTGTGTGTGTGTGTAATTCTTGATCACATATAGATATGTATGTTGATAATATTTAAACAATCTTGAACATTAACTAGTAAAATATGTGAAAATAACATGGGTAAAATTAATGTGAGGCGTGTCAATAGCCTCAGTTACCATAACAAATGATGTCCCACCTGAGTCTTGATCTAATATTGCTATTTAAAATAATAAAAAATATTAGTTTTTACACAAGTATGACATAATCAAGTATATATATTAAAATCTCAAATGAAATAAAATTTTCTATATATATTATTTATGTGACATTTACCTATGAAAGACTAGGGACATTTGGCACAACACTTCCAAAAACATCTTCCATCATCAAATCTATAAAAAAAGATCCTATGACCCAACAAAGGATGTATCACCTACAGTGCATACATAACCACATGATCCACAATGGTGTGGTGTGCTAATCATGGTGCATCTACCAACATCGCTAGGTGTAATCTAGCTACTATGTTGGGCTAGAGTATCAGTGAGAGACCTTAACACATGCATTGTGTCAATCTCCACAACCTCCTTCAATGTAGGATGGATAACTTAAGGTGGGGGTTTTTGGGTGTGGGACAACCTAGGTTGACCAAATTCAATACATGCATTTGGTATAGTCTGTGCAGAGCCACCTCCTTGACCGTAAAACCTAGAAAAATGAAAATAATTGGGAACTCATTAAGCACAAACTCATAATACAATTTCTTCAAAAAATAAAGAGGAACCTCATTGTTTTTGCATGGTGGATAATCAAAATCCATCCACGATTGGTCCCAAAGATTTTTCTTAATTCATTTGTTGAGACACCAATGGATAAGGAACAATTTTTAATTAGTCATGAGGGGGGAATTAGTTTTGGGGTTTGTAAATAGTGCACAAATGCGGTCTTTTCCAAAAAAATTCTTTCACGACTGCATGTGATAATTTTTCTACATACCAATGCCTACAATCAACTCTAAAAGTATTCCATCTATCTATTTGGTTTGTTGCAGAGTCAACTTCACCAATCAATGTTTGAAGTGTGTTGGCTAAATTCATGTGGCTTGGATTTGTGGAATGATTTTGTCTGATAGTGTCAATAAGGTTCTGAATGGAAATTTTATTTTCTTGGATTTTGTAATGATATCACCTTGGGTTCCTGGTGGTTTTGTGGGGATGGTAGGAGCCAAAAGAGGAAGAGAAACATTTAGAGGAGAGTTTTGAGGAGGGTTTTGAGGAGGTGGAGGAACATTTGGATGAATTGGAGGATTAATAGCTTGTCGAGCATTTTTTTAGATAACATAAAAAAGTTTGGTTTTAAATGGGGACCAAAAAAACCCATACATAGAGGAGCAAGTTTTTAGAAACAAAATATAAAACAAGGCCATGAAGGTAGAGTCAAAAGAACTTGACAACAGGCCCCCACATAGATAGGCAAACTACAAGAGTTTGCAAAATTAATAGATTTTTGTTTACCCCAAAGGCAAAGAGACAAAAACCAAACCAAACAGAAAAGGGCAGCAAAAGGAATGCAATTAGTTCACCCCCGGCCTGTTACAGGATCTAGTGCTTGGACTATCATCACCAATCTGCACTATGATAATTCTTCACCGAGAACTCCTCGTGCTATGATTATTTACTAATGCACAGCCTTTAGTTTGGTGGATGTAATCTGGAAACAAAACAACAACATAACACAAGAATACCATCGACTATGATAAGACAGAATGATGACAAATCTAAAATATCAAAATAAATTATAATATTAACATGAAACTGTTACAATCTCACCCATGAGGTACTTCAAGTGTTATTGACTTCACTTGCCTTTCACCAAGACTATGGGAGAAACTTTACAATTACACCTCTTAATGGCTTCTTCAACACACCTTTAAACTGATGGCTTCCTTCGCACACTTCCTACAATATTTCTCACTACTTCCTTCTATGCTAAATGAGGGGGGTGGCCTCTCTATTTATAGAACTTCCAGGCTTATCCATCTTATCTCTAAGATAGGATAAGAAATCCACTCTGACGAATCATATTCCATACCTTAACTCTTATCTGTACATGTAAGCTTATCTCTTAAGATAAGATAAACCTTATCATTTTACATGGGTTCCACATTTTTAGACTTTTTACAAATAAAATACACAAAATATTTATGACCTCACTCCTTGTCTTTATTACCAATATAATATTTATAATTCCTAATCATGTAGACCCTACTTCTCTAATTACCCAAACTTTGACATTTTAACATTACCGGACCACTTACGACAAATATTTACTTTTTACAACATTCCTATTGTACTTTGACTATTCTGCACTCCACATTATTGGTGGCACCGTATTGATGGTGCCGTTATCTTCTATCAGACGCTACTACTAATTATACTTAACAACATCCTATTCCTAATACATACATTAATGAAATAGAAATTACGGAGGAAAATTTTAGTGTCGACATCTTCCCCCTTCCTAGCTTCTACTCCATCCTCGGAGTAGACTATTCTGGTGCTTGGAAAATCTTCAACTTGTCGTGGTTGACCCATTTCGTAATGGGAGTGCCATCCAATTCCTCCAGTCGGTATGTACCATTTTCATGCACAGCTGCTATTTTGTAGGGCCCCATCCATTTTGGAAGAAATTTTCTCTGTCTTCTTTTTTTGTATCTGGAATCATATACTAGAACCAAGTCATTCACATGAAATGGAGACCACCGGATCTTTTGATCAAAGTATTCCTTCTGCTTCATTTTCTTCTTATGGCTTGTATCCTTTGCTATTTCTCTCATTTCCTCCAGCAAATGAAGATGTACCAACCTTTCTTTTACTGAATCACTTTCATCCATCCTTTCATTTTTCATAACTCTCATAGTGGGAATATCAAACTCAATAGGAAGAACTGGATCAATGCCATAGGCCAACTGAAATGGGGAGTATCCTGTTGCTGACTTTGATGTTGCCCTATATGCCCACAATGCTGCATGAATCCTTTTATCCCATTTATGTACCTGCAAGGCTGCATCTTTTGCTAGAATTTGACACAACACAAAATTTGTTCGTTCCACCTATCCATTTGTGCTTGGCTTGTATGTTGTTGCCTTCCTGTGCTTAATAGAAAACTTATTGACTAGGGCTTCTACCACCTCATTAATGAAGTGGCTTCCTTGATCTGTTACAATTTCTAATGGGCAACCAAATCTGGTGACAATGCGTTCATACATGAACCTTGCCACTTCATCCATGGAAGTTGTTTTCAATGGCCTAGCTTCAACCCACTTGGTTAAATAATCTGTGGCAACTACAATATACTTATTTTGGCGTGATGTAGTTAGAAGTGGACCTACAATGTCTATTCCCCACTTTTCAAAGGGACCAAGGGGAAGAATAGGACATAATGGAGCTGATGAAGTCTTACGGTTACCATGTGTTTGACAAATATCACATGTCTTACAATAATTATAACAATCTTTAAAAAGAGTGGGCCAGTGATAACCTGCATCCAAGATCCTTCTTGCTGTAAGTTGTCCAGAGAAGTGCCCTCCACATGTACCATTGTGGAATTCTTCTAGAAGTTCCTTCCCTTGATCACGTCTAACTACCCTCTTGTACTGTCCATCAATCGGTCCTATTTGAAATAATACTCCATGAAGAATAGAATATGGACGACTGGCTTGAGTAATCTTTCTCTTAGTCTTTTCATTGGCACCATCAGGAAACTTGAATTCATTCAGATAATTCCAAATATCTATGTATTCACTAGGGATTGTGTCAAGGGATAACAATGCTGCATCGGGAAATCATCATCATCACAAGATGATCCTAAACCATCATAGGCTTGAGAGAGTGCATCTGCATTGACATGCTTCTTTCCTAGCCTATCTATAATGTCAAATTCAAATTCTTGTAGCAAAATTATCCATCTTGCTATCCTCCCTGATGGGTTAGGCTTATTTACAATATATTTTAGAGCCTGATGATCTATTACAACTATAAATTTTTTCCCTAGCAAGTAATTTCTAAACTTCTTTACAACAAAAATGATAGCCAGAGCCTCTTTTTTAGTTACAGTATAATTTACCTCAGCACTGCTCATTTGTCTGCTCCCAAAGTAAATTGGATGTTCATTCCCATTTTCATCCTTTTGGCTCAAAGTACTTCCTAGTGCTGCATTTGAGGCATCAGTGTACATAATGAATGGCTTGCTCCAATCTGGATTCTTCAAAATAGGTGAAGACACCAGGGCTTCCTTTAGTTGTCCAAAAGCTTCATGTGCTTTATTTCCTGGTTCATAAGTAACATCCTTCTTCAAGAACTGGGTTAGTGGCTATGCAATCTTTGAGAAATTCTTGATGAACCTTCTATAGTAACCCACATGGCCTAAAAATGATCTCAACTTACTTCTATTAAGAGGAAATGGTAAATCTTTGATTTTTGAAACTTTATCGGATCGCACTAATACCATCTCTGGATACAACATGCCCTAGCAAAATGCCTTTAGAACATCCAAAGATACACTTTGTAGGGTTTAGTGAGGCTTTTGCTTCATCTAACCTTTGAAATGCTATCTCCATTTGGTGCAGTTGGTCCAACTTGCTCCCATAGATGCAAAAATCATCCAGAAATACTCTGATGAAGGTCCCAATGTAGGGTTTGAACACCCTATTCATCAAACGCTAGAATGTTGCTGGAGCATTACACAACCCAAAAGGCATAACTCTATAAGCAAACATTCCCCAAGGAGTGGTGAATGTGGTCTTCAGCTGATCTTTCTCTGCTATACAAACTTGGTTATAGCCGCTATATCCATCAACAAAACTATAACACTCCTGGCCAGCTACTTCATCCAAGATCTGATCTGAAAATGGAAGAGGGTAATGATCCTTCTTTGTTTCCTTATTGAGCTTCCTGTAATCAACACAAATGCGTAGCTTCCCATTCTTTTTTATTGAGATCACAATGGGAGAAACCCATTCTGAATTCTCCACAACAAATATGAATCTTGCATCAAGCAACTTATCTATTTCTTCTTTTATAGTCTTGGAAAAATTAGGATTCATTCTATATGGCATTTGCTTTATGGGCTTAGCACCATCTACCAGCTCAATACAATGTTCTACCCAACTTACTTGATGGAGTTCCTTGTAATCAAAAGTGAATAGTTGTATGTACCTTCGAAGAATTGGAGGTAGGATTCCTTCTCACTCTCCATCACAAAGATCACCAATATTTATTTTTTGGAGACGATCATCAACTTCTTCTTCGTATAATTTTATGGGCTCATGAGTTGGTGTGACTGGAAGGATATCCATGACTGAAACATCCACCTTGCTTTCTTCATCTTCAGTGTCCACTTCACTGGTACTAGAGTAATCAGAGGATGTCCAATCATCAGTTTCATCACTTGAATCCACAGGTTCTGCCTTATGATGTCGAGGGATCACATTTATCTTCACCCTCTCTCTACCACGTCCAAGTGTCATGAAACCTTCATTCCAGTAGTTTCTTGCATGAACTCTCCTTAGCCATGGTCTTCCTAGTAGCATTGGGTATGCAACAGTACCATTTTTCATCACCTGAAAGTCTACCACACATACCACACCCATAACAGATATTGCCACATTTGAAACTACACCTTCTGGTTTAGTTTTTCCTTTATTTAATGACCTTAACATAAGTGTTGAAGGGCGATCAATTTTTAAACCCAACATATTCATTACATACTCAGTCATTACATTAACTGCAGCACCTCCATCAACTAAGACATCATGAATTGAAATGCCATTACATAATACCTCAGCTTGTGGAGCATAGGGATCTGCGCTCGCCCTCTGCCTCCAAAACAGGGACCTCAACCTCCTTCCTTCTTCGAGCATTGAGTCCACCTCGCAACTCCCACCTCTTCTCAGAAGACATAGCCAAGAGTTGACCATATGTAATATTTGCAAGCCTTTTGGACAGATCTTCCAAGATGGAGTATGGTCCTTGCCCCTCGTGAAATCGAAAATCCCGCACACCCAACTTTCTTTTCTTATGTTTCTTACTAGTTTCTTCTTTCATCTTCTTAGGATCATTTCCATCTTGATTATCTTTTTCTTTCTTTCTTTTTGTTACAAACACATCTACTTCATTATTTCTGCTCTTATCTACTACATCAAAAGAATTCACAGGTGCTTTTCCTTTATCATTATCTCCTTTACCGAGATGTAGAAGCTCTATCTGACAATTATACTTATAACGACCCTTTTATAACAACCCATAACAAACAACTTCAGAAATATTTCTTTTAGACCTCTATCTCCTCCCGAGAACTAAATTCCTTTCCTTGAAGAAGATTAATAGTTAACTCACCCATCTTTTGAGCAGATCTTCATACTCGGTAGATGTACTAGGAGAAATATTTGTGCTCACCAGAGTGGTTGTGATTCGTGGACCAAAGGTGTTGGTGTAGGCTCTACTTTAGCAACAATTTCTTTGGGCTCCTCTTCCATGCTTTCTTCTTGTCTTCTTGCAATCTCCTTTGCTTGTTCAATGGTAGTGGGTGGTCATACTTCACTCGTTGTCTGATCTTTGGCTTCATCCCAAGAATGAAGTGCTTACAGAGGAGATTATCCACGCCATTCATCAACCCATCCGCTAGTCCTTCCTTCCGGATCTGGGCATCAAGCTTCCTCCTTAGCTCTAGAACACGAGCATGATAATCCCTTATCTTCTCCTTCTCTCCTTGGGATAGCTTTGTGATCTCGATCATGAGATCTGCATATTTTTGTTGTTCACCAAATTCTTCAAGAAAACTTTCAATTAATAAATCCCATGAATTTTTCACATTATCACCTAGTGTTTCAAACCACCTAAGTGTTGAACCATCCAAAAAGGTAGGAAAAAATTCAGTCCATTGTTCCCTTCTTATAAGGCCATTACAAATACAAGATCGCTTAAACTCTTGAATGAAAGAAGAAGCATCTTCATTAGATTGAGCTGAAAAAACAGGAATCTTTCCCATTTTCAAAAGTAACCACCATGAAATACCAACTCACAAGTACAATCAACAAGACTTATGTGTACAAATAATTGGAATCACTATACTAGAAAGTGACTTTACACCTTTCTACAGTAAAATAGAAATGACCATGGTAAACTATGGTAAAACTTGACTTACTGCGTTAAAAACTGACTTTACTGTGGTAAACACTATTCATAGTATAAAGTGAAGTTACTGCGGTAAATACTATTCATGGTAAAAAGTGACTTTATCATGGTAAATACTATTCCAAAGAAAAATGACTTTACCATGATAACTACTATTCATGGCAAAAATGACTTTACCATGGTAACTACTATGCACAAGAAAAACAAGGTTACCCTCTAATTGATTTTTGACTAAGTGGGAATATCTCTCCGAAAAATCTACTAACGAGGAATGGTCCCGCAACGGAACCAAAATGTCATCACCAATCCAAAGACTATGATAATTCTTCACCGAACTCCTCGTGCTATGATTATTTACTAATGCACACCTTTAGTTTGGTGGATGTAATCTGAAACAAAACAACAACATAACACAAGAATACCATCGACTATGATAAGACAGAATGATGAAAAATCTGAAATATCAAAATAAATTATAATATTAACATGAAATCATACAATCTCACCCATGAGGTACTTCAAGTATTATTGACTTCACTTGCCTTTCACCAAGACTATGGGAGAAACTTTACAATTACATTTCTTAATGGCTTCTTCAACACACCTTTAAACTCGATGGCTTCCTTCGCACACCCCTTACAATATTTCTCACTACTTCCTTCTATGCTAAATGAGGGGGTGGCCTCTCTATTTATAGAACTTCTAGGCTTATCCATCTTATCTCTAAGATAGGATAAGAAATCCACTCTGACGAATCATATTCCATACCTTAACTCTTATCTCGTACATGTAAGCTTATCTCATTAAGATAAGATAAACCTTATCATTTTACATGGGTTCCACATTTTTAGACTTTTTACAAATAAAATACACAAAATATTTATGACCTCACTCCTTGTCTTTATTACCAATATAATATTTCTAATTCCTAATCATGTAGACCCTACTTCTCTAATTACCCAAACTTTGACATTTTAACATTACCGACCACTTACGACAAATATTTACTTTTACAACATTCCTATCAGATTTACTTTGCATTACCGTACTCCACATTATTGGTGGCACCGTACTGACGGTGCCGTTATCTTCTATCAGACGCTACTACTAATTATACTTAACAACATCCTATTCCTAATACATACATTAATGAAATAGAAATTACGGAGGAAAATTTTAGTGTCGACAGGACCTCCATCCCTCCTACCAGCCACCTTGATAATGACCCTTTTGGTCGGGTTAATGCACTACATTCTTTGTCCGGGTCTCTATATCCTCTTCCTCGATCCTTGCTTTGATTGTAGTCAGAAACCATACTCGAGCTATCTCCAAAGGTCCAAGTCCTTGCGGTTAGACGTTATCGGCATCAAATTCATCTTGTTTTTTCCTCTTCGGTAGAAAACTAATCCTACAAAATATAAATCATCTTTACATAAAAAATAAGCTTCATACCCCTTATGGTTTTGTTTTGGGAATCAATACGTTGATTGTAATCTTTGAGCTCTTAAATGAGGTTTTTGTTGATTGTGAGAATGGTGTCATTGGTGGTCTCAACCCTCATAAGTCTGGCCTCCCAATCAACAAGTTCTTGGGCCCTTTTGGTGGAATTATCATCCATATTCTTGATACCCTTTTTGAGATTGCATAAGGCATCAAAAATGCCCTTCTCCGGGTCAATCACTTTTTGTTTCTTAATTTTGTTAATGCGAGATGCTAGGGTTTCCTGATCATAATCTTCATCGTAATAGGGAAAGGGATAACCATTTTACCTCTTTGAACCATGAGGAGGATGAGACCCTGGTGAAGGGGGATATCTATCTTTTCCTTCTTAAAATCCTTGATGGTCGAGAGCAATGAACGATAAAGAAAATAAGTGAGGCTCATAGACTGATCCCGATGGAAGAGATTGAGAATAGACAGATGATAGGTAAATTTTTTTTGAAATTTCCCTTCAAGGGTCAAATACTTCATGATAACCATGCAAACATCCACCCACCTATCCGAAATAAAGTGCGGGAAATCCCATCATCATAAGCAATGATGTTTTCCCAACCTCAAAGAAAATCACAATTTCATGCTTCTTCCTAGTTTTATCTTTAAAATTTTTGAGGCCCTCCATTTTTAACCCAATAACTTCAGAAATTTCTTCCTCCAAGACATCAATATGGACCCCATGAAAATCAAAACTACCATCCTTCAAGGCAGCAACAAATTCAACAGACAAGATAGGGTCATTACCTTTGAGCCTTCGAATGAATTTGGTAAAACCCCCTTTATGCAACACTTTCCACAGACCCATGTCATTTTTGAGATGGAGAAAAGTAGTGGGCTCCGTTCTCACCCTATTACCCCCATGAAACCTGTAAGAAAAACACCTTCGCAGAGCCGAGAGAGACACTAAATCAAGAAACAAATGAAATTGACAAGGTTGGTTTTCCAAAAAAGGAAAGTCCTATCGTAATCTCGAGTGTGTAAACCTGTTGTCATCAAAACCATTCTTCCTACATTGCATCATCATTAATGAGATTATTCACCTGACTCTAAGGAGTACGTGTCCCAATCCATGTCTCCAAATCCACCATGGATGTACCTTTATCAGCTAACACATCCACCGGTTTGTTCCCCACATGATAAGAGTGTCGAATGATCACTTAATCAAATGAAGAAATGATGGAACGTGCCTCCACAATCAAATTATTAAACTTCTAGCCACACTTTTTGTTTTCCTTAAGAGAATTTAAGGACACACTCTGAATCACCCTCAATAATCATATTTTTAATCATATGTCGCGACAAAGCCTAACTCCCCAAAGCATGGCTCTGGCCTCCACTACGTTGTTTGATTGGTTTCCTATAGGACCCGCATAGGCACCAATGAAAATACCTTTATGGTCATAAACAAGACCCCCTCCTCTAGCCACTTTGTCAATCACATGAGCTGACCTGTCGAAGTTTATCTTGAAGCTACCATCCAACGGTTTGATCCATTTAACAATGCGTTTCAGTTTTTCCTTAATGGTGAAGGAGGATTCAACCTCTAAGTTCCTAAGCACATCCATCTCCCACTTTGGGAACCCTCTGACTTATTTGGATTTAAGGATCCTGGAGTTATCCTTAAGATCCCATAGCACTTTTCTTAAAATATTCTCGAGATAACCGATATTTTCTTGAAAATATTATTATTATGTTTAATCCATATTCCCCAAAAGTTGTGAGGCAACACCATCTTCCACATTTTTTTAACCATGTCATTCTGAAAATTAAAGTTCCACTTTTTAGGTAAGAGAGCCACATCACTAGGGAGGACCCACTACATATTGAAGATGCCCAAGATCACAACAAAAACTTGAAAAGAGAAAGGGCATTCCATAAATAAGTGCCTGATAGTTTCTTCATTTTCCTTACACAACCCACATCTAGTTAATAATGATCATTCCCTTCCTTCTTAGATAGTCAATAGTAAGGATCTTACCTTTGATGAATTCTAGAAAAAAATTGATCTTAGGGATAATATGTTTGTTCCAAACCTTCCTCCAAATGAAATTTGAATCCATATGGTCAAATTTTGTCAAATATCTGGATTTAACCTCATAATCCCCAGTATCAGTGAGTCTCTGAACAAGATCATCCTTGACACTAGCAAGAGGGATATGAAGATCCCTTAGTTTTATATTTAAATCATGAAAAGGTTGGATATCCCCATGAAAGAAAGGAGGGGGAAGGATAGGGGACCATCTATGTTCCTCATCCCAATAATTTCACACAAGATCTCCTTTCTCATCAGAGTAGAAATGCCAAAGTTCCTCCAAGGATTTCTCAAATTTAGGCAACATCCTCCACCCAAGGGTCCTCCCAGAATTTGATTTTAGATCCATCTCCAAGGTTCCATTTGCACCCTTTGATAAGCAATTTCCTAGTTTGACACAAATTATTCCAGAAAATAGAACCTCTCGGTAGCACCAAATCACTGAAAAAATCCAACATTTTGACAAAAGGCAACAAATATTTCACTTTCAGAACAGTCACCTAGATACCAACTTCTTTATGGAGCCTCCACCCAACCTTAGCAATGAGGGAATGGTTCATAAAATGAATATTCTTAAGACCCAAACCACCCTTATCCTTGGGTTGGGTAACCTTGTCCCATGCAACCAAAGGGATTCTATTTTTATCCTTAGATCTAGTCCATAAGAACCTTTTCTAAATCCCTTCAATGGCCTTCTTGAATCTACTTGGAAGAATAAATATGGACATTATAAACACAAGAATACCTTGTAGACTACTCTGAAGAAGTTGAGCCTTCCCAGCTTGAGACAGAAGGGAGCCTTTCCAAGAGGCCAAATTCTTATGAAATCTCTCTAAGAGAAGATTCCACACTCTTTCATCAAGTTTACTCCCACAGAGAGGCATTCCCAAATAGGAATCAGGAAGGCTTTTGATACTATAATAAGGATGGTAGCTAATCTGATCTATTGTTGTGTTAGTAGGTATTTACCTTAGCTCATGTTCACCTAGATACTTTATTTACCTTTATTGTATTTATCCTCACCCACTTATGTGTGTGGATATTTCTTTTATCTTATTTAGATATTAGGAGATATTATCTAATTGTTAGGGATAGTTCTTTCCTTGATCTATGGAATTGACTAGTTCTTTCCTTGATCTATGGTATTGACTAGATCCTTGATGTCTAGTTCTCTCCTAAATCTATGGTCTTGACTAGTTCTTTGATGACTAGTTATTTCCTTGATTTATGGATTGATCTACGACCTTGACTAGTTCTTAGATTGTTATTCCTTACCTATTTAAGCAAGGCCCATCCCCATCCTCAATGTATTACATTGAGTTCCATAAATTTTCCCATTAAAATCCTTAGCCCTTGGTCATATGGTATGGTCATATGAGGGCTTAAAGCTTGTGATTCCTACTAGTAGGTGCTTAACTTTAGCCCCTTTTAATTTTATTTGTGTGGTGAAGGCAACAATTTTTTTTTTTTTTAGTAGCAACTAAAATAAATAGCAGATTGAAAAGTTTGTATCTTTTACTCGGTAACTCAATTTTGAGTGCCATTTTTTGCAAAAGTTCTTTTTTTTTCATGATCTTTCCATTAGAAATATTTATTTTGAAATTTACACTATAATTATAAAGTGCCAAATATGGAGGAGTGTTGTAATCAATTATGGACGCAATTTTGGCTGAGCCCGACGTCCTAAAATTTTTGGAGTTATAGTTTGTACCTATCATGGATTCTGAGAATGATATGATTTTCTCTGAAGTGTGTGGACTTCAAGAGGATATTATAAAATTTTTGGAAGAAAATAGATCACTCAAGAAGTGAAATTCTCTTCTACAATCACTCATTCATGATAAGGATACAATAATACACTCCTGCAGAACAAACTTGCTAGCCTACAACATCACCATCATATTATGGACAACCACAACCATGATCCTAGTCAACGTGTAGCTATTGCTCCTGAACCCACTGACATTGATCTGTCAGTCTTTGAGTTTGTTCCTACTCTTGATGCTCATACACCTATGAAGCTTATTACTACATGCTCTTCCACATCTGTGCCTATTACAATACCACATGTTGTGTATCCTATTTCGCTCAGCTACTTGACTTTTTTGAGAAGCATACTACTACATTTAGTTCTCGCATGCTCCATTCTATGGGTCTCACTAGTGGAGTTATTTACTAAATTCACAGGTATTGTTTCCTCTATTCCGCATGTTAAGTGGAATTCTTGTCATGACATTGGTTTTTGAGCAGATACCTCATTGGGATCACACATTGACAGAGCTCATTTTTTTGTTTGCTCAACTCTTTCTGAGGATCCTGAGCAACACATGAGTTCTACATCTTCACTCGGGCTTGAGAAACTTGAGATTTTAGTTGTCGACATGATCAACCCGACACATATTCTCATGTTCTTTCGCATGCACCCCTTGTTTATTTTACACCAAGTCATATGCAGCATCTTCTTCATCCATCTCGTGTTGATTTGGGGTGGATATCTAATCACTCATGGAGGTGACATAGGCATTCGTTGAGAGGACTCTACAGGCGTGGCTCCTCCACCATTCGACCTCTTGCTTCACTTTTTATACCTTATGCATTGTGATGCTTCTTGTTTTGAGCATTTTTCTTTAGCAGGTGTAGTGTATCTCTTTTGTTTGTTGAGAGATTTTGTATCTGTATTTTTGACACTTTTGGCATGTTGATAGTATCTCTTGTGGGGGAGCTATTCTAGTGGAGCCCAGTGTTATTTTTTCAGTGTTTAAGTAGTTGTTTTGACAATTCATACATATTTGTAGCGCCACTCCACCCATTTAACAGTATGGGAGGGTGTGGTGCTGATCCTGCTTCTTCGGGTTTTGTGTCCTTGCCTTGTTACATTGGCTTTTCTTGGATCATGACACTCTAGAGTTTGTGTCCTTGCCTTGTTGCTTTGGTTATTGTTATTAGATCATGGCACACCTATTTGCAACAGTTGATCAAATTATGTTTGGTGTTTTTTTTTGCACTTTCGACATCACTCCATTGATAGTCTCCTTATATGGAGCTATTCTGGTGAAACCCAGTGTTAGTTGTTTTCGAGTTTTGTGATCGAGCAGTGAATTTAGACCATAGTGCACACCAAACTTCTTCAGCATTGTATGATTTTTTTGAGCCGAGATTCTTGGGATGCCTTGAGCGGGTTTTTACTCTCTTTACTTTGTTGTTACTGGTTTTGGGTACCTTGCAGTGTTCCTTTTTCCCAGCTTATTGTACATGAGTGCCTCATCAAACCTAGTTGTCGGGACTCATACTATGCACATGCTACATCTATTTTGGCCCCTAGCTTCACTTGAGGGGGTGTTAGAGTAGGTATTTACCTTATCTCATGTTCACCTAGGTACTTTATTTACCTTTATTGTATTTATCCTCACCCACTTATGTGTGTGGATATTTATTTTATCTTATTTAGATATTAGGAGATATTATCTAGTTGTTAGGTATAGTTCTTTCCTTGATCTATGGCATTGACTAGTTCTTTCCTTGATCTATGGTATTGACTAGATCCTTGATGTCTAGTTCTCTCCTAAATCTATGGTCTTGACTAGTTCTTTGATGACTAGTTATTTCCTTGATTTATGGCTTGATCTACGACCTTGACTGGTTCTTAGATTGTTATTCCTTACATATTTAAGCAAGGCCCATTCTCAATGTATTGCATTGAGTTCCATAATAATATATGATATTGCTGCTCATTTGTTTGCAAAGGTTTTATGTAAAGTTATTCTGGTGAATTACTTTCATCTTATTGATTGTGGTGTTTAATTAGCATCTTTGTTCTAGGCTTCGTATGATCTAGTTATCATTCCTTTCATATTCCTTTCCCACATTTATGAAGAAACAAGAGATTTTCCTAAAGTTGATTTTTTGCCTTGTAGCCCTCTCATACTTCTTAGTAATGCCTTTGATAGTCCTAGCTTCTTAAACAACATCTTAACCTGTATGGACCATATCATCAACAAACTGCTGTATACATTGATTTTATATACCCTTGACCATCTTATTCCTCTCCATGTGACCTTCTCTTTGGGATTTAAGGCATAATTTTCACAAAGTTTCAGCAAAAATTATATACATGAAGGGGGATACAAGATCTCCTTGTCTCATCCCCCTTTCAGATTTGAAAATACCATTGGGTTTACCATTTATGATAACTGAAAAGATCAAATCCTTAGTACAAGCCTGAATCATTTTAATGAAATGAGGATTATAGCCCATCTTAGAAAGAAGAGAGTACAAAAAAACCCAAGAAATTCTATAATAGGATTTTTGCATGTCCACTTCAGAATCATGGCTTCCCTTCATAGAAAGTTCCACCGAATGAATAGTTTCATGAATTGTAATTATATTGTCTAGAATTTTTCTACAAGGAAAAAAATCCCCTTGGTTGGGATAAATGAAGCTAGCAAGGGTATCCCTAAGTCTAAAGGCCGTGAAAACCACAAAAACTAAAATGTAAGAAAATTCATAAAAACAATGAGGGCTTACCTCTTCGTCTCGGTGGCATCGTGTAAATTATTGCAATCCAGAAGAAAAAATTACAATTTGGAAGGGTAATGCAAAGAGTGAGTGTCACAACAATGGATAGAAAAACACAAGATGGAGAAAATGGTGGTGAAAATGAGGGTCATAATTGTTTATTTTTATATCGTAGAACCGCGATCGTGGTTTAGAACCGCAATTTCACTTTTAAACTATGATCACGGTTTTAGGTTTGGAAATTTCCCAAACCTAACAAAGAATACCACGATCCCAATTTTTAAAACCACGATCACAATTTATAAACCACAATTGTGGTTCATTAAATTCAAGATTTGATGTACACTCTTTAGTTCCCCAACTTCTTGCACTTACCCTACAGTTAGTTCTTATATATGACCTTTTCACTCCTCTATATATCACCTCATGTGAAAAATGAACTACCACCTTCGACCCTTCAACCAATTGGAAAAATTGAAAACTATGTGTTTAAAAATGAAAACTTGTTGTCTTATGGTATTTGGTTATTGTTGGTGTAAGATGAAGACTTTTGTTGACTCATGTTGATGGGAGGTGGTGGCTCATGCTTGTACTTTGGGAGATGTTATTTCTTGATATTTCTTGGATCACGATCCTATTGGGAAGTTATTAATGTTGGTATGCCATATTGTGGTGCTTATGTTGATTTATGAGTTACTCTTGTGAGTCTTGTTAGGCATTGTTATGATTGAGGCTTGACACTCCTCTTGGTTGTATGTACTATTGGATCTTTTCTTGGCACTTTGTGTGGGTACAATCATGGTTTTTGGGTCATGTGATACCAATTGCATATGTATCAGTGTGATGATTCATTGTTTTTTAGTCACATGTGTGTGTTGGATCTATGTATGTGACATAATTGTTGGAAATTCTTTGTTATGTGGACTACTTGTATTTCCATGGTGGAATTAGAGGTATTGTGATTTGATACGAGTCATGAATGTATACAAAAATATGTATCATTGGTCGTTAGTGTTGTGTTGATTTTTGTGTGACATCTTGAGGAAAATTACTATTCGGCACCCACAAACATAAGATAGTTGAAATTCTAAACAAAGTGAATATTAAGAGCTTATGATTAAGATATAATGTAAAGGTAATCTAAAAATAATCATATTATTACTACCTGATCTCGGACCCTTGTAGGCTTTAATTATTTTCCGATAATTTACTCCTTTTAAGTAATCAATTTAAAATAATGCAAGACAATAATGACAATTGCAAACAGATTGATTACGGAGTTCGAAATTGCCTACGTCTCCGGGTTCGTGGTCGAACCATTCCACTAGTCAAAAATTGTAAGTTACAATAGTACTTTCACAAGAAAACCTAATGGAATTTTACTTGCCTATCAGTACACCAGTTCTTCAAAAACTTTCGATGATCAGTCGAATCGTTCTTCACCTTCCTGATGCACAATCTCCTTCGGCTTCGATCGGCCTTCCCACTCGATCAATGCAAAGCTAGCACTCCGGTCGACAATCTAGGATTTGCAAGTAATTGGTGTGGCTCAATGGGCCTATTGGGTAGTTTATAATTTACTCCCAATCACAAATATTTCATCTACTATTGCCTAAAATAATAGGCCAATAGACAATACTTGTTGACACATCCCACAAATAAAAGCTTAACAAATAATAAGCTCGGGTCTATGTGTGTCCACAACAAGCTTAACAAATAATAAGCTTGAGTTGTGTGTTACAATGCAAATGGGTTCCCTATTTATACAAAAAATAGGGCCCTTAAAAAATGCATTAAAAATTATCCTAAGGCTAATAATAGCCTCATCCCATAGCATGTGTAATGGGATTAAATCGGATTGCATGTTTTAATGGGTTAAATCCCAAATAGGGCACTTAGCATTTTATAAGGGATTAAATCCTATAGGGGGCGGATTAGGTAGTGGGTATATCCCACATTTGGCGCCATTAAATTTGGGTAAGGTTTAATAAACCTTACTCTCACCATTTTTCACGTGGAACATTCCACGCATGGGCCTAGCCCCCTACCACCGCTTCATCACCTTGATCACCACGCATACCATTAAACATGCTCCCTTCCACATGCTTAGCATAGCATTTGGCATGTTGGCGGTTTATACTAATGTATAAACATTAATATATATATGTGGCATTTGGAAAGTGGACTTACCAAGATAATATAATTTCAACCCATACAATGTGGCATAGAAATAATTAACTCGGTAAATAGCATATATTCCACTTGTCATCTCCCGATAGGCAAATCGAGAAAATTCGACGAGTGGTGGCAAGCCATGTGTCACAGTGCGATTCGGTCCAATATTGACCAGTTGACCAGAGTTGACTTTCTTGCTGTCTGAACTTTGACCGAACATATCTAGAGCTCCCGATGTCCGTTTGTCACATTCTTACAGTCATTGGAAAGCTCTCGAGATGATATTCTACATTGACACCATTTAGGGATGTTTAGAGAACTTTTTAAAATGATCCCCTGATCACACCTCCCCACTGAGAAAAGCTTTTTGTCCCAAAAATCTTCCATACTGTCCTTAATCTGAAAAACTTTGCTGCCACCATGAAAGTGCTGCTGTAGTAGACCCTTGGGTCTTCTCCTCCAACCTTCTCACTTCGACAACTCTGCTCCGATCCTGGGACCTGTGGGTTATGGGCCCATGACACTTCCACCGCGCCACTCGATATCCAAAGAAGACTCCATGCCTCTGCTTGATGGTGCTAAGTTTCTGAATGAAACCTCAACGCTCCTTTTGTGCGGTGCTAAGCTTCTTGATATCTGACAACAAGGATCATCTTTGACTCTATAACACAGCTCCTGGCTCCAAGTTGATTCCGCAGAATCTGAACTGGTTTGAAGGAAATCCATGTTACGTAGAGCTTTGATTGATCCGATGTCACTGATGGATAATTCCTTGTCCCTTTACAGACCTCAACACCTCTAATGCATGATGCTAAGCCTCTTTCAATACCTCGAGCCTCCGATGCATGATGCTAAGTCTTTATAGACCTCAACACCTCCGATGCATGATGCTAAGCCTCTTTCAAGACCTCGAGCCTCTGATGCACGATGCTAAGTCTCTCAGACCTCAACGCCTCTGATGCATGATGTTAAATCTCTATAGACCTCAACGCCTCCCATACATGATGCTAAGTCTCTATAGACCTCAACGCCTCCGATGCATGATGCTAAGCCTCTTTCAAGACCTCAAGCCTCCAATGCATGATGCTAAGTCTCTTAGAGACCTCAACGCCTCCGATGCATGATGCTAAGCCTCTTTCAAGACCTCAAGCCTCCAATGCATGATGCTAAGTCTCTGTAGCAGACCTCAACAACTCCGATACATGATGTTAAGCCTCTTTCAAGACCTTGAGCCTCCAATGCATGATGCTAAGTCTGATTGATCAGCTACCATTCGTATGTGTGGTTGCAATGCCTTGACACCGAATGACATTCTGAGCTAATCCTTTGAGAGCTCCACTTGTTGACATACTAATATCAGGTACCATTCTGTTGCACGGTCGCAATGCCTCTACACAAAATGAAGTTCCGACCCGACGTCAATGCCAATGGTGATTCAACTACCATTCTGCTGCACGGTCACAATGCCTCTACACAGAATGAAGTTCCGAGCTGATCTTTTGAGAACTCTATTACCTGCACAAATGGTAGATCAATCTCCAAGCTTTATATGAGTCAAATCCTGTATCCAAGATGTAACAGGTACTCACAAGCTGATTAGGAGATAGGTGCCCCTAATAGGGTCTCTTTTTTACAACTTTCAAATACAAGTGTAAGGAAATTATATCCTAATACATCATGTAGAACTAGTTGTAAAAATGCTCCATTTTTGGAGTCTTGTACAATAAGCTTAAAATACCAATTCTATAGGAAAATAATTTTGCATGGTAAACCTGTCGTGAAATTTCTCCTACTTGGTGGCTTATGTACTTGGTCTTCTCCACTGCATCGCAATGTGGATTGAATTCATTTGTCTCCTCCCTGCCAGACACAATGACTAAACAAGGAAAATATACTGCATTTTATGGTGTTAGGAAAATCACCAAAATAATTGCCCTCCGGGGTCTTACTAATGCAAGTATAAAAGAGTACAAACATTTCCCAGAATTGGGTCTTTAACTAATGTGCCATGTCTGGTTAGATGTATACAAACGTTTCCCTCAAAGGGGTCTTACCAATACATTCTACCTTACACATTAGTTTTCTAGTTTTATAAGAGCATTAAATAATGCTCGATAGCCTAAAACAATAGTTGAGCAATATATCAACATATTATTACACCTTAGATTTCTTACCAGATGTAGAATCCTCGGTGTCGGCTTATCTCAATTTATGCCTTATGGATCGTCGAATGATCTTTTATCTGCATATGAGATACAATGGATTCATCCAAATAGAAATGCGAGAAAATTACTGAGTATGTTAAACCTGTCTCTCAGTCTATCCCACCAATCTGGAAATCCAGAAGTACAAGCCAATGCCATCCCTGTCAAAGCAACCTATACTGATTAACCTACTCGATACCAACTTGCTTCGAGATTAGTAAGTTTGCAAGTGTCGATTACCAGCTCTGATACCAAACTTGATCCGAAAATAATCAGATTATTACTACCTGATCTCGGACCCTTGTAGGCTTTAATTATTTGCCGATAATTTACTCCTTTTAAGTAATCAATTTAAAATAATGCAAGACAATAATGACAATTGCACACAGATTGATTACGGAGTTCAGCAATTGCCTACATCTCCGGGTTTGTGGTCGAACCGTTCCACTAGTCAAAACTTGTAAGTTACAATAGTACTTTCACAAGAAAACCTAATGGAATTTTACTTGCCTATCAGTACACCAGTTCTTTGAAAAACTTCCGATGATCAGTCGAATCGTTCTTCACCTTCCTGATGCACAATCTCCTTCGGCTTTGATCGGCCTTCCCGACGCTATCAATGCAAAGCTAGCACTCCTGGTCAACAATCCAGGATTTGCAAGTAATTGGTGTGGCTCAATGGGCCTATTGGGTAGTTTATAATTTACTCCCAATCACAAATATTTCATCTACTATTGCCTAAAATAATAGGCCAATAGACAATACTTGTTGACACATCCCATAAATAAAAGCTTAACAAATAATAAGCTCAGTCTCAGTGTGTGTCCACAACAAGATTAACAAATAATAAGCTTGATTTGTGTGTTATAATGAAAATGGGTTCCCTATTTATACAAAAATAGGGCCCTTAAAAATGCATTAAAAATTATCCTAAGGCTAATAATAGCCTCATCCCATAGCATGTGTAATGGGATTAAATCGGATTGCATGTTTTAATGGGTTAAATCCCAAATTGGGCACTTAGCATTTTATAAGGGATTAAATCCCATAGTGGGTGGATTAGGTAGTGGGTATATCCCACATTTGGCGCCATTAAATTTGGGTAAGGTTTAATAAACCTTACTCTCACCATTTTTCACATGGAACATTCCACGCATGGGCCAAGCCCCCCTACCACCGCTTCATCACCTTGATCACCACGCATACCATTAAACATGCTCCCTTCCACGTGCTTAGCATAGCATTTGGCATGTTGGCAGTTTATACTAATGTATAAACATTAATATATATATGTGGCATTTGGAAAGTGGACTTACCAAGATAATATAATTTCAACCCATGCAATGTGGCATAGAAATATTTAACTTAGTAAATAGCATATATTCCACTTGTCATCTCCCGATAGGCAAATCGAGTGAATTCAACGAGTGGTGGCAAGCCACGTGTCACAGTGCGATTCGGTCCAATATTGACCAGTTGACCGAGTTGACTTTCCCTTGATTGAACTTTGACCGAACATATCTAGAGCTTTCGATGTCCATTTGTCGCATTCTTACAGTCGTTGGAAAGCTCTCAAGATGATCTTCTACATTGACACTATTTAGGGATGTTTAGGGAACTTTTGAAAATGATCCCCCGATCAAAAGGAAAGACTAATTAAGTAATAAAGTAAAAGATAACTAACTACCAATCTTTAGAAAACATTAAAATTTAAGATATTGCCAAAATTAGTTTGCTTCCTCGTGGTTGTGTTGTACTATCAAGATGTTTTTCTAATGACATGTGTAATTATCGCTCTTTCTTTCCTAAGTATCCTTTGAGTTTCAATGTTATGTCGTATCAAGGATGATGATATTATAAGGGGGTAATGTAGTGCCTTTCGATAATGGGATTATTTATTATTCAAAATAATAAAATAAAATCAGAACCTTTATATATTTATGATTTTTTAATAAAAAATTAATTGAGGTTGGCAATGGAGTTGGAAAATGAAAGCGAAAGGAATTGATTGGGATTGGGTGAAAGAAATGATGTGCTCCATGTGAAGACACATGGTCTCCTAACAAGGGTATCAACATCCTAAGAGGCCTCGAAGACTTGTCATTTTCCTTACATAATAATATAAGCACTCTATTTAAGATCCCAAGGTGTTAACGATGGAGAAAACCCTAGTTAACATTGGAAATTTACCAATTATTGGACCATTGCAACAAGTGTAGAATTCCCACTTTGCTTTACTATCAATGGTAAAGTGGGGTTTTAAACCTCATAGTTAAATAAACCCTCAAAAACTTATGAATGTAGTAGATTGAGTTACCTCTCACGATGTTAATGAAAAAGGAGCTACGATGTATTGTTACTAATGATTGCAAATATTTCTTTAGAAGTTTTTTTAATGCGTAAAACCTTATAACTTTTACATTTGAACCCCTTTGTCCCTCTTATATAAATGTGTCCCTTGGTGTGTAGTAGCAGATTACCATGTGCTGCTCATAGGGTGTAGTTTCCCTCCATCCATGAATTCTTTTAAAGTTAATAGATCGTGGACCCTCTCTTAAGGGTATTGGTGAAATAAATGTTGATGCATATTTACTAAATGATTTAAATACTTCCTTTGAAGAAATTTTAGAAGCATATAGTTGTTGGGTTATCTTTTTATATGTGTTTAATACTTGAGTGTTTAAGAGTGATGAAATGAGTAGTTAGGTGTAGGGTCGCCACTCCTTTTGGTCAAGAATCCCTAAGTGTAAATTATGTGTCATTTGAATTACATTTTTCTAAAAATATGCCAATAGTGAGACCAAAGTGAGATCAAATTGTGACGTAAGTGTAAAGAGTATAAGAGTAAATGAGAATTTTTGTTAGGAATAATGCCATACTTGAAGAACATATAACTTAACTAGACATTTTCATGTTGTTAAAAATAAATAAGAATTGCTCTTGGTGAGATCAAACTTTAGAAGAAAACATAAGCTCTTAAACACACACACACACACACACACACACACACACACACACACACACACACACACACACACATTTAAATAATATTTCATCAAGTGAAAATGTTTTATTGACTCAAACACATTATTGAACGATATAAACTATAACAGAAAATAAAGGCACCATAAAGGAGGATGTTTATGGGAAGAGGTATCTTGAATCTAAATCTCCTTTAAATCCTAAGATTCCTAAAATTTAAACATTGAATAAATGTTTTGAGAATCAAAACCTTAACATAAGAACAAGAGCATTATGATTTTTATGTGTTTTGTAATGTGGCAAATAACTATTTAGTTATGGAGATTATTGTATGGGAGAAAGAGCCAAATTAAGTGTTCGTATTGTAAGTTGAATGTTAAATTAAATTAAGAATATATATGTGGAAAAGGATAATTAATCTTTGCACAATAAATTATCTTTGAATTTTAATCATAACTAAGATGTAACTATGGTAATGATATGTTGTGAATTTTCCAATCACGAGTCCCTTTTGTGGTTGGGTCATTGCTAGCATTTGTTTATTAGGAAAGTGTGGCATTGACGTGTATATGGTTTTATCATGTTGTCTATGTGTGTGTCTATGTTTTTGTAAGTTTCTCATGTGATGTTAAATTTATCAATTGAGCGCATGTGGTGTTGTGTAGCGAGCATTTAAAGACAAAAAAACTATTTGGATAATTTTATTGTTGTATTTGGGTGTTGAAAATGTGGACATTACACATAATCAAAATACTTCACACAAAACCAAAGTAGTTTATAGATATACAGTCATTTCATTGCACTTCATTTCTTAACTACATGAGGAGAGAAAAAGAGCTAGGGAAGAGAGAGGAGAGAGAAAACACTATTTTTCCAAAAATAAAATTTCTCGAAACAATCCACAAAATAGAATTTTTTTCCAGCTATTTATAAGTGTCAATAAGTTTTCATGTTGGTTTGTGGACTTGATAAGGGTCCTACGACCTTCTTTGACATTTTCCTACTAGTTGTGAAAATGTCCAATTTTAGATCGAATGGTAAGAAACTGCATTCAAAAATTGACTTCTAATGACAAACTCACAATGGGGAAATTCCTACACGCTCTCCTATATACCAATAATTCATATGAGCTGATGAAACTTAGAACTAGCGAACTATTTACAAATGGTGGTTGGTTTTCTAGAGCCACCAGTCATAATTGGACTAGTTTTGATCTGGTCAAACAACGATCGAAGGCCTACAAAACCCCTTTGAAAAACTAGGTAGCGATGTGTTTTTATTTGAACTAAAGGTTGTAGGAAATTTTCATGTAAAAATACTAGAGGTTTGTAGAAGAGGATATCCATTTCCTTGCTCAGGGTCAAAATGGAAATCCAAAATGAAAGCCAACTTTTAACTTTAACTACCTACCCAATTTTGCAATCGGGGTCAACAAGGCTCCTAATGCACTACGTAAAATGATAGATGTAGGGTGTTGTAAAATTTGTTAAGACATATCATTTGTAAGGAACAAGATCAAAACTTGATCATTTTGGTTAGGGTTTTGGAGAGGTATTTCACATGTCAATGAAAATCATGATTTACTAACTTTTACAAAGGAACGAGTTAGAGGTTTAAAATGGGACTCAAACAAAATTCATTAAATCAAGAGGTTATGGTTATCTAATCAGGTTACTTAAGTTACCCAAATATGTCAAGTGGTGTCTAAGATTATGTTTGGTGTCCAAAGTTTGTTTGGGTTTCGTAAGTTGTGAGGTAAGTTTTATTGCTCTACACTACAAGTTTTTTTAAAGAAATAATAAGAAATAATATAATAATTTATGGGTTTATCTTTTTATTCTATTACAATGAAGAACCAAAAACACTTAAATTATGAAAGACAAAGGTAAGAGATACCATTCCCGGAAGAAGACGAGTTGACCTTAGATGCTCTTGCCCTTTCGATTGACCACTCGATGAAAAACTTTAAAGTTTCTACACCCCACGTGAATTTCCTTCCTTAAGTCATTACATTGAATTGATCACATGATATGCATAATTTTTGTAAATTAATTTTAGTAGTAACCTTTGATAATTCACTAATTCCCATTCTTTTATTATGGATTATCAATCCTTATTCCAAAGCTCTCCATTTTAGCACAAGATGGGAGAATACTTGTAAATGATACTGAGTTTTGGATTTATGCATTCTAGTCACATTTGTGAAATAAATTCATCACTTTAATCAGTCATGACCATCCCGAGCACAACTAAAACATATTTTCATTCCATGAGGTCTCATGTTGTTGAATCATTTCTCTAAACAACCTCAAAGTCTCTTCAAGCACATCGACTTGCACATACCTTGATACAAATCACATTTTTAACCCGAGAATGAGAACTTGGAAGAAAAGGTGAGTCAAACAAAAATACCCTAATATATTATTTTTCCATAATTCATTAAACACACTTCCACTCCCGGCCCAAAATCTTCCCATTTTGACAACGATTGAGATGAAGCTAGCAAGGGTGAACTGTCTAAGTTGTTTTCGAGAGGAAAGTGGCGTTGTTTTGTGAGGATTCCCATACTCGATCCAAATCTTCTATTTTCCCGATCATGAGGGAAATAAAAAAATAATGTCGTACTTTAGGATTTTCCCTAGCCAATGTATTGCATGGATTTTTCTAAGGATTTTCTAATTAACACTTTTTGCACATATCTCGCAATCGTGTCACTCCAGAGATAACATCTAGCTAAAGAATTTCTTAAAAATACTTTAATCCTCATCATGAATACCATTATATGCATATGTAGCAATCTGTGCACTCCATGAACCAACCCCTCTCTACATAGTGTTGCAAGTGGAAAAATAGAGGGTTTCATGTAGAGGAAGAGTGAAAGAGACAAATTTAGTGGAGACTTAAGTGGGATCGCAAGAAAGGGCTATTTCAATGTCTTAAAAAATAAAACTACTCAAAATAAAAGATAAAGAGTAGGAAAAGAGAAGTGGTAGTTGTCATCTACCTCGAGAATCATATTGCAAAGGTTACAGTGAACGTAGCACAAGTGCTCAGAAACAAAAGAAGAAAAATCAATACAGTAAGACATTACACCTGAATGAATCACATTCTAATCCTTAATCTTCTTATTCTTCTATATATAACAAAAAAATAGCGGTAAGAAGAAATCTCCTTTCCTCTCAAAGACAATTGAACCCGCAGCAGATACAGATACAAATCAAGATCAATCAATTTATATATATCAAAATGTGGAGATATTTGGGTTATAGATTTATCTCTGTGTGTAGGACGGATTTAACCCATAATGAGAGTGATTTTAGGATGGATATTACCGAGAGATCCATTTAGCACATTTCCATATAATGTTATGATTATTTAATCATGACATTATAGAACCCTACTTTACCATTGCTTGTAAAGAAGAGCTCCAACTCGGACTTGTTGTAACTATCCAATTACTCCTAATTTAAAACGTAAACGTGGGTTTTACCGTGGTTAACGCCTCGGATCTCAAACAAAGTTCTTGTATGTTAGGAAATCATATTAGTGTAAACATAAATTTATAAGTTCGTAAGTGATTTATTATAACAAATCATGTAGTTATTTTGTTAAAGGTATCGTAAGTTGTTAGAAATAATTTACAAATATAGCAGAGTTGTTTTAGTTTGTTATCCTATTTTATAGGAGTTATTTCTCATATATATATATATATGGATTTAATTGATTATAAACATAACCAATTTTATTGTAACTACACTTTGCAAATGCTGAACCAACTTTACATTTTCTATCAGAGTAGGAATCATTGTAGACTGTTGTGAAAAAGGTGTTTATGAGTAGTAGATGGGGAAGAATCAATTATCTCATTGCCCTAGTCGATGGATATTAATATTTGAAGGTGTGAGTTTCTATATTTTTATATACGGGTGTACAGGGTGGTGTGAATCAACTTCATTGAGGTCATCTTTTCTTCACAACACATGTTCCATGTATAAGGATGCCTTGTATTTTTTTGGTTCAACATTGAGTTTAGAGTTGATCTCCTTGATTTAGTATTTGACGGAAAACAACTTTGTTTCCTTTTATATCTGCAGTCACGTTTGCATTAGAATATCATTCTATATACACCAATCTGTTATTTTATTGAGTAATCAAGCTGCTACAAGGGAAATTCGTAGTTTTTCTAAAGGGAGAGATGTTTACACTGAGCAAATTGTGAGACCAAAAACATCTAAGACGAGTTGGGTTCAGCGTGCAACAAGATCACTGGTTAAAAAATCAAAGAATTTGTGTCCCTGATTCCCATAATTCATCTTGATCCATGTGAGACTTCATATACACCAGTTATTGGAGGTTCTAGAGTGAAGGCTCGAACCAGTAAATGTGGGAATCCATGCACTCACTGGATATTTCTTATAGACGTATATGCATGTATCTGTGCTTTGTAGATCATGTGCACCGGTCATGGTAGTGATGAGATGTCTCAAAAGAAATAGAAAATATTTTAGTCTAAGATTCGAGTGCTAAAACCAGATTCAATAAATTGTTCTATCAAATTTTTATTTGGCATTGTGTGGATTAAGGCATAAACGTGTAGAGGAAACATTTGTCTCTCCATCGTGTTATTCTCCTCCCATTACCTATTCATAGCATAGAAATAGACTTGTATAGATCGGTGTTGTGAGGTGATACTCCCAAATGTCCAAGGAAGGTGAATGAAGTGGTAAAAATAATTCCGTAAGTCGAGTTTTATTATTAAAGTTAGCGTCATTCAATGTTAGTCGTCTAGAAGATTACTCAAGTGAATTGGTCTAGTTTATAGTCTTAGGTAAAGAGTCACTTAAAGATATTATTGTAGTTGAGTGTGAGTAAAATTTTAATGGTCAATATCATAATATGATATTTGGAATTTTCTTAAGGACTCATTTCCAAAGTGTTCATAATAGTTCATAGTTTATTGTGAGTCGAGTTAAAAGTCAAAAAAATAAAAAAATTGCCTTATAGATGCATTTTCGGTGTTACCGACATTCGGAAAAAAATGATTTCACATTGTGGAGAGGACTAATAGATAATGTGGGAATCATTTAACTTCATATCCAAATCCATCCGAGTTATCAACATCATTTACTCGGGAGGTTAGAGGCAATGGAGGAATGAGGGAAATAAATGCCTCTCGTCAGTCACCAATGATGGGGTCACCTTTTGGTATGGTGGAATTTATTTTTCAGTTGTGTGGTGTGTGAAGAATAAATTGGTGTGTGGTTTCCTTCCTTGTTATTATTGAAATGAGGAGAATGTGAATTTTGGAATCTGAGAACAGTTGTATAGGAGGGCAACCGAACTAGAGTGATCTTTTGACTTCGAGATTCTTTAAATGCCATACTTCTAACATCGATTGATTGAAATGAAATCGGGAGATATTGAGTTTACGTATGTACGTGAATTGGTGGAAGTGTGAGCATCGGTATGAGATTCACTATGGTGAAGTGGATTGGTCATATGCATAAGATCTAGACAAAGAAGATCCAAGCCAACAAGTATGTAGACCTAAAATTATGCGAAGACATAAGATTCTCTTTCCATTTATTGAGATGTGTTTTCTCCCCATGTTCGCACTAAGGGGGGAATGTTAGGAAATCATATTAGTGTGAATATATAATTTTAATTTGGTAAGTTATTTTTTAAAGGTTTGTAAGTTGTCAAAAACAACTTACAAATATAGTAGAGTTGTTTTAGTTTGTTATCTTGTTTTATAGGAATTATTTCTCATATATATATGGATTTTTTAATTATAAAAATAACCAATTTTATTGTGACTACACTTTGAAAACTCGAGGAACATTTAAATTTGGTATTAGAGCAGGAATCATTGAAGACTATTGTGAAAAAGGTGTTTTTGAGTAGTAAACGGGGAAGAATCAATTATCTCATTACCCTAGTCGATGGAAATTAATATTTGAAGGTGTGAGTCTCTATATTTTTATATACAGGTGTACAAGGTGGTGTGAATAAACTTAATCAAGGCCAATTTGTCTTTACAACACTTGTTTCATGTATAGGGTGTGTTGTACGCACCCAAAATTACATGTGCTACATTGTTGGAAATTGGTTACAAAAGTCCCCAATGATGATTCACATCCTTTCAAGAAGGTGTTCAAGCTCCAAAACCCATTCACAATGTATATTTTTAGCCTAGACATCCTTACTTAGCTTTTCCATGCTTTTTCTAGCTTCCCGCTCTTTCTGCGCATGTTTTGGCCTTTAGTACTAGGACCACCGCCTGCCTTAGGCAAAGGGTTCTAAAACCACTTTAAAAAACAAGGCAAATGGTCCAAAAACTGCCGCCCTACGCAAGGCGGGGGTTCTCCCTAATTTTAACATATTCTTCATGCATGTTTTAACATGCGATGATTCACTTAATTTCACTTTTGCATGCATCTGTGAGTCGAATTGTCTAAAATTAGCTTTGATTGATTGGTTCTCATTCCTTCTATTTTTAAATATATTTAATTGGTTGGAACTACTCATTCTTACCTTGTGCATGAAGTCACCTCCCATCCTCCATTCCTATATATTCCATGATTTTATTCAAGAAAAAGGCCTGAGAATTTTGTGTATCTTGTTTTGTATTGCTGCTACAATCTTGGTAGAAATTGCAGCTAGCCAAGCTCTTATCTCTTGTGTTATCTATCTTCTACCCACATTTCATCCAGATCGCCATCTAGCTATCATTGTTCAAGCTTCATCCTCCTATTTTTGCATTCCCAATCTCTTGGACTCACATGAACACTCAGAGAAAGAAAGGAACATACTGAGGGGACAGATACAGACACAACCAGATTTGCTAAAGCTCTTGCTTGTCTAGGTTGGAATTATGTATTTATTTGCCTTGTTTGTTGAATTGTTAATATCAAATAGAGTAGAAAATCATTCATATCAAATAGAGTATAGAATCATTTATTTAAATAAATTAGTCAATCAAAAGTAGATCAAATCATTAGTAAGTTTGCCTCTTTAACAAGATTTAGGGAAGTTGTGAGGAATAATAGCTCTTTTCAGGGTCATGATTTGTTCTTCACCTCTGAGGTAGGGTTTGGAGGGTTTTGGTCAGATTAGGTTATTTTCTTTAGATTAGATTCATATATTTGCACAAGTAAAAACTACATCTGGCTGATTACTTGTCTTTGGTTTATTTATTAGATTAGAACGCATTTCTTAAAGATTAGAAAAGAACAAAAATATTTCCTTTAATAGATTAGTTTGCTTTTATTGCTTTGATCCAAAATAATGTGAAAACCACAAAAACATAGATTATATTTCTTTCAATAATTAGGTCACTTATCAGAAATCATTGTATCCCATTTTGCATGACCATCAACAGTCCACAACAGGAAAAGACATATAGTGGTGATCCATGGGTCCCATAACCTAATGGGCTAGAATTGATAACTAACATTGATACTAGCTTACATTTAATAGTCTTACGCACACCTATAAATTTTTTTGAGAAAATAGAAAAACTCAATACACTAAACATTGTTGCTAATCAAGCCTACGACTATTAGACTACTCCTGGAAACATGGATTGATTACGTGCATGACCAACCAAGGGCCACAAATTTGATGACATCCACGAGTCTTTGATTGTGATCCTCAAGTCCCACAACCCAATGGGCCTGCCGATTAGTTAGACATTGACATGAGCTTGCACACATTAGTATTCATATCTTTGCCACTTCCACCAAATATTATAACACATCTCTCCCTACCGAACATAGTGAGCGATTAAGATAAGAATTTCTCGATTAGACCAAAAAATTGCCCACAAACACCTATGGTTCCATCGTGCCTCTTGTTCTTACCTCCATGACCTTGTCTAGAAATCTATATGAGGTAACCGTAGGTTATTTTCAGTGTGTTCAACAACCAAAGAATAGAATCTTGGCTGAGCTCAATGTTGATTGGAGTTTACGAGCGGCCATTATCTCGCACCGAACCATCACACCACTTCAAGTTATGAGAGAATTCTTTACCTTAGACTCGTAAATCCCAACGTTTATTGCGTGTTGAATATATAATATTTCCCAATTAGCTTAATCCTCATCACTACACTCACATTCACAATCATTCTACACTAGCTTTCTCAAAGATGACCTCGAGAGGTCGGTGCGAAGAAGTTCACGTGTTTATTTTCTATTGTAAAAATTGGTGAACTTTGACGTGAACAAATAGTTTCTAAACATTTTCACTTTCTTCGTCCATCCTTTATTCTATTGGTATTCTTATACCCCCTAATATGTAAGGATACAAAAAGTACAAATCGGCCCATCCCGAGCTTTGACATGTACCATTAAGCAATCAAGTATACCACAATAATCACCTTCACTTTAAACATGGGTGGACAACCGCTCATCTACTCAAAAACCTCTACTTCGTGGAACCAATGTTGGTTCCTCTATAAGTATTGAGGAACTCGATCAGTCACTAAGACCTATCTCCATAAACAATCAAGCTCGATAATATGACTTTCATCTTTGGTGGCGAAGTTCATCTCCTCGGGTATTGTTTCGACATGCCCATTAACATGCAATCTGATCAACTCCCCATCTAGATGAAGAGTATTTAGCATGATATGCTAGGAGTGAACAACACTTCCACAACATGAACTAATATTTTGATATGTTACAAGCACAAGGTGATGTCCTACTTTAAAACAATAATGCTTCCCGGTGTCTCAAGATTTTACCCTGAAATTTGAGACTACCCTATGTTTAAAAAAATTCTTTCTTGTTAAAATAATGAGTATATTTGTATTTTTATTGCTAGAAGATGTTTGTATTACGTTAAGATATTCCCAGTGAATCATATGAGCTAATTTTGACAAATACCCATATGCCAAAACTCATTTTATCCCTCCACCAAGTTTGTCTGTGGAAATTTTTTATTTAATTATTTATTAAATAAATAACGCTCCGTTTGAAGTAAATTGTGCTCTAGTTGAATCCTGTTGAAGTTTTGCATGCCCGTATCCACACATGTCAATAAGATTTTCATTGGGAATTAATTTAGAGCTTTGTCTATGACTTCTGGCAACAATTTTCATTTTTATTTATTTCTTTTGTGTTTTTCTCCGGTTTTCCTCGTGGTCTTTTTGTTCAATTCCCCTGGGTCCATTATTTGTCATGTATAGTCTATCTTATTTCCTGGAGCATCTAGAGATCATTTGAGGCCACTACAATAGAAGGAATCAACCTCAGAAAGTAAACTTATGATCAAAAAGATGAAGTCAAGCATAAAAAGCCTCTCCTAGGAAAGTCACACTTATTGGAATGAATGGGTTTAAGATGCAATGGGAATATTGATAGTGGCAGGTAAGGCAGGAATTTCTTACCTGCCTTGTAGGGTACTTTTTCCCATGAATTCAAAGTCACTTAAGCTATAATGGGAATATTAGAGGTGGTAGGAAGGTGGGGATTTCTACCCTACCTTGTAGGGTAAAAATTCCCATTATAAAAGAAAATCACTTAAAGCAACGACGTGAATTTCTAACCTACCTTGTAGGGTAAAAATTCCCATTATCAAATTCAAAGAACTTAAGTGAAAGATGGGATTTTTATGAGCTGTAGTGCAGGGTAGAAATTCCCATCAAAGTTGACTTCCTATTTTTAGAAATTACCCTTGCTAAAAATGCGACCCACCTTGGGTGAATAACAATGCATTTAATAATATTTATTAATGGTTTATTCACCCAATTTTGGCACCATAAATAGAAGGAAAGTCAATGTAATTGGAAGAGCTAAGGAGGAGTCAAGGATGCATGCTAAAAATAAATAAAATAAATGTATGTAAAAGTAACTAGCAGAATGCATAATTGGGCACCCAATTTGGGTGAATAAACATGATTGTTTATTAATTAAATTTCTAGAAATATGAAGGGCAATTATTAAAAATAGCATGTTATAGGTTATATAAGTATGAGCTGCCATAATAAAGAGAAATTAATTCTTTTTGATAATGATTGTATCCCAGCATGGTTTTGGCACCACGGAAAGGAGGTTTTTGCATCAAAAGGTGTTTTTCACTGCTAGGGAGCTTCAAGGTTTGGCACCTATGGTTGGAATAGCCCAATTTTGGTCATTTTGACCATTTTGCATGTTTGTATATATGTCCAGTGAATTAAATAATAGTCTTTCTATCTTTACATGTAAGAGAAACCTCAAATTTTAGGGCAACTAACTTTATATCCAGATTTTGGTGATAAAAATCAAGTATTCGTGCCATGGACTCCATATTTTTTGAATAAAATTGTATTTATTCATCATAAGTGCTCAAATCAATGTCGTACATTGAATATATCTTTGAATCTAAAGAAGTTGCTAGATTTTCACAAATGGATCCAATTGCAAGGGATTCCGACAGAATTAAAAGAAAAAGATCTCAGACAAAGATTGTTCCAGCCATGTTGAAGCATGATGAAAGAGAAAGATTAGCAGAATCATGCATAGCTTCCAGATTTTTTGAAGTCAATGATACAAACATAGGCCCTAAACCTATCACCGATTTAATTGACAGATCCAGATCTCATAATTGCAAAGGCTTCGGAAAAATTCATCCTCTCGGTTTCTAATAAAGCCCATGTAGAAGTCGGCATGGAAAATTCCTTCCATGATCTTGTGCATGTGCTCTCAATCTTCCAAATGAAGCCTTCATTGAATTTACTTGTATTTTCATTCAGCCATAGTGCTTTCCGAATTTAAAATTGATCATATGTAATTAAAAATAAAAATGACGATTTTTGTCTAAATTATTTACTGACAAACATTGACTTTGGTGCACGCATCTTGAAAAAGAATTTCAAAATTTTAAAGGATATAAGGGAAGATGGGTCAAAGGAAATACCCACAAGCAAATCACAATCATGCATAACTTCTAGATCCAGTTTGATGAGAATCAAAGGCAAAAGAGTCAACCGCATGCAGAATATGGAAGAAGAACAAGACTAGGAGTGTTGCAGCTTTCTTCTTATTTATTTTCCTCTTTCTTTTATTTTCTCTAAAAAAGTAATTGAGCAATCAATTAAATTATAAAACTTAAGTGATTGGTTTAAAATTCGTTACTTGAAGAAGTCAATTACTTGGAAATAGGTGGTAGACATGCAAAATAAAAGGTTCTATTTTTTAGTTATAAATCATGCATGCCATGCAAAGAGGAATTCCAAGAGGAAGATTGTTAGTTGTTTCCCTTTTCATAGCTTCCACATGCGGGAATTCATTTAAAGATTCCTATTTGTAATTTCCCTTTATACAATATAAATAGAGGAAGAACCTACAAGTTAAAAGATCAGAATTTGTAATCAACATTCTTGTGTTCCATACTTTGAGCTGAAACCTTTGATAGCTTTTTGAAAGATGAGGAATAGAGAGGAGGCAGATTTGTGGAGAAATTTTTGTCAATGGTGCATTTGTTTCTTATTTATTTATAGATCTTTGCATAAAAATTTTGTTATCTTAGATCTGGATCTCAAACTTTCCTTTGCTTTAAATTTTTCATTTCAAGATCTATTTGTTTCGTCTATGTGCATGTGACCAATTCATCAACTAACTGATCAGGTTGCATATCTCCTTTCCTTCTCATATTTAATTATTTCCCTTTCCTACACATATTGCTTACAACTGATTAAATGCTTTGAAAAACTATCTAGCTATGGTTCATGAGCTACATAGTTAAAGTAATACCAAAAATAGATATTAGGAAATATAACTGAAAAAATATTACATGGGATCCTCACCGGTAAATGGGGGAGATTTATCTCATGACTTCCTAGGTTTTCAGTTGTGCAGAAAATCTAGCCAACAGTTTTTGGTGACTCTACTAGGGAATATCACAATTTAGCAAACTAGAGCTTTCTCTTGCCATTTCCCTTTTATATTATAAGTTCAACCTAACAGAACATCCATTCATGTAGTCTAGTAGAGCTCAAGGAAGGATCAACCATTTTTATAGATTGTAGGAGCATTTTAATTTCATTCATCCTCAAGTTAGAAGCCACAGATCCAAAGATTTGGCTAAGAAGAAGAGTACAAAATCCTCTAGATCCGGATCACATGTAACACAATCTAGCGGTACTGGGATTATTCCCCCGTCTATTCTCAAAGAATACGTGCTCCTTTTATGATGCTAAATCAACCACTTACTACTTCAACACTGTTCCATGGGGTGCACCTTTGGACCTCTCGAATCGACTCCTCCTATGCATGATCTACCTAAAGGGACAAGAAATAATTTTTAAAAAAATTTTATAGATGGCAAGCAAAATCCAGATGACCACTTGGCTGTGTTTTTTATATCCTGTGGAGTGCTTGCAATCAAACATGAAGATGTGTCTATCAGACTCTTCATAGAGACTCTGCATGACTTGGCTGGAGAATGGTTCTACTAGCTAGCTCCTGGCACCATAACCAACTGGGCCACTATGAGAGATGCATTCCTGAAAAGATTCAAACCAGCTAAAGATTCTAGTACATTGATAACCCAACTGACTCAGCTGAAGAAGGAGCCACAAGAGCACATGCGGGATTTTATTACAAAATTCCAAAGAATACTTTACAAAATTCGACATTTGCTTCTTTGAATGATGAGAATCAAAAGGTATTCTTCATCAATGCTTTACTTCCTAAAGTAAGCTATCAACTACGAAGAGCACATCCTACTAACTTGTTAGCAGCTCAAAACATGGCGGTTGAAATTGAAGACAACCTCATCATGGCTAGAAAAATAAAGGGAAGAAATTCTAGAGCTGAAATTTCATCTTCTGCTACTACATCTGATTCACTATTGCAAAAGTTAGCAAATGAGATGTCGCAGATGAAGAAACAAATGGCTCAAATGGCTCAGGGAAACAATACTGCCCCTACTTGGAATTTCAACAACAACCGGAACCGCATTGCTGGTTCCTAAAGATTAGCAATTGAAGTTGCTCCCAGAAACAACGTGGAGATGAGTGAAGAAGATCATGAAGTTGACATTGATCATCTCGAGAATGATGATTTTGTAGGACTTGTTGGAAAATCCAACATTAATTACCTAAACTAAAAATCAACATGATGATGAGAATTAAATAGGCTAGTTAAATATGTACAATCGCGGACAATCTAATGCATCATAGGGCCTTTTTCCTAAGCCTAACCAAAGATACTCCTCCCCGTAATAATGTTGTAGTTGTTAAATCCTCACCATCTTCTCGAAAGAGTGGAACCACTCTATGTTTCCCTATTGCTTAACGGTTTCAAGTTAAGCAACTACAACATTATGAGGATGCTTTAGGTGCTTCTACATTTTAGATTTAGGTGCTTCGACAATGTCATGCCGATTACTGATTGTAGATGCTCTTGGGCTTACCCCGATGAAGACCATTAAAAGGTGTTATTCTATGGAGATACAAGTCCCTTTAATTGGACAAATCAAAGATGCACAAGCTGTTCTAGCAGATTTTCCCCGATAAAAGACTAAAGATGACAATATTAGTTACAAATATTCCTGTCTCCTACGGGATGTTACTAAGCTAAAATTTTTGTAAAGATATGGGAGGAGAAGTAAAGATGGATTGGTCTTGTGTGCATATTCCTATCAAGGGGATTAATCATAAGTTAGAGCTGGAAAATAATTCTAAGTACACTATGCAAAAATATGAGGATCCTAGATGTCAAATTAATTTTCAGGATCTACACGCGGTCTATTTCTTAGAAATGGATAAAGATGTTCTAGAGCCTAAACTTCAACTAGAGCTAGAGTCTGAGAAGAAGATGAAAAAAATTGGACTTTGGAGTTTAAAGGCAGTTGTTATTTTGGATCAGGAGCTGGTGTTCTATTAATATCTCTAGATCATGAGATATTCCCATACTCCCACAAGTTGATGTTCGAGAACACCAATCATACAGAGAAGTATGAAGAATTTTGTTAAGAATGGAGCAAGATAAAAATAAAGGAGTAAAACTCCTCAAAGCCCAAAGAGATTCTCGAACTTCTTGTAAAGCAAGTTCGATGATAAAGTCAAATTCAAAAGAGATAAACTGAAGCATTACAGAGATAGAGTGCTTTATGCCACACTTGATTTTATATCCTTATCTATCGAATTCATTCCAAAAAATAAAAATTCCAAGGTAGACTCTTTGGAGGTCACAACTTTGCTATTGAATCTAGATAGACCACCATCCATATTCAGACAAGGAAACTATAAAGTAGAGATGGTTTCCTGCCCTAAATTCCATGATAATTTTGAATAGTGGAAAAATTTCAATGAGGACAGAAAAACATCTGCATTTCTGGAACAAGATAACTTTGACAAGTTGTATGTTGAAGGGAGTAAGTCGCTATCATGACAAATAGTCATAGGAAAAACTGATCCAAGTTATGATGACAATAGAAAAGGTAACAAAATCCCCAAGGGTTTAGTTTCCTTAGTGAATACTTTTGACAAGCATGATCGGTACCTGAATAAGAAAAAAGAATGTGGTGATAGTTCTTCCTCAGAAATGTAACAGTAAATCTGGGAACGGAGGAAGTTGAGGTAGACTTATTCACCATGGAGAGAAGAAAAGATGAGCCACCACTAGATGAAGTTGATAAGGACTTGCCAAAGGTATTTGACAAGAAGGCTAAAGAAAGGAAGTCCGAGATCAGAGACTAGGTACTCTAGTGGGACAAGACACATGAATCTAGAAGGGTATGTAGGGAAAATTTGATTCACTCTAGAAAGGTCCCTTCATGATCAAGAGAAATTTGTCGGAATGGATAATTTCTTCCTTTCCTACTAAGATGGAATTGAGTTACCACTTCCTTTCAACGGAAACACTTAAAGCCTTTCCAAAATTTTAAAAAAAAGAGCAAGGTAAAATATGTATGTATATAAATAAAACTTTGTTGTTTTCTTTCTATTTCTTTGTTTTTTTGTTTTTGTGGACCTGACCTTGAACCTAATGGACTGAAAGAGGGTTCGAAAACCCACAAGCGAAGATCATGAGGGATGACTTGCACATCAACGGATGTGTGAATGACAAGCATGAAGAGATATTAGGAGGAGTGAGCATCAACCGAATGTGCATGCAAATATTTGACAAATGGGCGAACCCGAGGTTAAGTCATAAAACTCTCCTCTATCTCATAGATCAAAAGACGTGTACATATAGGAGGTGTTGAGTAACCCCCAGTGCTGGAATCATGACAAATCGAGTAGAGAGGGGGAGTTACATTCTTAGAATAGAAGTGTAACTCCCAATGACGCATATGACGCAATGACGTGCTGACACACTTTGACGCACTGATGCGTAAGGGAATCTCATAATGACCCCTAAATGACACATGGACCTATGATCTCACCTAAGCGAGATGACTCACCTAATGATGTGGAAAATAACACACACCAACACCCCCCCTTCATCGTAACTTAGGATGAGGTGGCAAGTCAGAAATGAGAAATGGGTCCCAGAAAACCTGATGAGGTACCCATGTATAAGAAAGAAGATCCCAAGCAGTGAAGGAAAACCCAATGGGAAAAACATCCACCACAAGAGAAAAACACACTCTCTAATCTAAGAAAGATGCCAAATATGGGTCCTAGCCATAGACAAGCTTGAAAGGGTACCCATGTACAAAGAGGCAATCTCTCGAAAGAAGAAGAAGAGAGAAGAAGAGGGAGACGAGAGGAATGCAGAAGATGCCATGGATGGATCTGAACTCTACAGCTCTAGGAAGTCTTCCTAAGAATGTCAATGATGAGATCCTCTGCCTCTGGACTAAAGAAGAGCCACCCACAATGAACTGTGTGCCTACCCTTAGGAAGGACAAAAATGACATGCTAGAAGTCCACCCACTCCACAAAGGAAATTGAAGGCAACAACATGAAGAACTCTGAGTCTGGTGCACGGAAGTGTGACATAGGTCTAGCGAGTGAGTGCCAAGGAACCGAAGGTAATGCCACGTGCATAGAAATAGTCAGAGTGAAAAGAGAGAACACCCATAGAAAGGATGTCCAAGTGATGTGAAGGGAACAAAACATCCTCCACAACAGAAAAGGGATCCACAACTGAGGGTGGATCAATGAAGGTCTCTGGAAATGTGGAAGTGACATGATTCCCGGAAGGGGCACTCCCAACAATAGAGATGATGAAATCCTCTGAAACACCTGTAGATGGATGAGGGACCTATAGAGCATCACAAGTGGACTCTGCAAAAAGATGACTAAGGTCAGGTAGATACTCGTCCCAATGAGGGGGCTCAACAAACAGAAGAGCGATGTCAGATAGGTATGAGTCATCCAATGAAGGTAGAGGAGTGAAATGGGCCTCACACATTGGAAGTGGAAAGGAGGAGGTGTGGTGTAATGACAAAGGTGAGAGTACTACTCCCGATATTTGATGAGATGTGAGGGGTGACAACACTGTCTGAATAGTGAGAGAAAGAGGAGAAGAGTCCTCTGTAGTACTCTTGACATCACAACTGGATGCACAATCCTCGTCATCAGAAGTAGAACCAAGCAATCCTGTGTTAGTGAAACTGTCATCACATGAAGAAATGGAGGAGACAATCAATCGAAGAGTAGCAACAATGGCGGCAGTGTGTGAAGGGTCTCCATACAAGGACTGAAGAATGCTCCAAACACGGTGAGGTGGATCTCGAATCGCCACGTGAAACGTAGAGAGAATGAGAGACATGCATCATCATATGACCAAAGACATGGTCACAAGTGTCGAGGAAGTCCTCTAGATGATGATGATCAACAAAGGCAGGAACCGCCCAAGCAAGAAGGGTAAAAGACCCTCATGGGCGAAGTAACGTTCCATGGAAGCACGCCAAGCTGAATAGGTATCTCTCCCAGTGAGAAGTAGTGGAGGATGTAAGGTGATCCTACAACACTCACATTTGGAAAGAGCACTCTCCATGATGAAAAAAAAGATGCACAAAACCAAGACGTCAGACTCGGCCGATAATGCGTCTGCGTGTGTAGGCCCAAGAGTACAATCAACCCCGCTAGAATGTGGCACTTTATAAAAGTAGTGAATTTACAAAACTAATAATCCCATCACATAATGTGTGAAAAATAATGCAACTTTGACCAAGGAAGTACTCAGAAACGAGCAACGAGTCAAGTTATTGAATTAAAATGATTCTCGCAACTGATGGAAAAATACACTAGATGTCTGCAAACACATTAAAAAAGTACATGAAATGGGTGCAAAGGGTATCATGTGGGTACTCATTGGAAATGGCATGAAATTTTAATAGGGGTTTGTTTTGACTACGAGGGGGGGTTAGCCTCCTGCCAACCCCGGACCTCGCCCTCCGTCTTCGACACTCGAAGGAAGGTTTAAATACAAGCCAAATCAGCAGCCCAAAAATTATTACATGCCATGAATAAATGTTTTAATTTTTTTAAACACTTTAAAACATTAAAAAAGTGCCAAGGGAGGCCCACATTTGGAAGCAACTAACCAAGCTCCTGTCAAGGACCACGTGTCATTTATCAACAAGCTTGAAGTTGTAGCAAACTATGTGTAGAGCAGCAGTATGCCAGCAGTAGGTTGTCCACATGGAGGATGGAGTTGAAAACGGCCAGGAGGGTTTGGTTTGAGCCGTTGGAAGGAGCCAAGGTGCTTTGGAGGTTGCTTTGGAGTGGCCGGTTTGATGAGCATCGAGCCAAAAAAAATGTTTTCTTATGCAGGACAGTAAAAAATCGCCACGTGTGGAGTTGGAGGTTGATGTAGGCACGTGGGAGGTCTGCAGATCGTTGGAGGAAATGGCTGGAGTGGTGGAGCTGCAGGTTGAAGCAACCAACAAAAGGTAGGCCAAAAACATTTTTTTAATGCAAAAAAAATGCAGTTTGAATGAAAAACGTGCCAAGGTTAATGCAGTGCGTAGAAAAATGTTTTCCAAGGGGCATGGCAAAAGAAAAATAGCTTCAACGTCCCAACACAGTCAAGGCAGTGAAAAAAATAGCAAGTGATCTCGAATAGCAACAGAGAATCATGATGCCAACAACCAACAAGGACCATGACCAGATTTCATGCCAAAACGAGTGCAAAGAGTGCTCAAACTCCGAATAGAAATCTCAAATGAAACCAAGGCATGGCGAGCTCCATAGGCAGTGAGCCAAGCATGAAGTGGAATGAAGGCCGAAGCATACAACATGCAGAGTGAGCTTTGAGTGGGTAGCGGTAGGCTTCGAGCAAAGAAGTTGAAATCCAATGCATGAGTATGAAGAGCCAAGACAAGGAAAATGGCCAACCCATTGCAGAGGAGCTCGTGCAGACGAAGATTGGATGCAAACCCGATACAAAACAAGAACCCTTGAAAATGCAAGCTGAAGCTGCTCCAAAAAACTATGCAAACCTCGTGAAAACACCTCCAAGTCACATGCAAACCCAGATAATCGAGTGGTCAAAGACACTAAACTCGAAAAAAACCAAAAACTTGAACAACCACCTCGAACACACGAACAACCCAAGGAGAGGTATGATGCCCGAATCAATGCAAGAAGCACATAACGGAATATCCATTACGACACACACAATGAAATCAATATCATGCCGGGAAGCCTAAAAACATGCATGTAAACACCGATGAGTGCATGGATCCACAAGATCTACTTTGATACCATGAAAGAGGGTTTGAAAACCCGCAAGCGAGGATCACGAGGGATAACATGCACATCAACGGACATGTGAATGATAGCGTGAAGAGATAATGGGAGGAGCGAGCATCAACCAAATGAGCGACAAACAGGTAGAACCTGGTTAAGTCATAAAACTCTTCTCTATTGTATAGATCAAAAGACGTGTACATATAGGAGGTGTTGAGTAACCCCCAGTGCTGCAATCATGACAACTTGAGTAGAGAGGGGGAGTTACATTCCCAGAATAGAAGTGTAACTCCCAATGATGCATATGATGCACTGATGCACTGATGCGTAAGGGAATCTCATAATGACCCCTAAATGACACATGGACCTACGATCTCACCTAAGTGAGATGACTCACCTGATGATGTGGAAAATAACACACACCAACATGGACAAGACACAAAACCGAGATGTTGGGATCTCATCTTCACTCATTTCATTTTGAAAGAGGTAAAGATGTCCATAGACAAAGTCAACCGGTGTCTCGAGTTTACCACTGAAATTTGAGACTACCTCATGTTTTAAAAAAATATTATTTTAAAATAATGGGTCTTTTTGTGTTTTTATTGCCAAAAGATGTCTGTATTATGTTAGGATATTCCCAGTAACCATATTAGCCAATTTTGGAAAATACCCAGATGGCGAAACTCATTTTATCCCTCCGCCAAGTTTTATCTACAGGAAAGTTTTATTTAATTATTTATTAAATAAATAAAGCCCTGTTTGAAGTAAATTGTGCTCTCGTTGAATCCTGTTGAAGTTTTGCATGCCCGTATCCACACATTTCAATAGAATTTTCACTAGGAATAAATTCAGAGCTTTTTCTGTGACTTCTAGAAACGTGTTTTCATTTTTATTTATTTCTTTTACATTTTTCTCCAGTTTTCCTCATGGTCTTTCTGTTTAATTCCATTGGGTATATTATTTTTCATGTATAGTCTATCTTATTTCTTGGAGCATCTAGAGATCATTTACGGCTGCTACACTAGAAGGAATCAACCTCAGAAAGTAAACTTCGATAAAAAATGAAGTCAAGAACAAAAAGCCTCTCTGACAAGTCACACTTATTGGAATGAATGAATTTAAGCTGCAATGGGAATATTGGTAGTGGCAGGAACGCAGGAGTTTCTTACCTACCTTACAAGGTACTTTTTCCCATAAAATCAAAGTCACTTAAGTTGCAATGGGAATATTAGAGGTGGTAGGTAGGTGGGAATTTCTTACTTGCCTTGCAGGGTAAAAATTCCCATTATAAAAGAAAATCACTTAAAGCACCGACGTGAATTTCTTCCCTACCTTACAGGTAAAAATTCCCATTATGAAAGTCAAACAACTTAAGTGAAAGATGGGATTTTTGGAGCTGCAGTGCAGGGTGGAAATTCCCATCAAAGTTGACTTCCTATTTTTAGAAATTACCCTTGCTAAAAAGTGTGACCCACCTTGGGTGAATAACAATGCATTTAATATTATTTATTAATTGGTTTATTCACCCAATTTTGGTGCCATAAATAGAATGAAAGTCAATGCAATTGGAAGAGCTAAGGAGAATTCAAGGATGCATGCTAAAAATAAATAAAATAAATGTATTTGAAAGCAACCAAAGAACATACATAATTGGGCACCCAATTTGGGTGAATAAACATGATTGTTTATTCATTAGAATTCTAGAAAATTGAAGGGAAATTATTAAAAATAGCATGTTGGAGGTTATATAAGCATGACTCTGCCATAATAAAGAAGAAATTAATTCTTTTCGCTAAGGATTGTAGCCTGAGTGTTTTGGCGCTAAGGAAAGGAGGTTTTCGCATCAAAAGGTGTTTTTATTGCCAAGGAGCTTCAAGGTTTGACACCTAGGGTTGGAATAGCCTAATTTTGGTCATTCTAACCATCTGCATGTTGGTATATATGTCCTAGTGAATTAAATAATAGTCTTTCTTGCTTTGCATGCAAGCAAAACCTCAAATTTTAGGGCAGCCGACTTTATATGCAAATTTTGGTGATAAAAATCAAGTATTCGTGCCATGGACTCCATCTCTATCTGAATAAAATTACAAGTATTCGTCACAGGTGCTCAAGTAAATGTTAGGTACATTGAATATATCTTCCAAATCTAAAGAAGTTGTCAAATCTACACAAATGGATCCAATTGCAAGGGATTTTGGCAGAATTAAAAGAAAAAGATCTCAAACAAAGATTGTTCCAGCCATGTTGAAGCATGATGAAAGAGAAAGATCAACATAATCATGCATAGCTTCCAAATTTGCTGAATTCAATGATACCGACATAGGCCTTGAATCTATCACCGATTTAATTGACAGATCTATATCTCATAATTGCAAAGGCTTCCGAACAAATTCATCTTCTTGTTTCTAATGCAGCTTGTGTAGAAGTTAGTGCATGGAAAAATCATTCCAAGATCTTTTGCATGTGCTCCCAATCTTTCAATTTAATCCTTCATTGAATTTACTTGTATTTGCATTCACTTAGAGTGTTTTCCGTAATTTAAAATTGCTCATATGTAATTAAAAATAAAAATGATGAGTTTTATCTCGAATTATTTATGACAAACATTACACTTTGGTGCATGTGTCAAGAAGAATTGAAAAATATTCAAGAATAGAATGGAAGACAAGTCAAAGAAAATACCTGCAAGCAAATCATAGTCATGCATAGCTTTTAGATCTAGTTTGGTGAGAATCAAAGGTAAAAGAGTCAACCACATGTAGAATATGGAAGGAGAACAAGACCGGGAGGGTTGCATGAACTTACTTCTTATTTCTTTCCCTCTTATTTTATTTTCTCCAACAAATTAATTGAGAAATCAATTAAATTATAAAACTTAATTAATTGGTTTAGAAGGTGTTACTTGAAGAAGTCAATTACTTGGAAATAGGTGGTAGACATGTAAAATAGAAGGTTCTATTTTTCAGCTATAAATCATGCATGTCATGCAAAGAGTAATTCCAGGAGGAAGATTGTCAACTATTTCCCTTTTCATAGCTTTTGCATGAGGGAATTTATTTAAAGCTTCTTATTTGTAATTTATCTTTATACAAAGATAAATAGAGGAAGAACCTACGGGTTAAAAGATCGAATTTGTAATCAACATTCTTGTGTTCCAGACTTTGAGCTGAAACCCTTGATAGATTTCTGAAAGCTGAGGAATAGAGAGGAGGAATATTTCTAGAGAACTTTGTGTCAATGGTGCATTTGTTTCTTATTTATTTTTATATCTTTGCATAAAATTTGTGTTATCTTATATCTAGATCTGAAACTTTCCTTTACTTTAAATTCTACACTTCAAGATCTATTTGTTTTGTTTATGTACATGTGACCAAATCATCAACTATTGGTCGGGTTGCACATCTAATTTCCTTCTTTTCATATTTAATTATTTCCGTTTCGCACATATTTCTTACGGTGCTTACTTCTGTAAAACTATCTAGCTATGGTTCATGAGCTACATAGTTAAAGTAATACCAACAAATAGATATTAGGAAATACAACTGAAAAAATCTTACATGGGAGCCTCACTAGTAAATGAGGGAGATTCATCTCATGATCGCCTAGGTTTTTCAACAGGTGCAGAAAATATAGCAAATAGTACCCCTCCACCAACCCACAATACTGCTAATGACGGGTGGCAACACCGTGAATAGTTCATAGCAGGATACCATACTCCTCAACAACCTCCAAGGGTTCAATAAAAGGTACCTAAGAAAAGTAGTTCCCCATCAACGGGCGATGTCATTTCAGATTTGGTAGAAAAATTCAAGGAGTTAGAAATTTTCCAAAATATGTAGAATTCATACACAGTGCAAGTGTGAACTCCTTCCTACCCGTAAAATTACTGGAAAATACCCATTGCATAGAATCCTCTAGTTTACATGAATACTCAAAACCCTAGGGATCTGCTAATGGGGATGGGCACCTTGGGTATGCCCCCCAAGCCATGTATGGATATCTGTAACAAGCACTAACTAGAAGTACATTCTCAAATGCCATACTAGCCAGAAATGCAACATTCCCTGGCTTCATGCCTTCAATTCCATATCAAGGTAATCAACCCCCTATGTACACATGTATTTTAAATCTCTGCAGGGGGAAATATATACCTACCCGAGTCCGTATGGACAATCGCAGGGGATGCCATATGCCTCAATGAATGTCTACATTATCCCATTTCATCAACCGATGCATCCCCAACCTCCCCAACAAGGATCTTTAATGGTGGAAACATATGCAATGGGGACCTATTCTGAATATATCAAGGAACCCCTAGACTTCTCCATTCAGATAGTCATGCCCTCGAGACCCTTGCCTCGATCTTCGAAGATAAAAAGGGAAGGAGATCCTAATGCCCGCATCAAGGCTTATGCAATGGCCATTTGAGAGCTGGTCCCATGGGACACATTCGTTGTGAAAATTTTCCCTAATACACTTGAAGTTATTTCTCTCTACTTGTACTATAGGATACTGGAGGCTTCAATACACTCATTCAAGAAACTTGTATCGAGTTTATCAAAGCTTTTGATATGAACAATATTTTTAGAACATGAATTAGGGAATTCCTTCATATTAGGCAAGAACACAATAAGTCTGCAGCCCACTTTATTCAAAGGTGGCGACAAGTTCTCTACTCCTCTGCAAGTACTCCAAATATGGATCAAACAAAACTTTGTGATTTTTTCCTTCACTCTCTCAACAGAGACAAAGGAATAGGTTCAAAAGTTCCCACTAAGGAGATATGAAGAGGTGCTAGAGGGTGCTCTTTGGATTGACCAAGCGGCCATTGACAATGGTCGTAATACTTATGGAGAAAATGGGAAGTTAGTCACTCCTAATCAAAATAATCTTGGTTACTCCAAGAACACAAACAATAATCAAGGACCAAAGATCCTTAATAAAAATCATGGAGCCATGATTGACGGTGTGATTGTGCCCCAAAAATCCTAATGTTGTTAATCCTACCAAAGATAGGTGCTACAAATAACAACAACAATAATGGAAATAATAAGAGAAACAACAATTTCTCACCCTCGGTAAATGCTTGTGGATTTTAATCATCCTCAAAAACAACAACAACAATCTTAGCAAAAGAGACAAACACCAACCCCAAGCCCTAGTCAATACCTGGTGGGTATCCCAACCAATTCCAAAACCAAGGAAAGGGTTCCAAAATTTTAATTATAACAACCAATAACAATAATTTTGTTCCACAACAAGGAACAAACCAAAGGCCTCGAGATTACAATCCCGACTTATACTGTGGTTTCCATAGGGTTCATGGGCATGACACAAGAACTTGCCATGATTGTAACAAGTTTTTGCAGCATTTTCTAGAGGACCAAAGACAATTATTTGTTGATATATTTTTGGAAAACCCAACAACACCCACACAAAATGCCTACATGGGACTAATATCTCCACGAGAACACACTGCTGGGGATCTTTAACGATCCTCTCCCCACATGTCCAAAGGATGGTCGATTAGATCCCAAAAATTTGAATAAAGGTATTATAATAGGGAATCATGATCATGAAGCCTCAACTTTGTTGAACCCACAAGTGGCACCTCCTTTGGATGATCACCAGAAAATGAAAAACTATGGGGTTGGTAGAGTTAGATGTTGAACCCCAAATTAACACTGCCACAAGAACCAAGGATTATTCTTCGCATCCAATCCTAATTTATCTGGCTATGTTAGAAAATGTTCATGATATGCTAAGAAAGCCAGTAGGGGCTTATGATCTAATCAGTGATCTAACCAAGACCTTTTCACACATTTCCTTCTTGGATCTACTAAAGAATTCCCCTACTCATAGAGTTTCTCTGTTAGAAGTGCTAGGTATCGGCCATTTGATTAATGTTACCCCTTCGCCAAAGGAACAAATAAATAACATAGACTTTGAAGTTAGTCCTCCAGGGCATCCCGAGAGAGATATTGCGCTCATGTTTGATAATAGAAAAATGCCCACGGATGTTGAGAGATAGCTTGTAGGGTGACTCAACTTTGTTTCTGCAAGTTTGGATTTACAATAACTACGTAAAGTGTGCAATGATTTATGATGGGGAAAAAGTTAACATAGTTCCCTTCTCTTTTCTTCAGAAGTTAGGGTACAAAGAGACTAATTTCTCCTCAACACAAAACACATTTAGAGGCTATGATAGCCTCAAGGCAACATCAATCGTAACCATACTGTACTTGTTACTCGTAGGCTTAAGATAGTACTAACTGAGTTTTATATTATAAATCAGAAACTAACTATAATATGATCCTTGGTCATCCTTGGATCCACTACATGAAGGAAATCGCCTCCACTCTATTCTAGGAGGTTAGATTCCTACAATTATGGAAAGTCTTTGTGGCCCAAGGTGATCCAAAACCCTTTGATATACATTTGGATAGCTTAAATAAGAGGCCAGGGGTCTACTCTAAGTTTGAACTTCCCATGAATCAGTTAAAAAAACCTACAAATGTGGTAGGAAGAGAATCTAGTCCCTACAACAGAGTTAGAAGTCATGGGGTTGATTGAGGGTATTCTGGTGGTCAAGGATGAAACCGTTATTGTAGAGACAGTGTCGATAGGAACCACAAAAAAAATTTGAGCTATTGGAGAAGGATTTTCCTATTCTCCTCCCCTTTGATTCCATGGGTATGAGACATACCTTGGGACTCGCTTCCCTTCTAGCAACTAAGGTTTGCATGGTTGAAGTAACCAAGGTAAAGGGAGAAGGTACAAAAGATGACACAACGTCTATCTTTCTGAGTAGCTGTTGGAATCTCCATTTTGATGGAACAGAGTGTCATTTTTGTGTCATGGCAGGTGTGATCCTTACTTTTCCTAAAGGAAGGATTCTACCTTTTTATTTCAAGTTAAATTTCAAATGTACAAATAATGGGGCTGAATATGAGGCTCTCTTATTAGGTCTCATTGTAGCTAAGAGAATGGGCATCCTCAATATTAGGGTGTTGGGTGATTCAAAACTAGTCACAAATCAGATATCCAAAGTATATGAGACTAGAGTTGAGCATCTACAACTTTACAAAACAATAGTACTAGGTCTGACAAAAGGGTTGGACTTCATATCAATCGAAGTAATTCCCCACAAACAAAACCTTATTGAAGACTCTAAAGTAACTTCTGCTTTGCGCTTCACCCCAGGTAGTGACCTGGAAGATACCAACTTCATGGTTTTAGTTCACATCAAACCCTTAATTCATAAAGTGCCAATGACCCCAATTTTGACATATGTAGAAGCTGGAATCAGCCTAATTGTTCAGACCACGTTGATGGTGATGAAGTGACTTTAGGATATTTAAACGCTTTTACAGAGCTGCATCTTACTTATCACAAGATAGACCTTTCCTTAATTCCACATTCCTCTTCCTATTTTGGGAATCCCATGATCGAATCCTCCGTGGGAAAATATCTTAAGATTTATGAAGTAGAAGAAGAAGGGGATTTAGAGTTACTTTCAGTCCCACCTAAGTTTAAGGAGGGAAATGCTTCATTAATTGAGGGATCAATCGATGTAAACATTGTAACAAAGTAGGAACCAAAAATCTTAAAGCTAGGATCCTCCTTAACTCCAGAGGAGGTGGAAATACATACTTGAATCCTCAAGGAACACCAAAAGGCCTTCACATTTAGTTACAAATAAATGACGAGAATTGCACCACATATCACGGTGCACAATCTTGTCACCAAACCAGATGACAAGTCGATTAAGCAAAATTCAAGGCCCATGAATCCAAAGGTTGCTCTCATGTTAAAAGAATAAGTAATGATACTTCTCTATGTAGGATTCATCAAGTGAGTCAATTATCCACAATGGGTATCTAATATCATCCTCATTCTGAAAAAGAATGGAAATATCCATATTTGCATAGACTTCTGGGACATTAACAAGGCTTGACCCAAAGATGATTTCCCATTACCATCCATTGACGTTATTGTTGACACAACAACTGGATTTGAATTGTTGTCTCTCATGGATGGGTTTTTAGGTATCATCAAATGAAAATATTCGAGGAGGATCAAGCCAAAACTATGTTTATAACTCATTAGGGAACCTACTATTATGTTGTCATGCCATTCAATCTTAAGAATGTTGGCATCACATACCAATGAGAAATGACATATATATTCCATGACCTTATTCATAAGATTGTGGAATCCTACATGGATGACTTGCTGGCCAAGGCCAGAAAGTGTTGTGATCACCCAGAGGTGCTTCGTATCATGCTTTCACACTTAGTCTAATACGACATCACATTGAATCTAGAAAAGTGTGTATTTGGTGTAACAGAGGCAATCTTTTGGGTTATATTATATCTTCACAAGGGATTGATGTTGACCCAACCAAAATCTGGGTTCTGCTAGAAATAGTTCCTCCATTAGACAAGTCCGGTATCATATGTTTTCTTGGGAAACTCGGTGTAATATGAAGGTTCATCCTTGACTTGACCTTTGCTATTCATCCAATCAACAATTTTTTAAAGAAGGATTATAGAATTGATTGGATGGAAGAATGTAATGAAGCCTTTGAGGCGCTTAAACAATTCTTGCTATCCCCTCCCACGCTAATGCTTTCTAGATCGATCACCCTTTGATCTTGTATTCACGAGCTACAAATGTTTTGCTAGCCTACATGTTGGCTCAAGAGGATGATGATAAACAAGAACATGTGGTTTATTTCATTAGTCAAACGTTGCTTGATTATGAGACACATTACACAAAGTAGAAAAAGAATGCCTTGCCATAGTCTTTGCAACAAAGCACTTAAGGAATTATATGTTGAATCAAGAAACGAGGGTTATTGTTAAGTTAGATCACTTATGGACATTTTGCATGCAAGGATCATTGTCTAAAAAGGTCGGGCATTTCATAACCCTAATGGGTGAGTTTGAACTAACGTTTGTAAATCGAAATCCATCAAGGGACAAATCATTGTGGACTAGTTGGTTAACAATCCATTGGATGGAGGTTATCTGGTAGATTTAGACTTTCTCGATGAGTGTGTGTACTTTGTCAAAAATAGGCCCCCTATCTCTGTATGTCCTTGGTATATTGATATTGTCAATTTCATTATGGACCATACATACCTAGAAGGGGAAATGTCACAAAAAGAAGGAGGTTACACGTCATTTCCGCTATGTTATTTTGGAACAAGTTCTCTACCGCAACCTTTGATAGAATGTTGTAAAGATGTGCGACACTCAAGAATCTGAAAAGATTTTTTATGAGTCACATAATAGAGTATGTGGAGGTCACTTCGGCAACCACACCACTGCTTGAAAGATACATTGGATGGGCTATTTCTAGCCCACTCTAGAACATGATGTAGTAGATTTTGTGTATAGATGTCACAAATGCCAAGAGTTCTCCCATGAGATCCACATATCGGCACAAGCTTTGCAACCAATCACAACCCCATGGCCCTTTTCCATGTGGGGCCTAGATTTGATAAGGAAGTTCTCTCCCTCGTCAACAGATGGCCATAACTTCATAATCACGACCACATAATACTTTACAAAGTGGGTAGAAGCCATGCCTCTTACCACCGTACCTGGCTCTGTAATTACTAAGTTCATCCTGAACCGGATCATTTTATAGGTACAAGGTGCCCTAAGTCATTATTTCAAATACTTGCACGTATTTCAAAAATGACAAGGTGCGTGAGTTGTGTACAAAGTTCAAAATAAGTCATCACATGGATTCTCTCTACTGTCCTCAGGATAATGGACAAGCTGAGGCTATTCATAAAATGTTAAAGGCCATCCTTGTCAAAACCCTTAAGGCAAATAAATGATATTGGCACCTAAAGAAATTTCTGGCCTTGTGGGCCTATCGAACGTTGGTTAGAACACCAACGGGGGTGATCCCATTTTCTTTAGTGTTTGGTGTTGAGGTAATTCTACCACTTGAAGTCAAAATACATAGTATCTATATTTCACTACACAGATCCTAGGAGAGGAGGGTTATCGAGAAACATGACTCTCCCAATTAGAAAGTCTCGATGAGGCTAGAATTAACTCTAAACAATGACACATTGTTTACGCTAATCGATGGCTTGACAATATAATAAGAAGGTTTGAAAATGTGAAATATACAAAGGATATTTGGTGTTAAGACTCGACATCCGATAGAAAAAAAAACTGGTGAGGGAAGGAAATTCAGACCTAGGTGGTTGGGTCCATATCGAGTGGTAGAAGACTACAAAAATGGGGCATTTCACCTATGTACACTAGAAGGTGAGGAGTTTAGTGAATCCGTAAACTCTCTTCACCTAAAGAGGTACTATGCATGATCTACCAACATTTTCATATGTACATTATTGCATCTAGCATTGCATTTTCATCCGCTAGTTCATTTTGTAAAAATGTGATAAAGGGATTTATTATTATAACAACTCCTAAAAGCTTTTGAAAAACATTGGAAAAACATTCAAATCTTCATATTTTCATCAATTATTTCTTAATCATTTCATCAATTCAAATAAGATAAGACAAAGTTTTGATCGTGACATACCAAGGCCTGCATACTTGGTTCTGCTTATAGTTTGTTTCTAGATTAGGTTTATTTTCCTATAGTTTGTTCTAGAAGCTTCATGGTGTCACATATATCCCATAAAAATCTCTTTGGAAATAAGAATGTACTAAAAACATTTCCTATGTAAGTAAGTCAAATGCAAATCCATAGAAAAATTTTATTAGAAAATTTTTATTTTAGACATTTCTTTTCCCTACCAACATTTGGTGTTGATCCTACATCTCTTATTGGTGATGTAGGGTTGGGAAAGGAGAGATTGTTTGTGATGATGAGCCCATGCTTTCTCCTGGTAGCATGGGGCAAGGAGTAGGGGGTCTCGTTGACAAACTTGAAAGTTACAAATAATTTGTTTAAATATTGTGAAATCATAGGTCAAAAACAAAGTGAGTTAGATGTCAAAAATTCCAAAAGAGCTTAAAACCCCAAATCTAGATTTTTTCAACCAAGTGGCCATCTACGGATCCAAGTCTAGATAAACTACAAAGAAATTCACATTCTAAACTATGAGGTAGCTTGAGTAGGATAGGGTTGTAGCATCTCAATTTGGTTCTGCCAAACCTTTGTCTTTCTCTCGTCACTATCATTCAACAATTTTTCATAACTTGTGCCCCTTCTGATTCTTGGTGTTGAGCCCTCGTATCTTACTAGTTGTGTGGAGTTGGGGGTGGGACAAGAATATCTACTTATCATATCATTTTTTCACCACATTTTTCCAAGACAATATGAGGTATCAAAGATTTCTTAAAGAAACTAAAATTCAAACATCACATTGTGTTTGCATCATCATATATCAACATTATGAAATATAAAAAGAAATCATTATGTTATCATTTCACATCCACTGCATACATTCTAAAAAGCATAGAAAAGTGGAAATTCTAAACATCTAGAGTACACATGAGAGATAAACCAAAATAAATATGACTCAAATACAATAGAATACTCTGAGCCAAAAATAAGAGTCTGTATATATCGTGGTGAATCACGTTTGTATACAATGTAACCATGGACAAGGCATGCTCAAAATGCTCGCAATGATCCTAAAATATATAAAAAAATCACATGAAAGCATGAAAAAATGTCATCAAATCAATAAAATGATCCCATGGCCTGTCATTCCCGTGGGATTCCTCGAATGGTTCCCGAACACGTCTAGGGCTCCTATTGTAGTTACGGCACGACGCCCGGGAGTGAATTGAATTATGTGAGTACTTATGGTGGCGTATGCTTCTCATGGCCTCACTTTGCAAGAATGAATCTATCTCATCAAGCACTTGGTAGTCTCCTATCCATTCACCTGGGTATGGAGGGAAGTCACAATCTCCGCTACCCCCACATAGGGGAAAACACATCGTGTGTTTGTTGGTGGTTAATGGCTGGCCCAAGTCTAAAGTCAAATCACCTCGGTCTTCCTCGAGGGGATCAATAGAGTGTCCACACACACCTAATGGATGAGCTCTCACTACTCCTGTGCCATTGTTATAAGAAAATAAAAAGAAACGATAAGTTAGAAAAAAAGAAAAAGAAAGAGATACAAGCAAACATTTCCTAACTAACAAAGTCGAGAGAAAATTATTAGACTTACTTAGATCTCCAGGCATCAAGGTAGTGTTGGTAGTTGTTGCTTTCGGTGATTCTCGTGATCGCGGGGCTTCCCCAAATTTGGAAGAAAATTTTTTCCTATGAAAGACTGGTCATCCCCTTTCCACCATGAGGAACTATCGACTCTGAGACTAAGGTCTCTCTCTCAACATTGGCCTCCTCGTATGTTTCTCTTAGCATCTCTTGAGTATCATGCCACTCAGGGTCACTCTCCTCCTCTCGCCAAATGGGCTACCTTGTTGGTTCCAACACCAACTCCCTCATCCTCTGTGTCCTCTCTAATTGACTCTGCCTCCGTCTCATCCCTTGCATCCTCCTCAAAGTCAAATCCTAGATCAATGGGCTCATCCTACTCCCCGCTGTAAGCAAGAGCTATTGCAATTTGAAGTAGGGGTGCTCGAGGGGCAAAAATTCTCGTCGAGTGTAGACAACCCATCCGACTATAATAGTCACAACTAGAATGACCACTGTCCAACTAGGATCCCCTCTATAGCCCCTCTGAGCCTCTTGAATAGTCATATAAACTTGTGTAACTGGATAAATCATATCAATGTATAGAATGCCAAATTGTTGGGGAACCCGATCAAATGGGTGGACCTCAAGTCTCCCTACTCTGTCAACCAATTGACCTGTTGAAGAGCAAGCTACCATCATAGTCACCTCCAGGTCCCCATATCCCTGCCATGTCCTAGTAGGGTGTGTCAGTCATGTTCGTTGTAGTCAGGGAAGCCACTAGGTGATGTGGCATCCTAAGTACTGACATACATGTCCATCTAGCTGCTAAAACAGCCCCTAGATATGACACTAGTACTCCCTTGCCATAGGGGATGAAACGCTCATAAACCTAGCTCATAACAAGAGTGGGGTGGCTCAATGACTACCCTTGTAATCTAACTACCATGTATAAATCATGGTAGGTAGTCCCCAAGATATTTGTGCCCCAGGAATATTTACGGTTGTGCCCCTCGATCTACGCAATGATAGGAGCTCAACAATATAAAAGGGTGTCACTACCCTTGTCCCTGATTAGTCGAGAGGACAAGATTCCCATGATGGCTCTGCATATGATAGGAATGGGAGCAGTGGCAATGGACCGAACCCTCATCCCCTTCTTCAAACTAGATGAGACAATGAATTTTTCCATATATATAGCCCACTATGACATCTTTTACCTAGACCCTCTATCTCAAAATTCAGTCCCTCATAAGTATTATGACCCCAAGAATGTGGTACACATCCTCCAGGGTGATGGTCCACTCACCCCGGACACCTGGCAACCGGAAGGTGTTCTAGTCTCGCATCCCAATAGGAAAATAAGTCACATAGAATATGACTGGTAGGAGCAATGTGGGGAACCCGTGCAATCCTCCAAATACCGGCCCTTTGGAGAAGATCCATCTCATCCTGAGTCAGTTGATCTAGGATACCAGGGAGCCAATCACACTCTTTCTTCGACTCCATCTGATGTACTCCTCCTTCTTCTACATTCACCAAAACATGGAAAAAGAGAAAGTTAGTAACATATACCAAATAATAAGCTCACCAAAAACATTACAAAACATCAAAAATCCAAAAAATCAAGTTAAAAACACATTTTGGTCATTCTTTTGACAAAATGCTCAAAGACAAAAAAATTATTTTTGACCAAATAAAAGAATGCCTTATGGGTGCCCCCCAGAGACTCATTTAAGACAAACAAATTTGAAAATGATCCCTCCTAGGTGAACTTTTCAAAGTTTTTACATTTTAGGTATTAAAAGAAAAAGTGGAAATAACTAACCTTAGACCGCACTAGTCAATCTCCCACTCATGGAGGCATGGTCACGATATCATCATGGTTATATCGGTTGTACTCTCATTGAAAATGGTCACCATGGGTCCAGAGCTCCAAATTCACCAAATCGAATAACACAAATGAATTGAAAATGAGTTTTTTGATATATATATATATGTTGTTTTAACCTCATTTTGAGTGTATGTGTTCATAGGGGAGCGTTGGCACTGGTATATTTCTATATCCCCTCATAGATGGTAAGTCCTCTTGTCATTTTGATATAGTGTTTATTGTTCGATTTTTTTTCTATCTACACGTGAGTCTTCTTTTCCTCTTACAGTAGCAGGAGTTTGGATGGCGAGATTTTGACACATGGGTGTGTCGGTATAGCTTCTAACTCCTATTTCAAGAACACCATACTTAGAATCTATGTTTTACACCTTTTCATGGATAAGACGCTTCTCTAAGGGTGAAAAATGTACGCACCCAAAATTACATGTGCTACATTGTCGTAAAACAATTACAAAAGTCCCAAATGATGATTCAGCCCTTTCAAGAAGGTATTCGAGCTCCAAAACTCATTCATAGTGTATATTTATAGCCTAGACATCCTTACTTTGATTTTCCATGATTTTTCCAATTTCCTTCTCTTTACTGTGCATGTTGTTTTGACCTTCATGCGAGGACCTCCACCCTTCCCGGTGGTGGTTCTCAAACCACCAACAGCCAAAATAAGGTGGCGATCCTGAAACCGCCACCTGCGCGCAGGGCGGTGGTCCCGCCCACTTTTTCCATATTATTAACGCCTGTTTTAACATGTGACGGTTCACTTAATTTTGCTTTTACATGCATCCATGATCCAAACTGTCTAAAATTATCTTTTATTGCTTAGTTCCCCTTCCTCCTATTTTAAAATAGATTTAATTGGTTGGAAATGCTCCTTCATTCCTTATGCATGAAGGCACCTCACATCCTCCATTCCTATATATTCCATGCTTGTATTCAAGTAAAATGCCGAGAAATTTTGTGTATCTTGCATTCTATTGCTGCTACAATCTTTCTAGAAATTGCATAGCCAAGCTTTGATCTCTTGTGATATCTCTCTTCTACCATCATTACATCCAAACTGCCATCAACTTGCCATTTCTCAAGCACCATCCTCCTACTATTTTTCTTGCATTCCAAATCTCTTGGACTCACATGAACACTCGGAGAAAGAAAAGAATATACTGGGGACATATACAAACACAACTAGATTTTCTAAATCTCTTTCTTGTCCAGGTTGGAATTGTGTGTCTGTTTTCCTTGTTTGTTGAATTGTTATTATAAAATAGAGTAGAAAATAATCCATATCAAATAGAGGATAAAATCATTCATATCAAACAGAGTAGAAAATCATTGATTTCAATAAATTATTCAATCACAAGTAGATCAAATCATTGGTAAGTTTTCGTCTTTAACATTACTAGGGAAGTTGTGAGGAACAATAGCTCTTTTCAGGGTCATGATTCGTTCTTCACCTTTGAGGTAGGGTTTGGAGGGTTTTGGTTAGATTAGGTTATTTTCTTTAGATCAGATTGATACATTTTCACAAGTAAACAACTACATTTGGCTAACTACTTGTCTTAGTTTATTTATTAGATTACAACACATTGCTTAAAGATTAGAAAAGAATAAGAAGATTTTCTTTGATAGATTATTTTTCTTTTATTGCTTTGATCCAAAATATTATGAAAACCCAAAAACATAGATTAGATTTCCTTTAGTAATTAGGTCACTTATCAGAAATCATTGTATCCCATTATGCATGACCATCAATGGTCCACAACAGAAAAAGACATACAGTTGTGATCCATTGGTCCCACAACCCAATGACCTAGAATTGATAACTGACTTTGATACCAGCTTACGTTTAACAGTCTTACGCACACCTCCAACTTTTGATGAGAAAATAGAACAACTCAATACACTAAACATAGTTGCTAATCAATCCTATGACTATTAGACTGCTCTTCGAAATAGGGATTAATTATGTGCATGACCATCCAAGGGCCACATCCTCCACGAGTATTTGGTTGTGATCCTCAGGTCCCACAACCCAACGAGCTTGCACGATTAGACATTAACAATAGATTGCGCACATTAGTATCTAGATTTTTGCCACTTCCACCAAATATTATTGCTTAACTCTCCCTATTGAACATAATAGCCAATCAGGCTAATACTTTCTAGACTAGACCAAAAAATCACCCATAAACACCTATGGCTCCATCACGCCTCTCGTTCTTACTTCCACAACGTTGTCTAGAAATCTATATGAGGCACTCGCAGTCATTTTTCCGTGTTCAACAACCAATAAAAAGAATGTCGGCCGATCTCGATATTGATTGGAGTTTACTAGCGGCCATTATCTTAGACCAAACCATCACACCACTTCAAGTTAGGATATCATTATTTGACTTAGACTCGCAGATCCTAACATTGCGTGTTAAATATATAAATATTGCCCAATTAGCTTGATCCCCGTCACCAAACTCACATTCCTAATAATTTTACACCTATTTTCTCATCACGACCTCAAGAGGTTGGGTGTGAAGAAGTTCACGTGCTGATTTTCTATCGTACAGGTACCTTGTATTTTTTTTGTGATTCCGCATTCAGTTTAGAGTTGATCACCTTGATTTTTTATTTGACGGAAAATAACTTTATTTCCTTGTATATATGTAGTCAAATTTTTATTATAATATCATTCTACATACACCAATATGCTATTTTATTGAGTAATCAATATGATACAAGGGAAATCAGTATGTTTTCCAAAGGGAGAGATTTTTACACTGTGAGTAAATTCTCGAGACCAAAAACATCTAAGTCGAGTTGGGTTCAACATGCAACAAGCTCACTAGTTAAAAAATAAAAGCATTTGTGTTCCTTATTCCCATAATTTGTCTTGATCCATGTGATGATTCATATACACCAAATTTTAGATTCACTAGAGTGAAGGATCAAACCACTCAATGTGGGAATCCATGCGGTCACCGTATTTGTTAGATCTAGGCTATTTCTTATAGATGTGTATGCATGTCTCTCGTTTTTGTATATTATGTGCTCTGGTCATGGTAGTGATGAGACATCTCAATAGAAATAACAAGCATTCTAAAAAGACATTATCGTAATCTAAGATTCAATTGTTAAAGCTGATTCAATAAATTGTTCCATCCAATTTTTATTCGACATAGTGTGGATTAAGGCATAGATGTATAGAGGAACAATTTGTCTCTCTATCATGTTATTCTCCTCCCATTACCTATTCATAGCATCGATAGCATTGGAAATTGACTTTTATAGATAATTTTTATGAGGTGATCACTCCCAAACATCTAAGGAAGGTGAATGAAGTGGAAAAAATAAGTATGTATGTCGAGTTTTTTTGTTAAAGTTTTTGTCATTCAATGTTAGTCATCTAGAAGATTACTCTAGTGAATTGGTCTAGTTTATAGTCTTAGGTAAATAGTCACTTAAACATATTATTGTAGTTGAGTATTAGTAAAAAAATTAATGGTCAATATCATAATATGATATTTGGAATTTCCTTACGAATGCATTTTTGGTGTTCATAATAGTTCATAGTTTATCGTGAGTGAGAGTTAAAAGTCTAAAAAATAAAAACGTTGCCTTCCAGACACATTTTCAGTGTTACCTGACGTTCAAAAAATAAATGATTTCACATTGTGGGGAGGAATGATAAAAATGTGGGAATAATTTAACTTCATATCCAAATCTAGTTGAGTTATCGGGATCATTTACTTGGAGGTCGAAGGAAACAGAGGAAGAAGGGCAATCAACCTCTCTTGTCTTTCACCAACAATGGTGTCACATTTTGGTATGGTGGAATTTATTTTTCAGTTGTGTGGTATGTGCAGAATAAAATGGTGTGTGGTTTCCTTCCCATATTATGATTTAAATGAGGAGAATGTGCATTTTGGAATCTGAGAACAATTGTATAGGAGGGTAGCTGAACTAGAGTGATCCTATGACTATTGAGATTATTTGAATGTCATACTTCTAACATCGATCGGTTGGTGAAAGAGCATTCACTTTGGAAGTGAAAGTGGGAACTATTGAGTTTACGTATGTAGGTGAATCGGTGGAAGTGTGATCATCCGGTATGGGATTCACTGTGGTGAAGCAGATTGGTCATGTGCAAAGAAGATCCAACCCAATAGTATGTAGACCTAAAATTATGTGGAGATATAATATTCTCTTTCTAGTTATTGAGATGTGTTTTCTCCCCATGTTCGCACTAAGGGGGGAATGTTAGGAAATCATATTAGTGTGAACATATATTTATAAGTTGGTAAGTGATTTGTTATAACAAATCACATAGTTATTTTGTTAAAGGTATTGTAAGTTGTTAGAAACAACTTATAAATATAGTAGAGTTGTTTTAGTTTGTTATCCTATTTTATAGGAGTTATTTCTCCTATATATATGGATGTAATTGATTATAAAAATAATAAATTTTATTGTGACTACACCTTTGTGTAAACTTTGATGAAATTTACCTTGTATTATTATGTAAGGAAAATAATAGGTCTGAAAGTCTTTTAGGATTCCCATACAGTTGTCAAGGAGAACATGCGCTTTGGGTAGCTACAACTACAACTTCTGGAAAACATCCTCAATCCTCGTGCCTAATAGAGGCCCATTCTCTGAAAAATATACCCATTTTTTCCCTCTTTGCACACCAAGACTCCACCATAAATCCACCAACAACCAAAAAATTTCCCCTCTTTTTTTATTTCTTTCATTTTGTTTATTAAATATTTCTTTCTTTCTTTTCTATATATATTTTTGTTTGATTCTACATTGTATTATTGCAAGAAAATTTTATTTCTTATATCTTGAAGGAGTGTTAGACTAGTGTAAGCTCCATCTTTCCATCTTTCTAATTGGTAGGGAAGCGAGGTTTTGAATGAGAGCAAGCCAGAAAATGGAGGATAAAATGAGAGTGAGCAGATCAAGTGAGGTTTTTGAATCCGTGAACAAGTGGGAAAATGGAGGAGACCAGGTTGCAGGGATTCATGAGGATAATCCATTGGATGGTAGGAAAGATGCACATTTCACACGGTAGAAAGGGACAAGGTGGAGCTAGAGAAGGGGCCCACAATCATGTGGGTAAAGAGGGTGGTGGGGAAAAAACCTAAATAGGTACCTTTCTTTAACCTTATCTCTATCCGTAATGAAAATGAAGTTTTTTTAGACATCTGGGAACAGGTTTCGAGTGTGTTTGAGCTTTGATGAGTAACACTATTTTGGAAAAGATTATGGGTAGTCGACTCGACTATTAAATTTTTTTGAAAATGGGCCACTAAAGTGGATGCCCAAAGGTTCAATGGAGATTGTTGCTTATGTAAATTCATTTTTTGTGGTCTCTCTGTCACTAGATGAAGATTTCTTAAAGATTCTGGTTGGAGGGCCATGGTTTATGGGAAGAGCAATGCTTGTTACGGTTCAAAAGTGGCAAACCGAATTCAATTTCTTTGAGACAATTATTAAAGAGTATCTTGTTTTGGTCGAGACTCTAGTTTTTCCCCTAGAATATTGGGATATGGAAATTTTATAAGGGATAGCAAAATCCATTGGTGCTCTAGTCATCATTGATCCCTTTACATGTGTCAAATCCTAACTCCTTTTTCCCGAGTTATGTGTTAATGTGGTTTTAGAGTCATCCCTCCTCAAAATAATTAAACTTAAAGTTCTACTGGGAGTCCATTCTTAGGAAATTGACTACGAGTTCTCACATTTTTAGAGAAGTGCAATCTCTGGATCTAAATTTAGTGGAGGTAAAGAGAAGTCAAAAGCTGTCACCAAAAATAAAATCAACACTGAGAACTAGAGGTAATAAGGTGGATGTGGGATCCAATAAAGCATCTCCAAGAAGGCCATATGAGAATGAAAAAAGGGAGAGAGCCACCATAAATGATATTATGGAAGGACGACAAATATCATTGGTGGTAAGCCATAAAAATACTTCTTTTAGATGATTATTTATATCATGGAATATAAGGGGATTTAACATCTCCATAAACATGGAATTTTATCGATATTATACGTAGAAAGAAACCAGATATCACTATGATTTAGGAAATGAATATGAACCAGGAAAGGATGGAAGACTTTCACGAGGTTTTTTTTGGAAAGAAGTGGGTTTCAATTCCAATCCTCGGTGGGGGCATCGGGGGTTTGATGTGCTTTTGTAATAATAATGTGTTTAAATTTTTTTCCTTTTCAATAGCCAACATCATATAACTATTAACTTCACCTCTTTTGGCTCTAGAAACCAATTTACTCTTTCTAATATTTATGCCCCTAATACTACTTCTAGTATAAGGGTTCTCTGGAAATTGTTAACCATTTTTAGAAGGATGTTCAATGATTCTAGTTGGATCATTAGGGGAGACTTCAAAAATCCTTTGATCCTATCTGAAAAGAAGGGATGAATCAATTTGTACAATGAGAACATGGAAGATCTTGCTAATTTCTTACATTGGAATGAACTTCTAGATCTGGATCTCAGTGGCTCTAAATACATGTGGACCAATAGACGTGAAGGGGAGAACCTGATTCAAATAAGGCTAGACTATTTTTTGGTGAATTTCCAATGGATTCAAGAACAACAATACACTCTTTCCACTTTGGCTCGCATTGGCTCAGACCATAACCCTTTAGTCCTAAATTTTAGTGAAAGGGGGAAAACTAAAGGCAGACCTTTCAGGTTTGAAAAATGTGGACTACACACCCAGACCTAGAGAGAATGATAGAAGGTGGTGGAACATTGAATTTAAAGGAAACAATATGTTCCAAGTAGCTGCAAAACTTAAAAATGTCAAGTCCAAAATCAAGACTTAGAACAAAGAAATCTTTGGAAACATTTTCCTTCAAAAAAGCAAAATTTCTGAAGAACTTCGGGAATTGGAAGAAATTATGGAATAGGGAGGATGGAGAAATGAAGATAAAATAAAAGAAAAATATATTCTCATGGAATACCACAACATCCTAAGCAGAGAAGAGATCTACTAGAAGCAGAAATCTAGAATAAATTGGCTTAAAGAAGGAGATCGAAACATGAAAAATTTCCACATCTCTGCCACTATTAAAGAAAATAAAGGAAAGATCAAAGAAATTAAAAAATAAAATGGTTTTCTGTAATGTCCCATCCCTCATTCTTCTTTTTCTTCTTTGATGACCATGTTGCTAAGCGTTTAACGTTGTTGTGCTCCTACTTGATCCTTATTGGCTTCACCTTTTTGATTACCCTATTAAGGAAAAATTCTCTTTCTCAAATTCTTTAGGTGGTTTGAATGATGGCTTGATGTTGTTAGCGTGTGACAAGCTAGAGGGAACATCTACATAATTATAATTATTATTTTGAATTGTCGATTATTTTTCTTATTATTATTTTCGTCAAACTCGTAAGTGGGTCCTTGTTAATATGATTAATAAGTATTAATGAGTTGTAATAATAATAATAATAATATTATTATTTTAATTATCGATCAATGATAACTTCATCATCCTGATCATCGATTTGTTATCAACTTTATTGTTAATTATCGATAAGTGGTTTTATTGTTTGGATTAGTTGCTTTGCGGATCGAGCCTCGATTCGTGCAAGAGGAGGTATCCTATCATGCGGCGTGGTGGTTGGTCTTGTCATGCGTATTTTTTTAGAATTTTTTGTTATGGAGGCACCATGTAAACTCCCACCCCCACCATATTTTATTCCTTGCGAGCTACGCACTTTAGTTTTATTTAATTTTGGTTAGTTGTGGCGGTACGTTGGAGGATAGGAACCTGATTTTCCATTAATTTATTTTATGTAAGGAGAAGACATGTTGACCCTTGCTTGGTCTTAATTCAAGTTGGGAGGTGGCCACCTTTTTGTCCTTGTTTTTCCATTCTAGCTGTCTTCTAATTAAATCTGACCTGTTACCTTCAATATTTTATTCACGCCTTGGTTTTAGCCCATGCATTGGGGAAGGAAATGCTTTTCATGGAGTTTGAGTGCATTCCCTTTTACGTAACTTTTTGTTATTTTATAATTTCTCTAGTTTCCATGGTGGTTAAAACACCTGACCGGCTACAGGAATGTGCTTGGCGTGGGTTTGTGGGGGGTCATTTTCATTGTTTTAGTGGTGCTTTGTTTTGTGCAGACTGAAACTAACTTGTTAATGCACTGTCCACTTTTTTTTTTTTGGATCGATGTTCCTCCTTGTTTCTCCCTGGCTCGTGATTGTAGCCTACTATTATTTCTCCTGATGTTGGCCACGTGAAGAGTTCTGGTGCACATTCCTTGATGGATGGGACATTTTCTTTTGTTGTTTTTGCATGTTTCTGGTTACCTTGCTAGAGAGGAAGTCTTTACACTTGTCAAATCTACTTTACCCCGATTGCATGAAGGGTAAAGGTGAACTAATCATGTTTGACATCGATGGCACCATTTGCTACACTCATGGTGAAGGGTTTGTCACAAAATACTACTGAGAATGATTTGTATAAGGCTATGACACAAAGTGGAGTTCCTTGCCAAAGATTCTCCCCACTGTGTCAAAAAAAAATGAGCCTTTGTACTCGCGTGGACAGCTATCAAAGCATAAAAAAATAGAGGGGTATTGCAGTAGAGAGAGACATGAACAGTGCGTATGTAGCTTCTTTCATGTAGAATATTTTACAACATGCGTGAGATGGTGTGGGTTGCAGGGATGTAGTATGGAAGGTGGTTTATACATTGAGTATAAGAGAGAATGAGGGTGGTGTCATTGTTATGAATGTATAACCGGTGGGAATAGTGGTGGAAGATACATGGAAGTGTTCTGACGATGTGGGTGTTGGAAAACTGAGACATATATCCAAAACAACTATTTTTCAGTGTTGTGACATATGTTGTGGTACAATGGGGGAGGAAAAAAATGATGGGGATGAAGTGGGTATTGTTGAAAAGATTCAGTGAAAGTGTTGTCTGTGGACTTGGCAATGTTATATATATAGTGAGTGTATGGTAGTGTTAATATATATTGACTTCAAAATGTGGGTGTTGCAATAGCGATGAAATGGGTATTATTGAGAAGGCCTATTTTTAATGTGGTTTGTATAGTGAGGATATGCGTAAATGGATTTGTTGAAAAGGCGTGTGAACTGTTTGATAGAATTCCTCAAAGAAATGTTGTCTCATGGAATGCCATGATTGCAGGATATGCACATAATGGATCTAGTACAAAAGGCTTTAGAAACTTTCAAGCAACTACACTCGCAGGTGTAGAGCCTCCTGTCCGTTGCCAACATTCTCTCAACCCATGTGCAAGAATGGAGCCTTGTGCAAGCCCTAGAAAATTGTTAGAACATAAGGGGAAACTTATTTTGTTGGAAAAATTCAAGTGATTAGGAAGTTGTGTGACATTGTGGAGGTTAGATCGAGGCTCGTGAATTGGATGATGAAGTGCCCAAGCAAGATGTTGAACCGAAGCCTATGGGTTTGACCGACTCCATTCCTCCTAGGCATGGTTCATCTTCCCTTACCTCTCATAATTCTCGTGTTTTAGTTCTCTTTTGCAACTTAATAGAATTTTAAAATATTAGGATTTTAATACCGTTAAATGTTTATTTCAACTCGTTGCAAAAACAATGAAATGTCGTGTGAAAACTCACAAAGTCAAAATAACCCATTTGCATTAAAACATGAACTTCCACCCTCATTCTGAGGTGATGTAGAAAACTTCCTACCCAACTGGATCACTACAACATTGTTTTATTGACCAAATGAAATTGACTTTCCAATAATAACATTGATCATCTCCTGGTTTAAATAGTTAATTTTTGCATTTTTGAGACTCATTAAGTACCCTTCGTAACTCTAAAAATGAGATGTTAAGCTTCATTCATGTACCTTGTTGTGTGAGGGGTCACCTTGACCTCTGGATCGACCCCGAACAAACATATGTGATCTTTTTGACGCTCTTATAGGAGCCTTGTTACACTATTTTATAGTAGTAGAAAGTTGTTAAAACTATAAAGTTGGCTTTCGTTTTGAACCATTATTTGAAACCTGGATAGAGAAATTATTATCCATTTTCACAAACCTCTAGTGTTCTTACTCGACAATTTCATGGAGCCTTCAGTTTAGGGAAAAAAACTTTTTTGGATATTTTGACGATGACATTTTGTAGGCCTCCAGGTTGTAATTTGACAAGGTCAAACTGGACCAATTTCGACTTGACACTCCAGAAAACTTGTCACCATTTGAAAATGGTTTTCTAGTTCTCAGTCCTGTCAACTCTGATGAATTTTCCTTATATAGGGGAAACTGGTAGGAAGTGTCTCGTTACATGCTCATCCATCGAACATCAGTTTTGGACGTGGTTTTCCGAGCCCTTGAGCTAACTTTTGTTCATTGCAACTGGGTCAACTACGATCAGTGGCCCCAGGAAAACTAGCCACCAAATGAAAATCGTTTGTTATTTCCAAATTTCGTCAGTTGCTATGAATTCCTGGTATATGGGTGGATAGGTATAAATTTAATCATGGTGTGTGTTCTCATCAGAAGACAACTTTTGGAAGTAGTTTCTTAGCCTCTCGAGCCCGTTTTGAATGTTCTTGTAGCTAGTAAGAAAATGTAAAAATAGAAAGTTGTGGGACCCTTGTCAGGTTGCCAAACCACCGTGGATACTTTTGACACATGTAAATAATTGTTTAAAACTCTATAGTGTAACTATTGTGTGAAATATAACTTTTGACAAAATGGTGTTTTCTCTCTCTTCCTCGGCTACAAAAAGAAGTAAAATGAAATGTAATGAATATATGTCTCTAAACCTTTTATTTCAATTGCAAATTGTAATTATTATCATATGTAAATTGGGAAACTAAAAAATTATAATTATGTTAGATTAGGGTGGATGCCATGCGAGTGATATATCGTGAAAGAATGATAACGTAAAGGCATTGTGTAATGCATTAATTATCATTGTAATTTATATAGTTCATTGTTAGAATAATAAATGTATAATGTAGTCTCATGTAACAAAAGGTTATATTTGATAATTTGTTGTTATGTATAAGATGCTAGTTTCATGGACATCTAGGAAATTTTCATTTAATCTTAGGTTCAATTTTGATTCATAGTACACATGGTAAAAAGGTTTGATATTTATATAAGGTAAATGAATTTGAAGTAATACCTTGTAGTGCATATTCAATATTCAATAAATGATCAACAAGTCATCTTGTGCATTCATACTTTGTAAATGTAATAAAGGGATTTAATCGAAACACTCTACCCTTGTTTAGTATCAGAGCATAGCTTGTCTTCATGTGTGATACCCCTTACCGTAGAAGACATTGAAAACCGTAGAGTGAACTTAAACCCCGAGTAAACAAGAGCCCAAGAAGGGATTTATCGTCATAGTCAAGTATGTTTTGTGACATTATCATAAACTCATGGCGGATATGAGTGACACAGTCAAATTTCACTTGGAGTATGTAGAGCTAACTCCTCCTTCATAGCCTAGAGGACTACCTTGTCATCCGAAGATAGATTTAAATTTAGAGTTCTTCATCAAGTGAAATCCCTGTTGGATCTAGGCGACATAGATGGAGGTTGTGACTTAGTTGTTCTAGGTTTTATACTCTTGTTAATGAACCCCTTAGCCCCACTCAGCTAAATGTGTTACCTTGATTTCTCTCAACATAACACGTTGATCCTTTCTGGAAGGTGGTTTAGCATAAAATTGTCCTCTCGCTTAAAACTCATATATAGTTGAGGGGTAGACCCTTAGGTGAAGTTAGGAATTAATCTAAACCTTAGTTGACTCGGATGGTTAACTTAGGGTTCGTGAGAAGATTCAATTCTTCTAATCATATATGTATTTAAGAGGTTGGACAAACACTTTGTAACTCCTTTCACAAGACAATGCTAATAATAAGGCCATAACGTGACGTAGAAAATAAAGCATATAAGAGTAAAAATGAGATTTGAGGTTCGGAATAATGACTCTCTTGGAGACCTTATATCTTGATTTTAAAATACTCTTTTTCTCAAAAGAATATGAATGGCCTTGCTTGTTCAACCTTAAGAAAACAAAATACATATATGAAACAAAATGGAATTTCACAAGTCATTGAATCGGAATAACTATAGTAGGTAAATAACTGTACCGTGATCAAGGAATGTTTTACGGTAAAAAGCTATCTTGTATTTTAAATCTCCATTAAATCTTAATATTTCTATATGGACACCAAGTCACATTCACATGAGTTATAAGAGTAAAAAGGTAGACATTGAATATATGTTCGAGAAGAATATTCTTAACATAAGGACAAGATAATTAAGTACTTTATATGCTTTTGAATTATGACAAATAAGAATGCAAGTTATGGAAACTTTTGTAAAGAATAAGAAACCATCTTACAAGGGGTGAACGATAATTTAACCATGGTATGAACTTAAGAATCATTGGTGGAAAAATGAGAAATTTATCCTTGCACAATAATGTTCTTGGAATGTTAATCATAACTAAAATACAATTAAAGAAAATATGTGTTGTGGGTTTTCCTATCCTTGAGTCTTCTTTTTGTGGTTGGGGCATTGCTAGTATTCATTCATTGGGAAAAGTGTGGCATCGACATGCCTATGTTGTGTTTCATGTGTCTATGCGAGTTGATGAATTATGTGATTTTCATTTGCATGAGTCAAGTTTCGTACTTGAAGCCCATGTTGTGTTGTGTGTAGTGAGCAATATAAGTAAAAAAAATTATCCTGGTATTTTACTATTGTAATTGTGTGTGTAAAATATGGGCACTACATTCTCGGGGTACAGATGATGAGGACATCTCGAATACCATTTTCTCTTTCTTTAAAAACCTATTTACTAAAGGTCAGTCTCCCTCAGAGACCTCTATTGTTGAAATTATTAATATTTTCAAATATGTAATCAACCATGAGGAGAATAGAATCCTCATTATTATACCTTCGAATGAAGAATTGAAATTCATTTTATCTGATATGGAGAGGGATAAAATTCTAGGGTTAGATGGCTTCCCTACTTTCTTCTTCCATATGTATTGGGATATAGTTAAAAAGAGGTTTTTACTGTTGTTCAATACTTCTTCCACTCTGGCAACCTACTAAAGAAAATTAATCACACCTTCAATGCTCTCATACCTAAAAATCCAAGAGCTAAATATCTAGGGGATTTTAGACACATCAGTATATGTAACACAATGTACAAACTCATTTCAAAATAATTGTCTTTCAGAATGAGGGAAATCCTTAGTAATTTTATATCTCCCAATCAAGGGGCCTTTGTGCCAAGTAGAAAAATTCTTGACAACATAATAACCATCCATGAGATGATTCATTCTATGGAAAAATACAATAGATATGTCATGATTGTAAATCTTGATATATAAATTGCCTATAAGCATATCTCCTAGAATTTTTTGATTCCTCTTTTACATAGATTGGGATTCCACCCTCATTTCATTAAAATGATTCAATCATGTACCCATTTTCCCCATTTTTCAAGCCATCATAATAAATGGAAAATCAAGGGTTTCTTCAACTCAAAAATGGGTCTCGGGAAGTGGTATCCCCTTTCCCCTTTTCTCTATATTATTGTTTTTGAAGCTTTGAGTAGGTTATGCTTGAAAGCCCAAAATGAAGGAAGACTTGAGGGCATCAAAGTTGCTAATGGGGTTGTTAACCAAAGTCTAGCATCAATTTTTAGATGATATAGTTCTTCTTAGATAATCTATTTTCAAGGAGGCTTGCAATTTCAAGAATATCACCAAAAGGTTTGAAGAATTTATAGGAAATTGGTTGAATTTGAAAGGAACCTTTTCTTCTTCATCAATGTGAAGGAGGAGCAACAGATTAGGATTTCCATTATCCTCAAGTGTAGCATCAAAAATATTTTGGACACCTACCTAGGAATTCCGCTTTGTGGGAAAAAAATGGAAGAATAGGTATGGAACAAATTGAAAGAGAGATTTCACAAAAATATAATCCTAAAAGGGATCTCTGCTTTCACAAGCTAGAAAAGATAAAATTCTTCAAAAAAATTCCATGGAGTTGTTTTGTATGTTATGTCTATTTTCATCATCCTTGTGAGAGTTAGAAAAATCTATTAAAAATATCTAACAGAGGTTATTATTAACTGGATCAAGAAAAGACAATAATTTTGTTAATAGCTTGGGAAAAGCTCACTTAGCCCAAGAATAGGGGGTGTCTTGGTTTTAAAAACATCGAATTCATGAACCAAGCTCTAATTTCTAATATTGGTTGGAGATTTCATAAAGAAGATAGTAGGTAGACAAATATTTTGAAAGCAAAATAGTTGTGGAACCTTAGTGGCACTTTAGTTTTATTCTCTAAACAGGAGCTACCTAGAGGATCAATCTTTTGGAATAACCTCTGATTAGACTAGGTAGTTGTTGGTGAAAGGGAGTAAATGGAACCTTGGGGATGGAACAAAAATTCAATTCTAGGAAGACCCATGGATCAAGGATAAGGCCCTAAAGATGGAAGATCCATGGAGTCACTTAAGACATTTCTATAAGTGGCAGAATGGGGAGATGGTTTGCAACTATTGGAATGAGGAGAGAAATTGGGCTCATATTTATCCACCCCAACTACTCAAGTGCTCAGAGACCTTTGATGATCTTAACTATATTCTCAAGGAATTTCACTTACCCTAAAACAAGGCTTCAGATGAATTAATCTAGAGGAATACATATTCTGGGGAGTACGAGGTTAAATCCAGATACCTGTTGAATTTTGAGAAAATCAAACCAAGTAGTTACTAGAAGAAGATATGGAACAAGAACCTTATACCCAAAATAAAAAATTTCTTCTAGGAGGTTGTTAAAAAATATTCTTATTGTGGATAATTTAATGAAAATATGCATGATCATAAAAAACATATGTAACTTGTGTAAAATGCAAGAAGAGACGATCCAACATATTTTTTTGGAATGCATCTTTTCCTTTCAATTTTTCTCTATTATCTTGGGGTTCTTTAGGATAAATATGGTTATGATTAGGGATGTTTCCTTACCCTTGAAACAATGGAGTTTCAATTTCCAACATGAACTGATAAGATAAATATGGAAACTAGCTCTATCACACACCTTATGGGGAATATGGATTGAGAGAAATAATCAGATCTTCAGGAACAAATCTTCAAGTATGAATAAAGTCACTAAAAGAGTGGGACACCCTTAAAGATAGTCCTATATTATTAAGATCAAATCATCCAAGTCTTGTCCGGGTTGGGAAAGATGCATTCTTAACATCATTAATCTCACTCCCTTAAGCCATTGGATTAGTAAGGACACTAATAAAAATAGAGCTATGTTATTTAGACGACTTTGTGCAGCTATTTCAAACTCAATTTCGAAGGTTTGGATAAACAGAGGGAGGGGTCTTCTGGGGGGCGTCCTTGTTCATGATCATCAAGGTAGATGTCTGAGTTATTTTGTGGGACCATTTAGCAATCAATCCAACAATCAATTGGAGGCCAAAACTATACTTTGGGGATTAAAGCGCGTGCATTTTCTTGAAAATAAAATCCTCATTATTGAGGGTGATTCACTATGTTTCATCAATTCCCTCATATATCGAATAAAAAGTAGGTGGAGACTTAATAACTTAATCAAGGAGGCTAAGACGATGATGGAATCATTTGATAGAGTGAAAATACAACATACCTATAGGTCTCAAAATAAACTTGCTAATGGGCTTTCCAATCATGGTAATAACATGACTGATTTGATGATGTGGCTAGGGAGCTCATACCTTGGAAAAATATCTTAAAGTTGATAAATGATGATAACATCTTGGAGGAATTGAAATGATGGTATCCAATTTTCTCATGATCGGTATTAAAACAAGTCTTCTCATTTTTTGGAAAAGGACAATCACCATGTTTATTTGCTTTTAATATTTTGGTATGGTTCAAAGGGATATTTTTAGCTATTTCTAAAGATAGACGGGGTTTTTGGCTTTAAATGGGTGGAAACAAGGTCAAGGTCCAAATGTCTTCATCCCTTCACCTCAAAAATGACTTTTTCCTTTGGAAAATGTTATGCATAGGGAGGGCTCGCCAAGTTCATCCGAAAATTAAAAGGTAATAATTTTAATATCTTTGTGGATTTTGGAAATGCATAAGATGGAGGGGTTTTTAATTTGAGGGGTGTTGAAATAATGGTTTCGATGATTTGATTACTGAGGAAACTAGTTTAAAATGGAGGGCCTTAAAATTTACAAAGATAAAACTAGGAAGAAACACGAACTTGCTATTTTTTTAGTCTTGGTGAATGTATTGTGTCGTATGATGATGGCATTGCATGCACTTTTCTTCCTAAATGTTGGGTAGATGTTTTCCTTATGGTGATGAATTATTTGACCTTGGAGGGAAAATTCAGGAAGATATTCTCTTATCACCTCTCTATCATGAATTATCTTTGAAGGGAAAAAAAATGAGTCTGGATTTTTTTGTTTTATATCTCTTATTTCCTCCATAAAAACTTTAAGCAAAAAAATGACATTACCCTTCACCAGGGTTTGATTCTTTTACTTGTTCAGAATTGTAAGCCTATTATTCCTTCCCAACCAGAGGATACTAGGTATAGTGCATCGGATAATGAAACTTTGGCCTCTACCATGAAATGACTCAAGAAAGAGAGTGGGAAAGACAATTTGGAAGGGATTTCCGATGTCCTCTGTAACTTGAAAAAATGGGTCCAGGAAAGGGGTGAGGGGTCTGGTAGCAATAAGAGAGAGAGGGATTTGGTAGACTAGTAAGTAAGGTTCATGTGTGCTTTGAGGCGACTACCGACATTATCCTCATTGTTAACAAGAATTTGGTTCAGGAGGTTAGATATTTCCATCATAAAATTGAGGTCCAAAGTAAGAGGATCGGATAGATGCACATTGAATTTGTTATGAAAGAGAAAAGGATATCTATCCTACAAGATCAAGTGGCCAAGGCAAAGGGTAGTAAGTAGAAGATGAAGCTTGTTCTTAGCAGACCAACAATGAATATTCCATGGACACTGAGATCGAGGATAGAGCTGAAAAAATCCTAAGAGGGTTATCATAAAGGTCATGCAGGGTCGAAGGATAGCGAGCCAAGTCCCGCAAATGCATAAAGCAAGGCTAATGTGAACTAATAGCAATCCTCCGCTCGACCTTTTGTTCTCTTTATGTGTTGTTCTATTTTTTCTACATTCTTTGTTTCACTCTATCAGATCTCTATTTTTTAAAAACTAGTGTAATATTTCATATTGTTGATATTTTGGCTCTATTGGGAGGTGACCCTAATGTAAATCTTTTTGACCTTCTTTGTTGGGCTCCCTCATCTCTTTTTGATTTTTTATTACCTAGCTTATTTTTTTGTAAAGGGGTTTTTTTGGTCCCTTCAAAACCAAATTTTTAGCTTATCTTAAAAAACATAATATATATATATATATATATATATATATATATATATATATATTATATATATTTGTCTCATGTTTTTTTATTATTGGCAAATAGTTTTTTGAAAGGGACTATACCCTTGAGTACAAAAGATGGCCTAGGAGCCAGAATAGGAATGAGAACCAGAGAGAAAAGGATCAGAATCCAAATGTGACAATGAAGCTCAAAGTAGCCAAAAAACAGCTACCCAAACGAGACAAAACAACAAAAATACTGCAAAAAAGCAGTAGAGAGACCGCAAAAAAGCATAAAAACATACAAGAACAACTAAAGCATCTACAACTACTTTTTGGCAGCTTTGTCAATGCTGGTCTTGATATTCTTCCAGAATGGAACATACCCAAAGTTGTCATGTGGGCAGCGTCAGTATTATCCAGCTGCTCAATGGTCCTTTTGCTTTCCTTATCGTTACCCCAAAGTGTTGCCGGAACTCCGCTGAGGTTGGAGACACTTTTGACATGTTTCTCAATGAACTCCTCAATCACCCTAAAGATGGCCATGTTGTAATCATGTCGAGTTTTGGCCTTCCCTAAACGGGAGTCTAAGGAGTTCAGCTTCTTGTAGATATCATCAATCTGGCTGCTATCAATATCCACCTCCTCCTCCTCCTTTTTCCTCTTACCTTTCTGTTTTGCCAAGTTCTTAACCTCATCCTTCAACAGTTTCATATCAGCCTCTAAGGCATCCAGCCTTTTTGAAGAGCTTTCCATATGCACATCCTGGGACTGGCACTGCTAATATTCAGAAGGTCATGTGTAATTTCAATTTCATGAGGCCCCTTCTCCACAGCAAGAGTCTCAAGGTTAAGCTTTCTAGAAGCCCTGGTAACCGGTCTGTTTGAGGTGGAGGTGAAGTGGGGGCGGGAGCAGCAGTAGGGGGAATGGAAGAAGAAGCTTGGATAGATGGCAAGGGGGTGACAGCAGTGGTGGCGGGGGTAGAATGGAGAAACAGGGCTGGCAGTAGTAGAACCCGGCAGAGGGGGAACCGAGCTAGGAGAGGATGGGAGACCAGGATACTTAAGAAGACAACATTTATGTAGCAGCAAAATAAGCCCTTGGTGTAAAGGAACCACCTGGTATGCTTCTGAAACTCCAAAATGGAGCGCTCAAGAGAGTTCAACAAGTAATGGGGAAAACAAACCAAGTGATTCCTACGGAAGTGGTTAAGAAAGATAAGGTGCTTAGCAGGAATAGTGACAAACCTTCCTTCCAAGGAGATGAACCGTATCATCATGCGAGTAACCTCATCATAAGGTGGAGGGATCGAGCTAACAAGCAGGCCCACTGTAACATAGATCAACTTCTCAGATCCCTCCACAAATCTCCTCTCTTCAACATCTCTGTCGACCCTTTTGTTAAAGAAATGGTAGCCCTCCAAACTAAGGCCGATCGCTTCAGCAATAAGTTCTTCATTGACCAAGATCTTCTGCCCCCCATATTCAACAGTCCGCTCCTTCCAATCCTTTGTAAAATGCACAAAAATGCTTTGATCATGCCCCTGAACCTTCTCCATGAAGTTGGTGATGCCACCCTTGCTGAGTATGCTCCATAGCTCAATATTATCCTTCCATTCCGGGTCCGCACTAGGCTCAATTTGGCAAGAGGAACCCCCATCTTCTCTCGTGCTTAATCAATTTTGCAACAAATTCCCAAATTCTTGTGAGCGCTGAAGCCAGTCCGCTTTTTGCTATTGTAATCCACACAATATTGGAAATGAGAGCCGTTGCTTTTCCCATGAACGGCTGCGTGTCTGCTGATCTGAGCCTCATGGAAAATCACATGTGGGAATAGCCCACTCCCTATCATCAATCACATTACTACTGTCTTTGGTTTCTGTGGAGCTTTGTATCCGGATTTTAGCAGTCGCAGTGCAGCCCACATGCGCGATTTTCAAATCAATGTAACTCCACTTGGAATTCCCCATATATTTCACACTATCTTGTTTATTTGACATGATTTTCATCATCATATTCTTTAAGTCAACACATGTGGGAGTATTATTGATGCTGATCCACACCCAAAAATCATAACTCAGCTCTAGATATTGCTTGCATATAGAAATCCGCATGAATGTTATTTTGAAGCTACTTAGGGATGCTATTATTATCCCAAACAGTGAGGTTAACATTAATGCCATAATTAGCCAAAGACATCCGCCAATTTATTACCCTCCCAAAGAAGTATGCATGATCCTCGATGTTATTGAAAGTATGACTAATACTTATGGACTCGAGATAAAATCCTCGATGCTCCAACTTGGAGATGAGCACTCGCTTAAGAAGATTAATGATATTCAGGAGTCCCCTTCAATAATGAGGTTCTAATATTTTGAGTCCTGGGCAATTCTCGTGCCCCATAGAGCAGATAATGCTTTGGAAAAATGATTAGTTTGAATTCCCATTTTCCCAAAGATACACAACAATCGATTACCTTTATGATCCCGTATCGCTCCTCCCCGCCGCAATCCTGTGGTTTCCTTAGAGCCCCATCAAAGTTCAACTTATACCAATTAAAATCAGGGATGCCATTTAATCAAGATCTATCAATGTTATTCCCGAGATTGCTCTAACTATTGATAGTTCCTATCTGCCAATTGGATAAGATGTATTCTTCATTCTCTGGATATCTCTTGTTCTTGGGGGGTTTAAATCTAGCAATATTCTCTTTGATACCATTAGAAATTTTACCAATACTAAGTTTATAGTTTTTCTTCTTATTTTTGAAGATAATATCATTTCTATCCTTCCATATCCTCCAGATTAAATGAGGGATAACCAGCTTCCAGATCCTTTTAACAACACAATGCCTAAAGGGTGGGTTCCATTGAGTCCATAGCTGATTAAGATCCTTCTGGCAACACCCAGAGAGCTTCAAATTTAGAGAGGGAAAAACTCCATATTCTGGTGGCATACTCACAATGTATGAACAGGTGGCTGATATCCTCAGAATCTTTCTTACAAAGATGGCACCTATTAGGGATTATAAATCCTCTTCTCATCAGGTTGTCAGTGGTAAGAATCCTGCCTCTGATAGCCAACCAAAGGAAAAAAATTATTTTGGGAGTTAATTCAGACATCCAAATCTTGTTCCAATTGAACTCTGTTTGACTACTATGGAAGAAATTATTATATCTAGTTTTGACAGAGTAATTCCCATCATTGGAATTATTCCATACCAGCTCATCCTTGGAATCCAGCTGACTTAATGGAATAAGATCTAATTGATCTTGAAGGGAGGAAGTAATTTGCTTCAGATCAATTCTCTCCACAGTAAGTTTTTTCCAATTCTTGCTGGTACCATTTCCTTCAATATAGTCCTTGATTTTAATGCCATACTTGCTTATAAGACTGTCCTTAACCGCCCCAAATCTATCCATGAGATTGCCATTAAACCAATTATCCTCCCAGAAGTTTATGTCCCTACCATCCCCCACTTTCCATTTACTGCCCTGCTTGATGAAATTTCTGCTCTTGACCAGATTATTCCAAAAAATGGAACCATAGGGGAGGTGCTCATCTTGTAGGAAAGAGTACACAGTTTGATGATTTAAATATTTTGCTTTGATTAAATCAATCCAGGGTTGTTTCTCAGACAACATTCTCCAGCCCATTTTAGCAATGAGGGCCTCATTCATTTTCTCAATATCTTTTATACCCAGACCTCCCATAAACTTCGGGGTGCAAACCTTATCCCAAGCCACTAAGTGAAATTTGAACTTCTCTTCCATGCCTTGCCATAAATTTTTTTTTGAATCCTTTCAATCTTATCTCTGAAGGAAGAGGGGATCTTGTAGAGTGACATGACATAAATGGGCAGATTTTGAAGAGTACTTTTGATGAGCAGACTTACTGAAAGACTAGATAAAATGGCTCCTTTCCAACCAGCCATTTTTTTTGGAATCTCTCCAATAAATCATCCCACACCTTGCAAGAGACTTTCCTAGTGCCGAGAGGAAGGCCCAAGTAAGTGGTTGGAAGTGCACTTATTTTACAACCTGAATTTAGCAATTTTAAGTCGCCTTTCTCAGAGTGTTGAAAAAGAAGATGGTGCTTTTATCATAATTGATCTCTTGCCCGTAAGCATTCAGAGCCGCAAAAAAGCTTTGGTAGCCTTGGCTTCAATGATTGATGCCAGAAGAAGAAGGATAGTGTCGTCCGCAAATTGCTGATGGGAGACAGCTTGACTGATGGAAGTGGGCTTAGAGCCATTTAAAAGCCCGTCATTAACCGCTTTGCCAATTGTTCTACTAAGGCTGTCAACCAAAAGAATGAAGAGTAAAGGGGAGATAGGGTCCCCTTGTCTTAGCCCTCTGTTGCTAGTGAAAAAACCCACAGGCTCACCATTAACTACCATAGAGAATCTGGCCGTAGAGATACAAGCCTTAATAATTCTTCTAAATTTTTCCGGAAACCCAAATTTTGTTAAGACTTTGTCAAGGAAAACCCAAGAGACCTTGTCAAAATCTTTATTCATATCAAGCTTGAGGACCATATTTTCCTTTTTATTATTTTCCATAGAATGTATGGTCTCGTGAACCATAATCACTCCGTCTTGTATAATCCTGCCTTTGATGAAGCCACTCTGCTGCCTTGAGATAAGTTCATTCATAATGAGCTGAAGTCTAGTAGTAATAATTTTGGTAAAAATTCTATAGATGGCATTCACAAGGCTGATAGGTCTGAAGTCCTTGAAATCTTTAGCATCCATTTTTTTAGGGTCCAACACAATGTGAGTGTTATTAAACTCTTTTAAAATATTTCCCGTTCTATAGAATTCATTCACCATTCTGAGAAGATCCTCCAAACAGATTTCCCAAAATTTCTAGAAAAAATTTATAGAGAACCCATCCGGACTAGAAGCCTTGTCACCCTCTAAAGCAAAAATAGATTTTTGCAGCTCTTCAAGCGTGACCACTTTGGTGATACTTCTAAATTTATGATCCTCAATTTTATTTTGGGGAATGGCCTCCAACATAAAAGAAATAGCTTCAGAGTTGATGATATTCCTCTCCTCAAGAAGTTTTTTATAAAAATCAAGCACTTCTTTCTTGATGCTATTGGGATCTTTTATGATATTTCCATTGTTTTTAGAAACTTCTAAGATCCTATTACAGGCTCTGTGCTTCAAAGTGGTCATATGAAAGAACTTCATATTCTTGTCTCCCTCTTTGAGCCAAATAGCTCTAGATTTAAGTCTCCATAAAGATTCCTCTCTGCTGCAGATCGTATGCAACTCTGAAAGAATATTCTTTTCATTAACTTCATCTTCAGCCGATCTCCCCATAGTATCCATTTTTAATTCCAGATCCTGAATTTTTGTTTTAACTTTTTTATTGTCAAATACATTACCAAAAACACTTTTATTCCAGATTTTGACTTGCTTTTTGACATTTTTGAGCTTTTGAACCAATCTAAATTGAGCAGTGCCTTCGCCATTCCATCCCCACCATTATTTTATCTTGTCATAGATATTGTCATGCTCCATCCACATCTTTTCAAATTTGAATGAGCTTCTGGTGGGTTTAGTCCAATTGAGAAAATTTAAAGCAATCGGATTGTGATCCGATCCAACTCTGGGCAAGGAAGAGAGGTGGAAGTCTTGACTGAGAATCCAACTCACTGAAATTAGTGCCCTATCCAATCTCACCTAAATAAACTCCTTTCCCAACCTTCTATTATTCCAAGTGTATTTATTCCCATGAAGATCCACATCTAAGAGGTTATGTTCAACAATAAAATCAGCAAAATCCTCCATACCAGTAGAAAAGCTGGAGGTACCTCCATACTTTTCACCTAGGTTTAGTGGGGAGTTGAAATCCCCCATAATAAGCCAGTTAGCAGAACAATACTGGTTTCTAAATGTTTTAAGGTCAGCCCAAAGCTTCCTTCTACCACTAACCGTATTAGGGGCATAAATGTTAGAAAGGATCCATTCACCATTATTCTCAATAGCAAAAAATTTGATTACAAGATGATTAATACTAGCATTGAGAACCATACCAGTACAGTGTCTTTTATCCCAAAGAGTAGCCAGTCCTCCAGAAGCTCCCTGGGAGTCAACAGCCACCATTTCAGAGTTATCCCAAAACTCTTTTTAATAGTTTCTAGGGTCTTAGCTTTCATCTTAGTTTCTTGCAGAATCAAAATACTAGGATTACTGGAATCCCATAACTCCTTGATGATTCTCTGCTTGGAGTTTCCATTTAGGCCTCGGATGTTCCAAGAAATAATCTTCATTTGGAATGATTGGTGGTTGGAATTTCCTGATGGTTCAACTGACACTTGAACTCCATCTGCAATGTCCCTCTCCGTTCTCTTAGATCTAAGAGCCTTTTTAGAGGGTCTTCCTCTTTTTGTACTTCCTCCAAAGTCAACTATTCGTCTAGCAGAAGATCTAGTTGTTCTGGATGTTGAGGTGTCCCAGTTGTCTTTTTTCTTTTTCTTATCACTGTAAAGTGATTCTGGGATCATTTCAAAACCTTTCATTCTTTTTTTTTTTTTTGAAATGACCTTTGTGAATCCGTATATGGATCCTCCTTATCCATGATAGGCGAACTTCTCCCTCTTCACATTCTTTATGAATCCTCATCAGTGTGCATGTATCAGCTTGTTCTAGTGTCAAGAAAGCAAGCGAAACCACTGATATGTTGCTGGAACAAGGAGGTAAATCTGCATTACCATCTCCCTTAGGAGAGTTTTTCTACAAAAGGTTCTTTAAGAGCCATACAAATTCCTTGTTCAAAGTTTCCTCAGTGATGCACAGCTGATTATCTATCTCAACTACCTTACTGCTCTGAAATTTCTCAATAGGGACTATATTAATCTTCACAGAGCCTTCTTGCTCGTTCACCACCATGGATACCTTCACAGGATTTTCCAAGTCTTCTTTGTTAGGTGCTTCAGGCAAAGTCTACTGCTGAGACTTTGGGACGCCAGACCAGATGTTTCCTTATTTGAGTTCTAAAACCCCTTTTTTTTCCCTTTCTATTTAACTCCAACTCCTTCTGACTAGGGGCTTTGTCTTCATTCCAGCTATCCGTGCTAGGAACCCTACTATCCTTGTTCGAATCGAGCCCTCCCTAGTGCTTCAAAGATCCAAAGTAGGGGTCTTCTTCTTGGAACAACTTTTGTCAGAGTGTCCAATGCTATGACAATGTTTACATCTCAAAGTTTCAACCTCAATTTTTTGGGTCCATATCCCATATCTAGATTTCAAGATTATGTGCTCTGGAAACTCCTGTTCCATTGCAGAGAAAATGTAGAAATGAGCAAAAGCAAGCCTGGATCTGTTTCTCGTGGGCCCATCCAGCCCGATAGGGGCACCTAAGGATTTTGCAATATTTAGCATAATTTCATCATCCCAAAAATGCAATGGTAGTCCAGGTAACCTACACCAGATTGGGATGGTGTTTATATTTTCAGTATTAGGGTCAAATCTAGGATACCATTTTTTCAAAAAAAGGCCCATGTTACCCAACCACCAAGGACCTCCTAGAAGCACCGATTCCAAATCCTCTTGCTAATTAAATTTTACCAGAAAAAAGCCTTTTGGCATGATGGTAATGCTCAGGGCTCCCTTAGGTTTCCACTTTCTCAAAGCCCATTTTCTAATGAAATCAATATTAGGTCTAGAGCCAAGAAACTTACCAATGAGGGAGAGATTCACTTTGCTTAAGGCTCTATCAACACATCCATCTAGGACCCTCAGCAGGTGGCACCCTCGTTGTCCTTTTCCCACGTGAACTCGACCAAGCAATTTTGGACCCACCTTGATGTTAGGGCTTTCAAGCAACTTATTCTAGGCCATAGGTGTGGATCCCAACATTTCCACATTTTCATTTATAACCTTCCAATTTTGGCCGGAGATCTACCTCTCCTCAAAGATTATTAGGTTTAGTGCGTAGACTTTCACGTGGCTGAATCAAAACCGCACCGATAAGTACCTCTAGTGCTTTCTCCTTCGCTCGTACTCGTGCTCACAAGCATCCCATTCTGGCCACAAATCAGCCTCTCCTCAACAATTTTAAGCTTAGTGTGTAGACATTATGCAGCCAAAACTGTAGAAACCATGTTTCCATAGTTTTCTCCATCGCTCGTGGTTGCCATAGTATATAGATGTTAGTAGGACTCTCGGTTAGACTATTTTTTTCCTAGTCTTCTTGGATTGAATCGGGATTCTTGTTTAGTTATTTTATTCTTTTATTTTAAATATAACTAAATATAACTTATGTTTGTCTCATGTTATTTTATAACTAAATATAACTTATCGGGATTCTTTTATATTTGTCTCATGTTATTTTATTCTTTTATTGTAAATATAACTATTATTATTATTATTTTACCTTTTAATTAAATACATATAAATGCGTATGCTTCATTTTATTTATAATTTTTGTAAATCACTCCTAAGACCCTGATAATCTTTATAATATTATTGTTTTATCAAATTACTTGAAGACGAGATGTGAGCCAATAGCTTATAAAATAATTTTCTTACCTTGACACCAAGGTGGGGTGCTAGTTAGCAAGAAAGTCACTTCATGAGGGGAACCACACTCTCACCAACGAGGTAAAATAGGGGCGGGGCACATAAAACCAAAAAAATAGATTAAAAACTCGTACCACAATTTCAAAAACCACCCAGTTTTATCGATCGGGACACACATAAAACCTTGTTTTATCATGTTTTAAGAGAATGACTACGAAGCTACCATAAAGAGATAAAAACCTTTAAACTATGTTTACTGATTAGGAAAATGGTATGGGGCACTACCAACCTCATCTACCCAATTTTTGTAAATCAAGACCAATAAAATATCATAAACATGGATCTCTTCCCAAATGATGAGTCCATCGCAAATCCTAATCTACAAAAAAATAATAAAAGGAAAAAGAAAAAGAAAAGAAAAGAAAATATCTCTCATAGCCTACCCCCTCATCAAAGCGCTATTTGAAAATAAAAATGTAGAAGAAAAAAATTCTTATCCATGGGTACTCTCATACTTTAGGGGAGGCCACTTGTACAAACAATTTTAATTGTTTCATCCATTAGAAGATATCTCAATCATCACATCATCAAAAATCACACTCTTCACCTATAAGACACAAGGTAATATTATTCCTAGTAGGTATTGTGTATCTCATCCATATTATGGTTTCTCCCATTTCATATATTTTTACCTATGGTCTTGTCTAGAATCTTCTAGATGGCAAGTCAGCCTTTATAAGAAGTTCTCTCTTTAACAAAAAAACTAAACTTCTTTACATTGGTCATTTGAATACCCATCTCAATATACGGTGTTAATCCCTTGTGTCCTACTAGTCACATGAGGCTAATATTTAGGGAAAATGTTCCTTCCCAATAATCACTATTGAAAAAAACAAAAACAATTAAAAAAATACAACAAAATTTAAATTGTTACACCTTTCATTCTTCACATTCTTTGGTTCTAAGCCAACACTTCTTACTAGAAATGTGAGATTAGGAAAAGAGGAAAGTATCCTTACTTGCCTATTGATCTAAAACCCCGACAATATTGTGAGGCTTAGGAAATTTGACCTTAGTTAAAGATGTACGTGGAAATACACCGCATCTAATTTAAGAACGAATCATAAAGGAAATCATGTAAAGGATTTCATCCAAAATCCATTCTTTATTTATTTATCAATAATAATTACATCATTCTCAAGTACATATATAATCCTCTCATTCTATATTATCTATCTCAACTCTCATACAAAAATATCTCAAAATGACACTCAAACATACATTTCTTGTGATGCGCCCATATACAATGTATTAGTTACAATAAATATACAAAACTCAATATATTCCAAATGTCACTTCCTTTAACTCGTGCCTCTGTCAGATTTTGTATCATATAGGTTTGATTTGACTTCAATCCATGGCTTGATGTCAGCTTCCGTAGCTCTATCCAAAGGTAACAAAGATTTTTCCAGCCTCTCTAACTTTCTCCATGTATCGTGGCTTTGTTCTATATCGGCGGCTTCTTATAATCTTTAGCGGACTTCTTATATTTTCTCAGTAGATTCTCTATATGTACGCAGAGTTCCCTTAGTATTTTACGGCTTCATCCTTTCATATGCGGATCTCGTTATTTATTCGCAGTTTTCCTCTATCCTTTGTATCTACTTATTGGCTTCGGTGGTTATTTCCTTAACTCCGTGGCTTATCCAAAATTTGATGAAGAACCTTGTCAACATCATCCCCCCACTAAAACTTTGTCTCATTCTTGAGACAACAACTAATGAAGAACCCTATTCTTTCCTCCAATTTTTTTTTCCTAAAATATTTAAGGTAGGCATAGACCACCAGAACTTAGACGTTTGGTGTAGGGGATTATTACCTTGCTCAACTCACCCAACCTGGATTTATGGGATGCTAACCAATAGAGGCATCAACCTCCCTAGAAACTTAGACGTCTAGTGTAAGGAAGAGTTCCTTCACTTGACTCACCTAACTAGGTTTGTGGGACACCTCAGCCTCTAAGCCTTTATGGCATACTTTGTGGCATATATTTGGTGATCTGAGGAGTAATATTATTTTCATAAATATACCAAGAATCCAAATGATTGTTCACTTGATCAGTCCATTCTTGGAGTTGTGTATTTTCTTGAATTAGTGGAATTATGTCTGATGGGGTGGGATGTGCATGTACCTTATTCCATCTAGTCTATGTTATTGTAGTTTCTTGTTGCATTCTTATCAAGGCTTTGTCTAAGGTACCACTACATTATTGCATATCATAAATTTTATCTTTTTGTGCCCTCTATTGGTTTTGGTATTTTTCACTGATTTCTACCAACTTCCTCCTCTAATTTCCATCTATATATTTGGAAATATCATCTTCCGTGGAATCCTTTTGTATCTTTTGCTCTAATTTTTCTATTTCTACCTTATCTTCCATGGTCATCCTTGGACATCCAATGATGTATGTATAGTATACTGCAACATTGTTCATCTCTATTTATAATGTAGTAACCACAGCTTGCAATTCACTCCTCTTTTGATTCTCCACTTGGTGAGGTTTAAAAAGCTCTAGTTTGTGCTCTTCTCCTGCATTCTTGTGGATTGTCTCTTTTTCTTCTTCCAGGATATACATGGTGCTCTCTTAAGATTCCACTTACCGCATTCTCTATGGTCACCTCTATTTATAGATTAATATCAATCTTGATTTTTGGCTTGTCTGTTTTGATGGCGGAGATCATCTTTTGCATGGATTCTTCAAGTTCAACGCACCTTTGCATCCAATCCTAATTAGCACTTTGTTCCATCATCTGTCCACATGCTGAATTCTGTAATGGAGAGAGTTTATCTAAGTGGACATTGTAACCTTTGGTGGTTTGTTCTACAACCCCTTGTTGCAACTGTATTGAATGTTCCTTTTCCTCTGTTGCAATGCTTTTTTTATCTTTTCTAGAGAGTCATAAGGTACTTGTAATATCACTGTACTAGTGGAGGAGGATGTTTGTAAGATCTATTTTTCTTGTCTTTCCTTTTCCTCTTTCTCATTTTCCTCCTTTTGCTCTTCTTCTTCTTCTTTGTTTCTTTTCTCTTTCTTCTTTCTCCTTCATTCTTTCTTCTTCTTGGGTGTCTCTTCTTTCTCCTTATTTTCCTATGCTTCTTTGTCCTTCTTGATTTTTTTTTCCTTCTATTTTTGAGTTGTGTCTTCTTTGGTTGTCTTCTCCCTCTTCATTTTCTCTTCTTCTTCTTTCTTTTTCTATTCTTCCACTATCCTTTCTTTTTCTTCTCTCTATTTTTCTAGCTCCTTTTTCTCCTTCTCTTCTTTTTATTTTCTTTCTTCCTCTTCTTTTCCTTCTTCTCTATTTCCTCTTGCTCCTTCTTTTTCTTTTCTATTTCTTCTTTCTTTTGCCTTTTTGCAGCTTCCAATTCTATTTTCTATTTTTATTTCTCATCTATATTTTTATTTTTTCTATTTCTTTTTGTTTTTCTTCTTCTTTTTGTGCTTGTAGTTGTATTTTATTTTGTTTATCCACTTCTATGGCTTTTTGTTTTTCCTTTTATATATGTTTCCTCTTATTTTATTATTCTTCTACTCCCTCTATGGGTTTTAATGATTTATTATCCTTTTCCTTTCTTTTTTAAATCAAGAACCCAATAAGTTCTTCGAATCCTTTGAACCTTTTTTGTTCCACAACAGTATTTTTCTTCTTACTCTTTAATTATGATATTTCTTGTTGAAGATCCTTCAGATGGATTGTCTCCTCTACTTCTATTTGTTCTTGTATCTCCTTTATTAATTCATCTGGGAGTAACCTCATGATATCTTCAAGTACTGAAGCCAAATTTTTCTAAATAGTAGACTATTGCTTTAGTTATTTCCATTTATTTTCTTCTGTGCCGGCATCATATTCTTGTGCTAGTTGAGAAATGCATTTGCGAGATATGAATTTTTGATTATATCTATAGGCTATTTTTTTATATGTGTTTCCACCCATGGCTCCACATCTTCTGAAATTTGGCTCACTTCTCTTTCTCATGGGTGTAGGGGTGCTGGAGTATCTTCTTCTTCTTCTTATGACCCTAAAACTTCTTCTATGTCTTTGGATTCTTCTTCTTCTTTTCCTATGTTTTTGCAATCTATTTTAACTTCCCTTTTCTGCTAAGAATTTCTAACATTTAATAATGGGTCTTGCAATAGTAGAAGATTTCTTTCTTTTAAATGTCTTAGGTACTCCTCAACTTGTTTCTAGTTTTCTATATTTTCTTGAATATTTTTACCTATTTAATTCAAAGGTTTCTTCAATAACTTCATTAAAGTTTGGGGAGGGTAGGTTTCTAGTGATCCATAGGGTATGATTTTAATGCTTGTATGGATGTAGCTACTAGTTCATCTGAAGCTTCATAGGAAATGACAAAGACTTGGCTAGTATTGGGAATTAACGCTTCAATAAAGGTATAATCAATATATGTAATAAACATGATCTCCTGTTCATATTTTACCACCACTTGTTATGATATTCTCGATTTATTTGCAAATATTCCCTGATTTTATCTTTCCATCCAATGAGCGAGGTTATTTTTGTCATTGCATCCATTTTTTTCATATGTTCCCATATTTTCTCAACTACATAGGTATCCATCTTCCAATCGATTAATTCTGATTTGTGAGGGAGTGTTCTTGTGAAATACATTTCCAAACATAATAGTATTTACCCACAATAGAATGTGTGTTTTCCTTCTTTTATTCTCCTCACATTTTCATGAAATAATTTTGCTAATAATTATTCTAAGTTATTTTCTGAGTGGGCTATGACCATATCTAATGAAATTTGGGCACTTATACCATGGGCACCATCCTCCCTATTAGTATGATAAAATTTCAAACAAATGGATTTGGCAACATACCTCAAAGTAGGGTTTGAAATATTGGAGATTTGAATGCCTCATTGACATTTCGTGACACCCATCGCCCTTGTCATATCCTTCATTAAAACCTTCTTCTTTGTTAATGCATATTGTCCTGTCACCCATATCCCAGTAACCCTATCCATGAATTTCGTATTGATTTGGTATAGTTGATCCAAATAGAGCATTTGATTATGTATATGGCTGAAGAGAACTTTAATTTCCATGTCTTCCCTAGGAAAGTATCTTAGTCTACTCCATGCATCAAGTTTTAATTCCTAGATTACTTTCACATTTTGCTTATACTCCTCTTGGTGGGTATTCAAATTTATAATTACTAGTAATGCCTTATATACTTCGAGTCTAGTATGATCATATTCGACAATGGGGAATGGATGTACCTTTGGAGGTCACGTGTGCATGTGAATTTGAAAGGAATATGTGAAAATTCTCCCTTTGGGTCGTGCATATTTGCTTTCATGGAGTGCTTGTGGAATTTCATCCTTGGAAGCTCTACTTGTGTGACTTCGACTGGAGTATCCATGTCCTCTTCTTGATTTGTCCTAATTTTTCCCTAGCTTTGTTTTTGCACTTGATATTTTTCTAGATCTTCTCTTATGTTTTTAGTTCCTTAGCTTTTCATAATTGATCCTTTATATAGCTTTTATTTCCACCTACTGCATTTATTATCTTCTTGGTGGGTCATCTTTTAGTTTGTTTCACGTCTTTTACTTTGTTTCGTGGGTTTCCTTGTTGCACGCTTTGTACGTGTAGATTTTCCTCCTATGTTACACGGTTTGTATGCATATTTTCCTCCTTTGTGGTGTGGTTTTATTCCATTTTCTTAGTGTCACAGCTAAACATTCCTTTATTTTTGTAGTTTTACACTCTTCTTCATTTGGTGGTTTTTATTCTTCCTTTGTCTTGTGGTTTTATCCTTCTTCTCTTCATTTTGTGGTTTTCCTATTTACTTCTTGTAGCTTTTTTTCCTTTCATTATTTTTGTGGTTCTCCTTTATTTTATCGTTCCATGGTTTTCTCAATCTCTTTGTACGGTTTTTTCTTCCCTTTTTATTTATCTTTATTTTGTGGGTATGCTCCCTCAAAAGCTTTGCCTTCTTTTTATTACACTCGGATGCTTCCTCCACGGATCCTTCCTTTTTTTATTTATTTATTTTATTTAGAGTAAGGAATCCCTTGTGAATTTTCATCCTACCCCTCGTCCTATCTGCTGAATTTCCAATTTTTAGATAGGATGGTGTTATTTTAACTATGCAAGTATTCCTCCTTCATGGTTTTTACTTTCTCCTCATCTTTCTTTTTCTAAGGGTATAGATGACCTTGTGTGTTTTCATCCTACCCCTTGACCTACCCACCAAATTGCCTATTTTAAGATAGGTCGGTATTTTTTTTTCATTTATTTATTGCTTCTTGATTTTCAAGTCACATATATTTTTAGTCTTGCCCCATTCACATATCCAGGGAGTTCTTTAAATTATAAGGTTTGTAACTTTGTTTCTCTGGAAGGCAATATATCCTTAATGATGTAAGGTCCTAGCCATCTTACATTCAATTTTCCTAGGTGCTTATACTTGATATCATACAAGAGTACTTGATACCCAACGTCAAATTGCTTTCTTTTAATGTGGTGGTCATACCACGCCTTCTCTCTATTTTTCCTAAGTCTTGTTATACGTGGCTATGAACCTCTTTTCATTTAGTTTTTCTACTTCTATTAGCCTCTCATGAAGTGAATCATCCCCGATCATTCTAAATGCAACTTCAAACCTCAAACTTGGAAGCATAAAATCTATAGGGACCGTGGTTTCTATTCCATACACTAATTTGAATGGGGAGTATTTTTTTAACCTTTTATAGGTTGTGCGGTGTGCCCATAGAGTGACGGGTATCTTCAAAGCCTAGTCTGTAGTTTGTAATGAACAAATTTTGGTTAATACCTTCTCCAATACTTTATTGAATGCCTCTACTATTCCATTCACTTGAGGATGGTATGGAGTACTTCTATTATGGTTGATCATAAACCCACTCAATAGTTCTTGAATAGTTGCATTCACAAAAAAATTTCCTTGGTCATTGGTAATGCTCAAAGGACATCCAAATCTTGTAATTATTTTATCATATAAGAATTTAGAAGTTATTTTTATAGTACAATATTTTATGGGAACTGCTTCTGCCCATCTTGTTATATATTCTATCCTAGTTATGATGAACCTTGATTGAGAATGTTTAGTGGTTGGTTTGATAGGTCCGATGAAATCAATAGCCCATTTTTCAAATGGAGCTAATGCCAAAATAGGTCTCAGTGTCATCTCATCCTTTACATTGAATTTCCCTACTCTCTAACATATGTCACATGATCTAGCATGTTTATGAACATATTTTAAAAATGTAGGACACCATAAACTAGCCATCATTACTTTTATTGTTTTCTACTCTCCTCTATTGTGACCGCCTACAATGCCTTCATGTAATTCGATCAAGATATTCTTCCTCTCATGCTCTAGAGATACTCTTCTAAGGACATCATCTTGTCCCTTTTTATATAACTTCCCTTGAATCAGTGTAAATGTGAATGCCCCGCTTAACAAATTTCTTTTATATTGATGAGTATATTTTCTTGGAAACTCTACTATATACAAAAATATACAATTTCATCAAATTATTTGGGTATTGCTTCAATTCTAAATAAGTGAGCACCGGGAAAGTCATCATCTATGGGTCCCTCATCTTCTCCATTTTCAATTCTTGACAAATAATTTGGTCTATTGTTTAGTTTCCCAGGTTTTACTGCCATAGTGAAATCAAATTCCTGGAAAAGCATGAGCCATCTACATATTCTCCCTTGTAAGACTAGTCTATTCAATAGATACTTTAAGGGCTCATGATCAGTATAAAATACAAAGGAGGTGGCTAATAAGTATTGTCTATATTTCATCAAGGCATAAACCATAATTAATGTTTCCCTTTTCTGGTGTTGTATAATTTATTTTTGTGTTAGGAAAATTACTACTAGAAAATTCTATAGGATGATCCATCTTATCTCTAGGCTATGTCAATACAGATCCAATTATTATCTTGAATGCATCCACATGAACATGGAAGGGTACCTTCCAATCAGGGAAAATCAAGATGGGTGCATGTAAAATTTTGTCTTTTAGTATTTCAAATGCATCCACACATTCTTTGGACCAAGGGATTTATTTATTTGTCTTCTTCTTCAATAGCTATTCTAGTGGGGCACTTATCTCTGTGTAATTTCTAATGATTTTTCTATGATAACCTGTGTAACCAATATTTATCCGCACCTCTTTCTATTTTTTTGGTGGTGGTAGATTAACAATCAAAAAAATCTTTAAAGGATCAATCAACAGAGATTCCTTACAAATTATATGTCCTATAAATGTTCCAAAGGGAGTCAAGAAGATGCATTTCTTCAAATTCAATGATATTTGCAATGCTCTACATCTTTGAAACATCAACCTTAGTACTTGTATATGGTTCTTTAGTAGTCCATAAACTGTCTAGTCATCAAGATAGACCTCTAGGAAATCATGAATGAAATCTTTGAATGCATTAATCATGATTCTATTGAACATTTCTAGTGCATTCTTAATCCCAAATGACATAGATGTATACATAAACAAACCCCATTTTGTGCTAAAATTAGTTTTGGGTTGGTCCTCCGGGAGAGTAAATGAATATACTTCTCTGCTAGCCACATTTTCTAATACTTCTTCTGTAAAAGGGGTTAGGAATGGATCATGTACACATGCTTTATTTAACTCCTTGTAGTCTACACATACATGGATCTCTCCAGTCTTCTTGTTTTGAATTACCATAGGACTGATCCATTATGAGTCATCAACGGGTTTAATAATCCCAACATTTAACATTTTGTCAATTTCTGACTTCACCTTCACCTTCAAATTAGGATTCAATCTATATGGTATCTTCTTTATTGGCTTGAATCCATATTTTATTTGAATTTTCATTGTTCCTACCTCCTCTTTTATTCCCTTTAGTTCTTTTAATTCCTTAGGAAAAATATCTTGGAAATCTTGTAGTAATTCTACTACTTTGGCTACTTCTTCCTCTGACCAGTAGTCTCCAATCTTGGCAAAATTCTCATCTCCATTCGTACCAATGTTCTCATTTCTATATTTTATAGGCTATTACTAATATTTGTCACCTTCGTATTTATGTTCCACTAATTCTCTTTCATGCTCTATGACCTTGTATCTCAAATTATCTTTTTTCCCCTCTTTTTCTTATTTTTCAAAAGTGAAGCATCGTGCCATCTCTGGAATCTTTTTGAAAGTGTCTTGTGGATTGAAAATCTCAAGTTATGTTATATTATTTTCTTCTAAATGTTACTTTTTTTCTTCATCTAGTGTTAAAATTAATAAAGTTATAATATTTTGTAATGCTCTTAAGACATTTAAATCCACGTCCCAAAGATTAAAGGTATAGTAGAAGTCTTTAACTATCAGATCCCAATATCTGGTCTCGTGTCTAATTTCATGATGTGAATACCAAGATCACGGTATGGGCCCTAGGGTCCATGTGAATAGTTGAATTCATAGCAAGGAATAAGTCTCCCCACATCATCACCAATATTGTTCACAAACTTGAATATGATTCTACAGATCAGTTTCACTAGTGTATTCAGGAATTGTGGCATAGTAGCCTTCACTCTCCATATATCTAGATTTTATCAATGTTGTTACTGAGTTCCAATGAGTTATATTAGGCTTGTCCATCACCCACAAAATTACGGAATTTATAGTTAGGGTGTCATCCAATGCCTCCATTCTTACCTTCTCATTGGGAAATATCCTTTCCATGATTTTAATATATCCCTCTAGATCCCCGAATCCTAAATATTTTGGTAATTTTGTGTGGGAAGCCCCACGGATCAACCTGTAAACTCTTTTGATTAGAACCTCTTTTACCTCTTCTTCTCACGAGAAAATATATCTCGATCTAGAATAAAAATATCATGTTCTTCTTCTTTTTATTTGGGATAGTATCCATCCTCGTTGTAAAGTGTGTCTTAGAAGGGCACAAAAATTTCACCTACGGTATTATATTTGTATTCTATTGTGATAACTCTAGGTGGGATTCTTCTCGCACAGTGTAACTTTTGAATTCCTAAATTTGGAAACCCATGTATCCAAGCTTCTACCACATTATCTAAACTTTTGGTGGTATCTTTTGATTTAACTGAAATCTCACCATCCAAGTTTGGTTCAAATTATTTGTCAATGTTAGAGAATTTGTTCAATGCATACACCCCTTTTATTTCATCAAAATATTCACCTTCTGTGTCATGTCATACTTCCTCTTACCCATGCAACACTCATTCCTACATGTAAGGGTACATGAACACATATACCATCCACATTTAATGTCACTTCTTCTTCTTCAAAATTCAATTTTCTGTTGTAGTCTACAAACCATTCAAGGGATAAAATGGTGTTGTATGAAGGATTCTTGGCCACATTTTCTACTAATTCAAATTTTACCATCTTCTTTATTCCCATGAAGTTTATCACACATTCTTTAAAAATCCTAGCAGTTTCCTTGATGATCCATCCACTAACCCAATAAAGTATCTTCTTGGTTCTAATGTAGGCCTCCCAAGCATCTCCCATGTACTTTTATACATCATATTGACATCTGCATCAAGATCCAGTAGTACTTTTATAATAGTGGTATCAAAGATATCAACTTCTAAGTAAATAGTAGACTTACACCATGTTCGTTGAGTACAAAATATGTTTATTTTCTTCTTGTTGTGTCCTCCTTCAATTTTGTAGACGTGAAAATTCCTTTCTTCTTTATTTCAATACTTTCCTAATTATTTCAACTTGTCTACCAGCCCATGATTGATTGTTAATTTGGCTAGTTATTTTAAGGCAAATATCTCTTCTTTTACAAAATATTTTTATCTCTTTCTTCCATGGTTTGTGCTTCCCTTACAACTATCCTACTCTTTTCAACTTCTTTTAAGTGAAATCCTATCCTAATTTCTTTATCATTCCACTCCTCTTGATCACAAGAATGATGTTTTTGTGGTATCCTTATAATTTTTTTCTTTTTAGGTGCCGCCTCATTCTTGGTAGAACTTCTGGTTCTAATGACTACTCGATATCAAGGTTCTTCAAGACTTTTTCCTTCTTTCACCACTTTTCTTCTCATTTAAATTTCTTTTTCCTCTTCTTTCTTGTCTTCTTCTATAGGTCTACTTCTGAAGAAGAGGCCCTCATGGCTTTATCTTTTGGTATGGTCTTGTAACACCTCTAACATGGCTCATCTCTATGATGACTTTGGTTTTTAAAGTTTCAAATGTTGACATTTGATTCTTGTTGAAGATGGTTTAATCTTGTGAATCAAAATTCATGTTTGGTGTAGATAATATGTTATCTTCTAAAATAGATACAACCCTATCATGTTTATGCTAAATTGAAAATGAAGTATTTCATTCCTTCTTATATTGAATAATTCACTGCATGTGGAATTAAGAAATTGATTCAGTTAAACTAATTCATAGTTTTTTTGCACTCAAATTTGTACTTTGGTCTTCATAATCTCATTTGTAGGATAACAATACCTTGGATCAATTTCAGTGATCCAAGGCATGCTTTTAATTTTATGACATTATGGTCATCTTGACTGATCTAGAAAGATCATAGGATCTCTTAATTCCAACTATCTTGGAGTCTCAAAGCGATCTTTGTTTCTACCGTGCTTCGTATTAGATCTTGGATGGTATTCCGATTCTTCTTTGGTAATTTTTATATTGAAATTCCTAGATATTGTTATATTTACTTAATTAATCTATGTTACTAAGTTGAAATACTATCCTAAATTACTAATTTCTTTTATTAATGTGAATTTTAATTAAGAAAAGAGGAAAAAGAACCTAATACTAAAACCTTAGACTTAGACCTAAGGACCTATGTTAGTTCCTAAACTAATTTTAAAACTAACCTAAAATGGTCCTATAGGATGACATGAAAAAGGGAATGTTGGTGGCACCAACCTCTCGGGGAACTTATGAGGAATTGAATGCGTGTTTTCCTCTCTGATGTTTCCAAATTTGGAAAATGTATGAAAGAAAATAGGGAGTTTGAGTTGGCACCTCCGTCAAAGTGATTTTTGCATGAAATTTTAAATTTAGATCTAGCCAAATAAAATTTGGTGGTGGGTGGAGAAGTGGAAGGAATCTTAGTCATATTTGGCATTTAATACTTTTGGTAATGGTGAAGAAACCACCTAGGAAAGAGGGAGGTTGGAAAAAAAAAAGAATTGTTTTGGTTTTTAATCATTTAGTCATTTGCGAGATTTAGCTATGCATGTGGTTTTGTTATTCAAATCCACAATTTAGATCCCTACATGTTTGTTTTGTCTTTCATGGTGATTAGAATGATGAAAATAACACTATGAAGTTATAAGAGTAAGTGAAGAAGGTTATGAGTAACTTTATTGGTGTGTCGGGGAAAGGAATCAAAGCTCTTCTTGAATATTTTCTCAGTGAAAAAGTGAAGATAATAGCTTTATCGAAAAGACATGCCCTATCCATTAAGTATTTTTCTTTTACTTAAATGTTTTATAAAAACAACTCTACTCTTTTTGAAAACCTTCTGGTTCTTATTCGTGGTTGTTTATTATTTTCTTCTATGGTGTTTTTCATTTTGTTTCTTTGGATGCATTATTAATTTTGGTGTGATAGTTGGAAAATGAAATCAAGAAGTATCATTTTTATACTTTTGGGTAATATTGCTTATGCTCGAATCCTTTTGACAGTGGCATGAAACTGATTTGTTCTTTGTTAATTGATATTTTTTACAAGGTTGCTTTTGTAATATATGTGTCTTGGTTTGATAGAATTTGAAGATTCTTTCTTCAAATGTTTTCTTTATTATCATTGTTGGAAGACTTAAATGTAGGAAAATTCATGAATTTCAAGACATATGTCTTAGACTTAGATGACTTTTTGCTTGTGTTTGATTCATTTGTTGTTACAGACTTTGAAGACCATTGTTTATTCTGTAAATGAGGGAAAAACTTATGCTAAGAGTTGTATGTATTAAACAGTAGCATGGTTATGTATAAATCCTTATATTCCAACTTGTATGTCCTCATTCTATTTTCATTAAAAGTAGCTTTGAAGGATTCTTTGTGTGGGCATTACACCATCATTTTGGGAAGTATAACATGTTTTTTTTTAGTTGTTCGATAATGGAAGTGGGAACTGTTATTCTATTTCAACTTGTTTTGAGACTATAGGTTATTAGAGGTATAACATCATTTAGATCTAGGATTACTTATGATTTGGTTATAACCCCAAATGGGAATTGGTGGTAAACTTTGTGTTCTTTCTTGAATATTTTATTGTTACCATTTGAGTTGGGTATAAGGAAATTTACCTTGAGCTTGTACGACTTTATCTTGAGCTCGGTTCTATTGTGTATGTTTCATAAACCCACTCTAGGATTTCAGTTTTGAACGAATATTTCAATTTTGAAAGTTTTTCTCAATCATTGTTAGATGTTGAACTCTTGTATTGGGAGGTTTCTCGAATGCTTAATCTACCTTCTTGTTAAATGATTTTAAGTTCATTTGGAGGCCTGTTTCGATTAGGTCTAGTTTTTCTCTTTTCCTTTCTTCACTGGGTTGTTAGGAATTGAATCGATTAATTTATCTATTGATAGAATTGTGTATTGGGATTTATATTTATCAAAAAATATGATAGATAACAAGTTGGATAGTTTTGTATTGTTGTGATGACACTTTATAATCTCTAAGATACTTCGAGATTCAGTGAATGTATCACTCCTTTTTGATGAATAAATAAAGTGATGATTGTTAAATACTACTTTATTGAAATACCTTCTTTGTCATGAATTGGGATGTATTATTAAGTATTATCCTAATGAAGGAGGGAAGTTTATATACTTAAGTGTTATGGGAGTGGTTTGGGGATATGAAATGCTAGTTGGTTTATTTTCACATAAAGAGATGCAACTAATAAGTTGACACTCATAAGTAGATCCTTAAACAAAATAAAAGGACTATGATTGAATTATATAGATGTATGTGTATGAATTCTTGATGTATTTAAACATATGTAATCTGTTTTCATAAGTGGACATTAGTCCTTGATTTAAGGAAAAGGATAATTCCCTTGAAATCAATCATAGAGACATAATTTAAGATCTTGTTAAAGTGTTATGAATATTATAAGTGAATGGTTGACTGTGTGCTTCATTAGGCATATTTATTTAATTAAAATATGAATGTTGAAAAAGGAATTAAATGGGATTTAGACTTCATCTTCATGAAGTCTAAAATAAAGAATAATAATGAGCTTATTAATCCAAGGCTGATATAAGAAAGGACCTAATGAAAACAATTTCATAACTCTAAGATCAATCATGACATTACATGACATAAGTTTTTTCATTAAAGATAAACTTAAGCATGTAATTAAAATGTTAGGAAGAATATTTTACCTACATGTCAAACTCACATGTAATTTCAACTTGTAACCTTATAGGCTAAATTATGCTAGTTGAATTTTTAAGCGTTGATGTAATTAATACTTAATAAAGGGAATAAATGGGTTATTAAACTATAATCTAAGGTATATTAGTCCGTTGAATAAACTCGGGTGGATTTTGGTACACACCAACCGCAACGTAGTATATTCGTAATGATAGGAGTCATTATGAGGATACTATGATGTGGATGATATGTCTCAACACCGCGCATATTTTTTTAACTTGATTAACACAAGTGTAATATTGGATCACGGTTCTACCCTATACAGGATAGGAACATACACTAGTGTTGAATACTACTCATGGTGACTAAGGGTACATATACATACTCAATCAACTTAGGCCGATTGAGCGTGTCTAGTTATCCTAAGTCAACATGAGCTGACCTCGCTGATTATTTAAGTGTTGATGTAATTAATACTTAATAAAGTGAATAAATGGCTTATTAAACTATAATCTAAGGTAGATCAGTCCAGTTGAAGAAACTCAGTTGGATGTTGTTACACATCAACTACAACGTAGTATCTTTGTAATGACAGGAGACATTATGAGGATACTATGATGTAGTTGATATGTCTCAACACCCCGCATAGTTTGTTTAACTTGATTGACATAAGTGTAATATTGGATCATGGTTCTACCCTATATAGGGATAGGAACATGATCTAGTGTTGAGGTAAAATCATGTTGACTTAGGATAACTAGACACACCCAATCGATGTAATTCAATTGAGTATGTCTATGTACCCTTAGTCACCATGAGTAGTCTTCCACACTAGTGCATGTTGCTAACCTTGTCTAGTGTGAAACCTTGAATCAAATTAGACTAACAGAAGTTAAGAAAGACCACTCTAGATAACAAAACAAGTGTGGTGAGGGACTTATTCCATTTGACGAGTATGTCTTCAAGGAATGTAAAAATGATAAACATGTTTAAAATTTTTGGCCAAAGTATCGCAAGTTGTTGGTTGCATTGTCCTATTTCACCTAGTTTAAGAAGTAGGATTTCAGATGAATATCGGTAATAGATATTCGATAGGCCTCTTAGACATAAAACTTGGGTACCTTAAAAGTTAAAAGAAAACAATTATATGAAGTATATCCTTTATTGAGTTAACATGAGAGATCGGTTTAATACCGAGTCATGAAATGAGAGATCTGTGTATTACCGAGTCATTTATAGTTTCATATGGTTTTTGTTATGAGATGGATTGGCATTGGAATGTGTGTTCTAAATTATGTTAATTTAGAAAATATAACATTATGTATGATAAAAAAATCCTTGTTTCTAAAGTCTTAAAATGGGAATGTTACATCTTGGTATTTGAGGTAAAGGTTGCAGCTCTTAGACCTATTGAGTCTATAATCTGATAAAAACTTAATTTTCTTATTAACATAAAATGGTTAGAACAAGGGGATATGCTACAAATAACCCACCTCTAGGTGGAGAAGTAGCTACCACACAAAAAAATTGACAAGATCCTTGCTGCCCTATTAGACACAAGAGATCATCTAGCTATACTTGAAAAACAAGTTATGGGTAATGAGGAGGAAGAAGATGTTGATAATAACAATCAGCCACCTCCTGTGGATAACACCAATATTAGAAATTTGGGTATTGATAATAACAATGTTGCAAATGAAAACTTAAATGTACCCAATCAACCTAAAAATAAAAAGGCAAGATTAGCAACTAAAATCATAAATGATATAAAAAGGATAAGTCCACCCAATTTTGATGGCACTACACTAGGGGATGGAGCTAAGAACTAGCTCAGCAAAATGGAGAAGTACTTTGCTATAAGGAACTTCTCAGAGGAAACTAAAGCAGTATGGGGAGCTTATCATATTTCCCATGAGGCATCTTCCTAGTGGGACAACCATAAGGATGAACTAAACATTGATGAAACAAACATCACTTGGGATCAATTTAAGAATTATTTTAGGAAATGTTGGCTTCCCAACTCTACTATGATCAGAAGATGACTGAATTTTAGAACTTAATTCAAGGAAAATTAACAATAATAGAGTACTGGGAGAGGTTTAATAAAATCCTTAAGTATGTGCCTCAGTATCAAACTGATGATAAATTCAGGATACAAAAATTTATTATGGGATTAAAACTTATGATAGGGGGTGAAGTAGATGTTCACAACCCAACCACCATGGAAGGGGTTATAGAAAAATCCATTCGACAGGAACAAAAATTAAAAGCAATTTCTACCCATAAGGAAGAGAACAAAAAGAAAATTCCTAATTCTTCTTCATCTCTTGCACCCAAAAAGGGGGCATGGAATAAGTTTAGTACTAAGAATAATTTTTTTCTAAAAACAATAAGAAAAAAACAAAAAATAAACCTACTGTAAATGTTCAAAACAACCTCATTAAGAACAATAATAATGGACGGAAGTCCTATGGAGGAAAGAACAACAATTTCAGGCTGGAAATAAATTTGAACCTAAAAGAGGACTTGTAAGGGCTACTACAAGTGTGACAAAGATCAAAACATAAGAAAAATTCCCTCTAAGGAAGGATGACAACAATCAACAACATAAGATACATGTTGCAGTAGCTGATAAACAAGTTGAAAAGCAAGTTATGCCTATAGAAGTGTCAGGTAAATTATTTGGTATGCCTATTACTATACTTTTTGATACTAGAGCTATTGAATTATTTATTTCTAGTAAATTAGCTACAAAACTAAAAATAAAATTTGGAATAATGGAAAAATATTAGACTATTCATTATGGAAATAATGTTGTCCATATTGTTAGTAAGTGTCTTTTTGGAGCAGTCCTAGACTTGCCTAGTTTTTCCACTAAAGTTGATCTTTATGTTGCTCCTTTGGGGTCTTATGATGTCATAATAGGTGTTAAATAGCTTTTTGAGCATAGATCAAAAGTTGATTGTTTTGAAAAACACATTACTTGTCTTGATGATTTGCAGAAAACAACAGACATCCAAGGGGTAAAATGAGAAATTTCAGTTAGAAAATTATCAGCTATGCAACTTAAAAAGGCCAAAAACAAAGGTTGCACCTTGTATGCAATAAAAATTTCTGAAATAGCTGAAGGGGATAGTGATTTCTTTGAAAAATATCTGTTGTTAAGAGATTTCAATGATGTGTTTCCAGAAGAACTACCTGGTCTTCTACCCAAATGGGAGTTTGATTTCACAATTGAGATCAAACTAAGAACTGAGCCTATTTCCAAGGCATCGTATTGAATGACTACCATTGAACTGGTAGAGCTTAAGGCACAATTACAAGAACTATTTTCTAAAGGTTTGATAAGACCAAGTGTCTCACCTTGGGGAGAACCGGTAATTTTTGTGAAAAAGAAAGATGGAACACTTAGACTGTATTGATTATAGGATGTTAAACAAAGTAAAAATAAAAAATAGATATCCACTTCCTAGAATTGATGATTTATTTGATTAGATGTGTGGTGCATTAGTATATTCTAATATAGATATTCATTAGGTATCATCGATTCGAAATCAAAGATGAAGATATTCATAAAACAACCTTTAGAACAAGGTATGGACATTATGAATTTACAGTTTTACCTTTCGGTTTGACAAATGCACCTACATATTTTATGAATTTAATGAATAATATCTTTCAAGAATACCTAGATAATTCTCTACTTGTATTCTTGGATGATATTCTTATCTATTCTACAATCATTGATGAGCATTTGAAAATAGTACTTGAAATCTTAAGAAAGAGAATGTTGTATGGTAAGTTGTCCAAATGTTCTTTTTATGAAACAAAAGTGCACTATCTAGGACATGTCAGTAGTAAAGATGGAATAGTATTTGATCCATCAAATATTTTTACCATAACTGAGTGGCCTATACCCAAGAATGTACATGAAGTTAGAAGCTTTATGGGGCTTGTTGGTTACTATAGAAAGTTTGTTAAGGAATTTTCAAAATTCACTTTGCACCAATAACTTCATTACAAAAGAAAGATAAGAAATTTGTGTGGAGTGATAAATGTGAATCAACATTTAAAACTCTTAAGGATCAATTAACATCTGCACCTATTTTGGTTGTACCTGATCTAAATGGAAACTTTACGATAGTTACAGATGCTTTCGGAGAAGGACTCGAAGGTATTCTGTTACAAAATGAACATGTTATAGCATATGAGAGAAGAAAACTCAAGTTACATGAGTTGAATTATGCTCCCCATGACCTAGAGCTTGCTGCCATAGTTCATGCACTTCAAGTATGGAGACATTATCTTTTAGGAATACCTTTTGAATTAAATATTGATCATCTTGGGCTGAAGTATATTTTTACTCAGCCAAATCTGAATGCAAGACATTGAAGATGGTTATATTTTTGTCACAATATGATTTTGACATAAGTTACATTAAAGGAAAGGAAAACATATTGGTAGATGCACTAAGTCATAGGAAACATATTTATGCACTTATAACTTTGAGAACTCAATTTAAGGATGAGGTAAAAAGTATCATGGAATCTAATTTTTACTTTCAGCAGGTAAAAACAACACTTGTTGTAGATCCAAATTACGTAAGGTATAAAGGTTTTCACTTCAATAATGAAGGAATTTTGAGATATGATAATCAAGTGTATGTACCTTTGGGAAATGAGTTAAGGAAAAATTTGATGATGGAATTTCATAATTCACCTTACTCAGGACATCTGGTATTACAAAAATGCTTGCTGATGTAAAACAACAATATTTTTGGAAAGGGATGAAAAAGACAACTGATTTTATGACACACTACTTGGAATGTCAGCGTGTTAAGACTGAGCATATGCACCTAGCTAGTTTATTGTATCCTCATAGCATACCACAATATAAGTGGCAGGTAATTAGCATGAATTTTTTTAGGGGATGCCTATGTCAAGAAATAAACATGATGTTATTTTAGTTGTTGTTGATAAACTAACGAAAGTAGAACATTTTATTTCTAGAAATCTTAAGGATTTTTCACCTGTATTAGCAAAAATATTTGTACATGAAATTTTTAGATTACATGGGGTACCAGAATTGATTATATCTGATAGAGACCCTCAATTTTGGAAAATTCTTAATGCATCCTTATGAACAAAACTAAATTTTAGTTATGCTTACCATCTGGAAATAGATGGTCAAAATGAGACAGTTAATCATGTTTTGGAAGACATGTTACGAATGTACTACATGGATAATTAGTACAAATAGGAAGAATACCTTCATTTAGTTGAATTTTCTTACAATAATACATATCATGCCTCTTTGAAAATGACACCTTTTGAAGCATTATACGGAATGAAGTGTAGAACCCTAGTTAGTTGGGATAACATTGAAGACAGAGAGGTAATAGGACCTGAAATTCTTACTGAAATGGAACAAAAAGTTAAAATGAATGGTGAACATTTAAAATAAGTTGTAGATAGGAAGAAAAGTTATGCAGATATGAAAAGGGTTGATAATAAATTTGAAATTGGTGAAACGATCTTTTTATAATTTAAGCCTAAAAATATTTCTCTAAAATTTGACAAGATAGCCAAATTATCACCTCATTATGTGGGACCTTTTGAGATTACTAAAGTAATAAATTCTATAGCTTATCATTTAGCACTACCCCCGCTTTATCATGAATGCATGATGTTTTCCATATTTCTTTGCTTAAGAAATACATTTTTTATTTATCACATGTTAAATTGGGATTACTTGCAAGTCCAAGACCCAAGAATAATTGTGGTTGAACCCATTAGATGTTGGAAACTCTCCGCGATACTGATTGCGAAATCTTGAAATTAGTTAATGCAAGGTTCAATGGGACTAGTTTAATGAAGAAAGTACAACATGGGAAAACCTTGAGGACATGAAATTTTTTTCCTCATTTATTTAAACAGAATTAATTATGTTGATTAATAAAATTTAATATTTTTTTTTAAATTATCAATAATTCTACCAATTTGGGTAGGTACTATATTCATTAGTACTTGAACAACTATTCTAATAAATTATGAAAAATTTGAATTCTCAAATCTGGTTTCTGTTTGTGAAATTTTGAATGAAAGAACTATAATTATAATTATTTTTCTTGTTTGAGAACATGGACTAAGTTAATCATCAGAACAATGATAAATTCTAGGAGGGAGGTATGTAACACCTCTAACATGGCTGATCTCTATGATGACTTTTATTTTTGAAGTTACAAACGTTGACATGTGATTCTTGTTGAAGACGGTGTACTCTTGTGAATCAAGAAATCATGTTTGTTGTAGATAATATGTTATCTGTTGAAATAGGTACAACCTTGTCATGTTTATGCTGAATTGAAAATGAAGTATTTAATTCCTTCTTATATTGAATAATTCACTACATGTGGAAATAAGAAATTGATTCAATTAAATTAATTCATATTTTTTTTGCACTCAAATTTGTATTTCAAAATTCATTATCTCACTTGCGATAAGCAATACCTTGGATCAATTTTAGTGATGCAAGGCATGCTTTTTATTTTATCATATTATGGTCATCTTTACCAAGCCGGAAAGATCATGGGATCTCTGAATTTTGGTTGTCTTGGAGTCTCGAGCAATCTTTGTTACTCCTATGCTTCGTATGTGATCTTGGATGGTATTCTGATTCTTCTTTGGTAAGTTTTATATTGCAATTCCTAGCTATTGCTAAAGGGACCTAATTAATCTATGTTCCTAAGTTGAAATACTATCCTAAGTTATTAAGTTCTTTTATTAATGTGAATGTTAATAAAAAAAAGAGGAAAAAGAACCTAAGACTAAAACCTTAGACTTAGACCTAAGGACCTAAGTTAGTTCCTAAACTAATGTTGAACCTAACCTAATGTTTGGCTAACCTAAAAGGGGCCTATGGGATGACATGCAAAAGGGAAGGTCGGTGGAACCAACCTCTAGGAACTTATGAGGAATTGAATGTGTGTTTAACTCTTTGATTTTGCCAAATTTGGTGAATGCATGAAAAAAAATAGGGAGGTTGAGTTGGCACCTCCGCCAAAGTGATTGTTGCATGAAATTTTAAATTTAGATCTAGCCAAACACAAGTTGGCGGTGGTGGGAGAAGTGGAAGGAATATCAGTCCTCTTTGGCAATTACTATTTTTAGTAATGGTGAAGAAACCATATAAGCAGGAGGGAGGTTGGGAAAAAAATAATGGTTTCAGTTTTTTTTGATCATTTGGTCTTTTGTGAGCTTTAGATCTGCATGTGGTTTTTCTCTTCGAACCCATAGTTTATATCCTTTCATGTTTTTTTATCTTTCATGGTGATTAGAATGATGAAAATAACATTGTAAAGTTATAAGAGTAAGTGAAGAAGGTTATGAGGAATTTTGTTAGCGTTTTGTGGAAAGGAATCGAAGCTCTGCTTGAAGATTTTCTGTGAGAAAGTGAAGACAATATCTCTATCAGGCATGATAGGCCCTATCCATTAAGTATTTTGCTTTTACTTACATGCTTCATACAAACAAATTTTCTCTTTGTGAAAACCTTCTAGTTATTATTTTGTGGTTGTTTATTCTTCACTTCTATGGTGTTTTCTTTTTGTTTATTTGGATGCATTATTAATTTTGGTGTGATAGTTGGAAAATGAAATCTAGAAGTATCATTTTTATACTTCTGGGTAATCTTTCTTATGCTAGAATCCTTTTGACAGTGGCATGAAACTGAGTTGTTCTCTATTAAGTTATATTTTGACTTGAGGTTTTTTTTTGCAATATATGTGTCTTGGTTTGATAGAATTTCAATATTCTTACTTCAATTTTTTTCTTTATTATCATTTTCGGAAGACTTAAATGTCGAAACTATGTAAACATTGTGATTCCTACGACTTAGATGATCCGGTTCCTATGTTCGACTCCTTGTTGTTAAATACTTTGAAGACCATTGTTGTTCTTTGAATGAGGGAAAAATTATGCTAAGAGTTGTATGTACTAAACTAGTAGCGTGGTTATGTAGAAATCCTTAGATTCTAACTTGTATGTCCTCATTTTGTTGTCATTGAAAGTAGATTTGAAGGATTCTTTATGTGAAATTTACAACATAATTTTGGGAAGTATAACATGTTTTTTGTTTTGTCTAGTTTTTGATGATGGCAGTGGGAACCGTTATTCTATTTTAACTTGTTTTGAGATTGTATGTTATTATAGGTATACTTGTCATTTAGATCTAGGATTACTTATGATTTGATTATTACCCCAAACAGAACTGTGGTAAATTCTTTGTTTTTTCTTGAATATTTTATTATTACCATTCAAGTTGGGTATAAATAAATTTACCTTGAACTTGTATGACTTTATCTTGAGCTCTATTTCTATTGTGTATGATTCATAAACCCACTTTGGGCTTTCGATTTTGAATGAATTTTGCAATTTGTGAAAAAACAATTATACGCTTTTGGATGTTGAACTTTTGTATTGGGAGGTTTCTTGAATGCTTAATCTTCCTTCTTGTTAAATGATTTTAAGTTCATTTGGAGGCATGTTTTGGATTAGGTTTGGTTGTTCTCTTTTCCTTTCTTCACTGGGTTGTTAGGAATTGAATTGATTCATTTATCTATTGATAGAATCATGTATTGGGATTTATCTTTCTTGAAAATATGATAGATAACAGGTTGATGTTTTGGTTTTGTTATTTTTACTGATTCTTTAATTTTCACCCAATTCTGGGCTATGTTGTACCTTTGGTAAGATCTTGTTGATCTTAAGTGAGCTTTCCATGATTGTTAAGCACTTGATGTGTGTTTCTCATAAGGAAATATGTTATGTATATTTTCATTATTATTTGCATAAATAAATGATAGCTCTTCTTCATTAAATCTAGATAGATGAGGATTCTGTAATATTATTCTTTTCCTCATTATTCTTAAGTTGGGAAATTTGTTTACTTGGGTATTGTTGTTGTTCCTTCTCTGGGCTGCTTAGCTTATATCAATTTTTAACCTTGTGATAGGTCTTAGTGTTTTATTGACCTTAAAGCAATGGTTCTAATTTTATGATATGTCATGAGAAGGTATTGAGTCTTGTGTAGGTTCTAAACTTCAACTATTCTTCCCTCTTCTGGAAGGATAACGATTGGTTTAAACTTGTGTGTGATCCTAAAAAATAGCTCATTTTCTAGGACTAGTGGAAACAATAAAATGTTGTTGATAAGCTCTGTAGGATGTTATCTTTAACTTCTTCCTTGAGTTTAATACAAAGATGAACTTGGGTATTTTAGGATGATTCAACCAAAAATTACCTTGATTGTTTATAACGATTAAGTTATCCTTACTTGTGGTGTTGGGACTTATTCATGAGTTATGTAATTCTTGGACATTAGGTTGAAGTCTGAGGTAGTATGAATTGTAAAGGAATTATAATTCTATTTGTTTACTTAATCATTCATGTATAACTCAGGATGTTAACTTGAAATAATAAAACAATGTATTTATTCTATAAAGTATTTTTGTATAACTTGTATTACTTCTAGGAAAATTAGGATTAACTATATTGTTAATCATTTTTTACCGATACATTATGTTATGAGACTCTAATCTTCTCTCTCTTTCTTGGTTTGTGATATTTAGAGAAAATTCCTTTTTATTTGTTGTATTTTGGGACTGTTTTCATAAACAACAAGGTTCTTTTTTATGAAATGGTTAGTTAAAAGAACAACGTTTTAATGTTATAGTGCTTATCATGCTCACCAAATGAACTGACTCGTGCTAACTATTTTTATATGGATTTCGTATAAGATGAAAGGAGAAAGACATGTAGAAAGCTACATTTGTTTTACTAAAGATATTGTGTCTTTATTATGATGATTATGTGGCGTCACTACTTGAGATGTACCTTGTCGGAAAATAAAGTTGTAATAAAAACTAGTTTTATACTATTGTTATGACACTTTGTAATCTCTAAGATACTTCTGTATTCAGTGAATGTATCACTCCTTTTGGATAATTAAATACAAGTGATGATTGTTGATTACTACTTTATTGAAATAGCTTCTTTTTCATGAATTGGGATGTATTATTAAGTATTGTCCTAAATGAAGGAGGGAAGTTTATATACTTAAGTGTTATGGGAGTGGTTTAGGGATCCGAAATGAATGTTGGTTTATTTTCACTTAAAGAGATGCAAATAATAAGTTGACACTCATAAGTAGATCCTTAAAAATAATAAAAGGACTATGATTAAATTGTATAGATGGATGTGTATGAATTATTGATGTATTTAAACATATGTAATATGTTTTCTTAAGTGAAAATAGTCCTTGAATTGTGGAAAAGGAAAATTCCCTGAAATCAATCATAGAGACACTATTTAAGATCTTGTTAGAGTTTCATTAATATTATAAGGGAATAGTTGACTATGTTCTTCATCGGAAAATTTCTTTAATCAAAATATGAATGCTGAAAAATTAATGAAATGGGATTTCGAATTCATCTTCATGAAGTCTAAAATAAAGGTTTATAATGAACTTATTAAGATAAGGCTGATATAAGAAATGACCTAATGAAAACACTTTCATAACTCTAAGATCAATCATGTCATTACATGACACAAGTTGTTTAATTAAATATAAACTTAAGCATGTAATTAAAAGGTTAGAAAGCATATTTTACCTGCATGCCAACCTCACATGTAATTTCAACTTTTAACCTTATAGGTTAAATGATGCTAGTTGAATATTTAAGCGTTGATGTAATTAATCCTTAATAAAGTGAATAAATGGGTTATTAAACTATAATCTAAGGTATGTTAGTCTAGTTGAGGAATCTCAATTGGATGTTGGTTCACATCAATTAAAGAGTAGTATCTTCATAACGACATGAGTCATTACGAGGATACTATGATGCAGATGATATGTCTCAAAACCTCACGTAGTTTGTTTAACCGGATTGACATAAGTGTAATCTTTGGATCATAGTTCTACCCTATACAGGATAGGAACATGATCTAGTGTTGAGGTTTATTCATGTTGAATTATGATAAATAGACACACCCAATCAATGTAAGTCGATTGAGTATGTCTATGTACCCTTAGCCACCATTATTAGTCTTCCACACTAATGCATTTTGCTAACCTTATCTAGTGTGAAACCTTGAATCAGATTGACTGGAAAAACTTAGGAAAGACCACTCTGCATAATAGAGAAATTGTGGTGAGGGACTTATTCCATTTGATGAGTAGGTATTCAAGGAATATAGACATGTTTAAAAACTTTGGAAAAGTATTGCAAACTACGGTTGCATTATCCTATATCACCTAGTTTGAGAAGAGGGATTTTAGATGAGTATGGGTAATCGATATTCGATAGGCCTCTTAGATAGAAAACTTGGGTACCCTAAAAAGGTAAAAGAAACCAAGTATACAAATTGTATCCTTTATTATGTTAACATGAGAGATCGGTGTATTACTGAGTCATTTATAGTTGCATATGGTTTTTGTTATGATAAGGATTGGCATTGGAATGTGTGTTCTAAATTGTGTTGATTTAGAACAGAGAACATTATGTATGATAACAAAAAAATAGTTATTTCTAAAGACTTAAAATGGGAATGTTACAGGTCTCTTCATCCCAATGGATTTTGGTGATGTGCTAGACTTTCCTCTAAGCATCCACCCCCAAAGATTCGACTTCATTGTTCCACTTTTATAGAAATAAACAAATTTAGAACAATTGAATGCATCATGCCCTTTCTCATGGAAAAAACCATGGGAATCAAGTTCAAGATATAGTTTCTTGCAAGGTGCCCATCTTTTCCACAAATATAAAAATTCATGGGTCTTTTATCTTGATATCCACCTCCTTGGTTATCTCTATAACCGAAGCGGTAACCCCCACCATCATAACCTTTATATCCTCTACCTCCATGGTATTTATCATAGCCTCCTATGTATCCACCTTGATATCCACCTCTGAAACCTCCTCTATATCTACCTTGGTACCCTCTGCGATATCCTCTATCATTATAGCCTTGGTATTTCTGGTTATAGTTACCTCCCGATACACACCTCCAAAATGAGGTTGGACACCTTGCTAGTTTGATTACTATGGTGCGAGTTATTTCTGGTTACGAAGGTGGCACATTTACTATAAACATTTGGGGTTGAGAAGGGGAGGGTTTGGTGCTGCATTCTGTCTAGTGGCCATTACTCTCCTAGAGGCATAGTCTTTTAAGTCTTCCAGTGCATTGACCGAGGGGCAAGTATGATGATAATGATTATACGACCCACATGCATTATAGTACATCAATTAGTTTGTAGGAGTAGCTACTTTGAGTAAAGGAAAAGTATCCTAGGTATGTTGGTCCCAAAGTCTAAAAATACTTTTATGAAGTCCTTTACGATGGCATTACATTGTTAGAATACATTCTCTATGATGAATGTACTCTTATTGCGGTTGGTACTTTTTCATTTTCAAAATATGGGCATTTGATTCTACTATGGAATTCATTACAATAGACCATTCACTATATCTTTGGCCTCATATTGCTCTTTGGAAATGAAATATTTCTTAGTCCTTCAGTCCTCTGAATCTCCTGCTATAATTTTAACTTTGCTAGTTCTAAAGTTGCACCCTTTCTAGCTCAGTCTTCAATGAAGTTTCACCGTATCTTTTCCATGGTTGGGCTTCTATTTTAATTTCCATCTCAATTGCATCTGATAATGCTTTAAATTTATGTGAATCTAATGCTACTCTAAGGTAGGGAAGTAGCCCCGAGGTGAACCACTCAATTCTCTACTTATCTGTCAAGGGATCTTCCAATTTTCTAGTGAAATTCTTGAATCTTTGACTATATTATTTTGTTGAATCCCCTTCTTTCTGTATAATATATCTCATCTTTCTTACTTCTTACATCAACACTTCTAAAAATGGAAGTCTTTTTTAAACTCTCTTTCAATATCAACACATGGTTTTGCTCCTTGAGCAATTATTTTCATGTACCAACATAGTGCATCATAGTTTAATTTGTATACAAAATTTTGTAGCTTAGTTGCTTAATTTTTGTTATTAGTTTTTTCCAATAAACATAATAGAAAAAATATTCTAGGGCATCACTGGAATCCTTTTCAAAAATTTGAAATTTGATTTTCTAAGCCATTGTTGATTGGTTATTCTCTATTGATTGAATAGCAAGATGTTTCTTAACTTGATTTACCTTATTTTTCTAGTTATGAACTGGTTTTGAATTATTCTTTCTTCCCTTATCTCTACTTAATTCAATATCAAAGTAAAGTTCACCTAGTAGTTCTCAAAATTCTCTCACTATCTCTTGTCTTTGTTGACTCTCTTCTCGCAATGTTTGATATCTTTCCTCCAAATTATTCCTTTTTCTATGTTCTCAAATGGTGTATTAAGCAACACATGGAATGGCATCCGCTCTAGGGGTTATCTCCTTTGGGATTTTGTGTTGGTTGGGGGTGCATATTTATTTGGTGACTTTTCATAACTAATATTTTCCACAACTACCTTCCTATCTTTATTATTCCTTAATCTATGTCTTTCTTATAATCCCTCATCACTCCTCTTCTTATTCAGTTTTCCTCCTTTCTTCCTTGGTTTTCCTCTCTCTATTTCCTCATTTTTCTCTTCTATATCCTTTATCTTTTCTTCTTCTTGTTTATCTATATTTTCTTCATCATTATTCTCCTTATCTACTATTTTTATTTTCTCTCCAAATTCTTCAAATAACTCCTTCATTTTAGTGACTTCTTCTTCTTCTTCGCTCTTTTCCTTAATCATTAATGGGGTTTTTAACTCCTCTTCATTCCATCCTTCTACTTCTCATACCCTTTTAAATGTTCTTTCTAATCCTCCTACTAATTTTTTTATCCCTCATTAGGATTGTTTGTTTTATTATTGCTGTTAGACTGGAATTTCTATAGTGTATTGAACCATGGGATTCCGTGGGGTAACAAAACCTTATTGTCTCTACATGACATGGGTATTATAACTAAACTTGATCAATCTTCCTCTGTTTTTGGGTAAGCCAATTGTTTTCCTCCACTTGACGTGGGTGATTCTTCTTTCTCTACTTTCTTCTCTATTTTCTTAACTTTATTCAATTTTTCCTTCCTCTCATTCATTTTCTTCACTCTTTCTTCTCATGCTATCCTTTTTTCCAAATTTTTCTCTACTTATTTCCTTTCGACATCTATCCTTTCCCTTTCTTCCATCCTCCTCATTTTAGTTACTCTTTTTAATTTAACTTTCCTTAATTTTCTTAATCTCCTCTTTGCCAAGTATTTATTTTTATTTTTTCTTTTTCCCCATGTTGTTATATTTCTACCACCTCAACTAGAACCCCATTAGTTATAATAAGTCATGACTCTTGGATCTCCCCCCTTTGCATATGCCATCTAGTGGTGCATGTCCTCGTAAAGGAAATTTTATGCTTCTCGAATTAATCCCTTTTCAATCATTAAAACTTTAATTAAGAATGGAACTAATTGAAGAAATCGACCACGGGCTCCACTTAGAACTTCTTGTTTCTTATTATCAAAACTGGTCCAACCTTGAATTTCCCACATGATTATGTAGGAATCTAGAGTATTTTTATCATTAATCAATTTCTCTGGTACATGGTTTTTCAATATATTTTACTATGGTTAATTTTTCTGCAATCTGCTCAAAAGGTTTTCTTAAATATTTCCGTGACCTTTCTATCCTCTTTGCATGTGCTAATAAATAGGGCCACAACTGATGTAGAAACTGGGCCCAAAATTCTTCTTTGTACTCTCTAAACACTTCTGCTTCTATTGCTTTATAAGTTATCTTCTACCTTTTTTATTCTCCTTTTACGAATATGTCAATCTATTTCTCCCACCACTTTTCAATTTCTAACAATGTGGGTTTCCAATACCCTGGTGGTGAAATATTTCCTAACATCTCGCTTAACACAAGGAACCTAGGCTCAAACACCAAATGTTGACCTAAAACCCCGACAATATTGTGAGGCTTAGGAAATTCGACCTTAGTTAAGGATGTACTTGGGAAATACACCACATCTACTTTAAGAATAGAAACATAAAGGAAATCATGTAACAAATTTCATCCAAACTCTAGTCTTTATTTATTTATCAATAATAATTACATCATTCTCAAGTACATATATAATCCTCTCATTCTATCTTATCTATCTCAACTCTTGTACAAAATCTCTCAAAATGGAACTCACACATACATTTCTTGTGACCCATATAAAATGTATTAGTTACAATAAATATACAAAACTCAATACATTTCAAATTGTCACTTCCATTTACTCATTCCAATGTTGGATTTTGTCTTGTATTGGTGTTATTTGACTTCAATATGCATCTTGATGTTGGCTTCTGTGGCTCTTTCCAGTGTAACGCAGATTTTTTTCAATCTCTCACAGCTTCCTCCATATATTGCAGCTTTATATAGGTTATCGTGGCTTTGTTCTATATTGGTGGCTTCTTCTATATGTATGTGTAATTACATTAGTCCTTTACAGATTTTTCCTTTCATATGCAAATCTTTTCGTTATTTTTGGCTTTCCTCTATTGTTCTTGTCTACTTACTAGCTTCGGCGGTAACTCTATGGCTTATCCAAAATAAGATGAAGAACCACATTTAACATCGCCTACGTTTTTTCTTTGGTTTTCAAACATTACTACTTATTGGTGTCATGGGTAAATAAATAGGGGTTAATCCACAAATAAAATAAAATAAATCCTGATAGACAATCTAAATCAAAAGTGCTTAATCATATAAATCAAAATAAATAATTTAGTTTCTCTTTTTAAGAGGGAAAAAAATTCCTTCAACCGGATCTCATGAATCAATAGGCCATCAATGGATCTAAGTATAGTCAAAACCTATAAATTTAAATCATCTTGGAATCATTCGGATAATATTGACTAGAGATGAGTCAAATTTTACCAAACTGACCATTATTACAACTTGTGTCTTTACATCCAACATTTTCATTTTCATATCACTATCTCTTTCGTCTCACTTCTTTCTTGGCTCTTAGTGTTGAGCCCTCACATCTTGCTAGTTGTGTGGAGTCAAGAGTGGAGATAGAAACCCTTTCACTATAATTTTTCCAATGGACTGAAATGTTTACAATTGTTTTAACATGAGTTTAGATAGTGCACCATTTTTCCGAGTCAAATATCCAAAAAAATCAAATATTCTAAAATCCCTGAAAATCCAAATCATAAAAATGTAAAAACAAAATTATTATCCCAAAACAAAAAAATCTACAGTTAGTCAAAAAAGAAAAAGAAAACCAACATTGTCCACAAACTTCAAAACATTCACATAACTATCAAACACTAAGGTACTCTTCCAAACAATACCAAAAAACAAAAATCAACAATAATCTCAAAACATAGAACATTTGACTCCTATCCTTATTGTCCATTCAAACTTTCCTAAATCAAATCAAAACCCTTTCATTCATCCTCACTTTGGGAAATATCAACTCTCATTCTCTCCATTTTATGTATCCTTTCTTAGAGGGAATAACCCCATAAATCAAATCAATCTTCAATGTGGATGATCCGTAAACTTCTACTTTGGAACTCTACAAAATCACACAATTATGTTGTTCTACTTTCAACTTTGGAAAATGACAGATTGATTGAATATTAGAGATTTAGTGACTGATTATCTAGTGCTTAGGACATAATTGTAGAGAAATGCTAAAATAATTCTACACACAACACAAGAAGTTTTATTCCGGAAACCCCTAATGAGGAAAACTCGGGAAGGGAAACTGCTCTTTCTTCCCACTTGTATTGGATAATTAATCAAATTGTATAGATTACAATAAGTATGAAAATAAGAAACAATGTAAACCTCCTCTCTAATTGCTTGCTTTCTCTATTTTCTTACACCTTTCTCCTACAATTCCACTCTAGCACTAAAGAATCTCTACTCACTTGCTCTCATATTAATACTCTTCTTCTTGATCTCTCTGGATCTTTGAATAATGAATTCTCTTGTTCCTCCTTATATTTATAGCCTTCTCCTATGTATTCCTATGCAGTGGAGAATGGGAAAGGTTAGGGAGGGAAGAGACACTGTTGGGTGCTTAAATTCATGTCCATTCATGCTCCATTCTTATTTTCTGTTCAAAAGTGCTAGGACCACTACCTTGAGCAAACCAACGAGTTTGGAGGATCGCCGCCTTGACGGGTGGCGGTTCCATGACTATCACCCTCCTAGGTGGAAGTTCTACAACTGATGCTCTGCACGAAAGTGCATTGGTTCTATCCGAGAACCTTTGTTTACCATATTTCCTTAATTTTCTTCAATTCTCCTTTTTGGTGCTATTGGAACCGATGAAGTGGTGTGTTTTTCGGATCCCTATGGATTAGTGGATCCAATAATATTGTCACTTGACCACAATCCTCAATCTGATCCAATATTACCCCTTACATGTATTATTTCTTGGGAAACTCTATCAAATCAATTTTCATTATGGAACACATTAGGGGCATAGTTAATTGTCTTTATTTCTAGTTGTTTTACATTGATAGTGTTTGTTCACAATTCTACACCCCATGGGGCTTGGAAGCACTTTTAGAGAATAGAAGGGTGTGGAGGATTGCAATTTGTGTGATACATGTCATTTATAGCTAGGGGTATGTCTGACATTCTCTTTAGAAGAAATATCTTTGGATGATTTAGAGGCACGTACAAAGGGGATGGCCTGATCCTACTACTTTTGGTTCTACCTTAAACCAAGGTGAGAGAACTAATTGGGTAACCTAAATGGAGGGGTTATGATTTTCACTTACTTCCTTTTGATAAATAACATATTAGTCTAAGCTAAGCATGACCATGAATATAACACTCACTCACAAGATTTATCACAATAATTTTATACATACTGCGGTGTATCGATACACGCTTACTAGAGACAATAGATTTCTATTATTCTTGCATCAATTTTGATGGAAATATGGGTACGAATAAGTGTCTTCAATGGTGATTTGAAATAGAAAATTTAGGGTAGTAAATGGATCCTTGGATGGAAGTGTGATGGTATGGGGAAAAGTATAATAGATCTTATTTGTAAAAGAGGGGGATTAACTTATTATTGATTTCCTACAACAAAACATCAACAACTACCATGAAAACATTATATCCTGGAAAGTAAAGAACACATGATTAAGTAGTGACAATTTCTTCAAGTAAAAATATTTTCATTCATTGATACTTAACACTGCAAATATTTTCAAGACAATCTTTAAAACAATTAACATAAAATCTTATGCAAGAGCTCTAATGAAGTACTTATTTCTCCTATTCTCATATGCCAAAGATACACTCAAAGGCTGAAAAAATCACTCAACAAGATGGTTGCAATAAGTATTTTAGAATTACATCAAATATTTCAAAGTAAATGCTTATAAAAAATACTAATTTAGTAACAAAAATACAACAACTAAGGACTAATCTAGTGTATTACATACATGAGCAATAAACACAAAATTACAGTAAAAATTGTGACTCATTAATCAAATTTTAACATACAAGATCCAAAACACAAAAATAAAATCATAAGTAATAATGTGTCATTCAAATTTTCAATTTTTTTATAGGGTACATGAACTAAATGCCCTCAATGTTCAGCAATGGTTGTACAAATCAACCACCTTAACACAAAAGCTTGAAAAATCAAAGTTCATATGTATTCCATACAAGAAAAATGGAAACATGCGAGTCGCCTTAATTTGTTTCAACTTCTCCAAATAAAAACTAACCCCTATTGATATGACGATTGGACCTCATATTTATAAAAAAATCATGGATTCACATTTCAATTTCCCCCGAACTAGTGAGATAATATTCCTTTCCCTAATAGCAAGGATCTTAAGATCTCATCGAGTGGGAAGGTATTTTGTCTAACTCGCAAAGATTTTATTTTCTCTTACCATTTCTTGGAATTAGCTTTCACTTTTCTATTGTAGATGTGGAATTTCAAAATTAGTTAGCTTGTATTGCCATATTTCTTCTTGTTTTTCACCTTCTCGTCACTCATGTGCTTATTCATAACCATTTTTTCCTGACGTCATCCCTTTAATTAATTTGATTTTTACTTTTTGGAAAACATACCTTGAGAAAGGAATAATTATAGGTAACTATTTGAATTTAATGTCTTCCTCATGCAAGATCTTAAATCAGACCCAAGGAATGCCTTTTCTTTGGATATCATTTAGCTCTCTCTTTATTTAACTCATGCTAAGAATCCAACTTGATATTTCATTTAATCCCGCGATGATACTTTACAAAAATTCCATGTGATTTATTTTCCTATAAATTCTTACTTACCAGCTATGAATTTGCAAGTTCTTTGTAGGATTATAATTGGAATTCTCTGTGAAAAGTGGTGACATCCTTCTACTCTAGAAATGGTTTACATATAATTGGAAGGATATTTGAAAGTTTTATCTTAAGAAACCTTGTATTCACTTTTTAATATTTATGTTCCAAATGAAGCATTCATCATGATGTTTCTCTCAATTGAAGATCAATAGGATCCTATAGAACCACTAACTTCCTACCTAATTGAAACGACTTTAATGATAAAACTCATCAAAATGAACCATTTCTTCTTAGTGCTCTAAATTTTATTTCATCACTTGTTTCGACTAGAATACCATGTAGTTCCTAAATAGTTAAAGAGGTTTTGGATTCGTTATAGGTCAACTATCAATACAAACATTGTTTGTATATCTCCATCATTTTTATTGAGGAATTGGTGGTGAAATATATATTGGTCGACGTTCCTATAACATATTATTCAAAACCTCTAAAGGATATATCATCAATTTCTCACCAATTGGATGAGTTGGAGTAAAGGATAGTTGTCCTTCTAAATGCTTGTGTGAATTATTCTTATGCAAAATATTCTACAGTTCCCACTTCTCAATTGAATTTTGTTCCATCCTTACCTCCACCGAAGAAATTCAAAATGGTCCCAACAGTTCTTATTAATGTATGTTATTCTGTTTTTGAGAACCAACTAATCCATCCAATCCGTCCACATCTTCTAAAAATAGTGTTCATCAGGGGTACTAAGACGGACCTGCTAGGTGTTCTTAACATTCTTGAATGGGCCTCATCTTACATGAAGAAATTGGAATTGATTATTATTTTTGAAACCCAAGGAAAAGCACTAAGGAGCTTCGATATGGGTATGTCCCTTGATTTAGCAAGAGATTTATAATTTGTATACAATGATCAAGACCACAACGATTTTGATTTTAGGAATAAAAATTTATTAACTCATATTATTTTCTTTATAAAGGAATTTATAGTTATTGATTGATCATATGCTAGTTTCAAAACTATTTGTAAATGTATAAAAACTATTAGTATAGATTCCAAGGGCATGGGCCCCTAGAATCCCCATTTTGTTTTTTACATATACAAGAAACATATTTTTTACGTGGAATTTTGTGTATGATTGAATCTAACTAATTAATCCTAAATTTCACTAAGTGTTTTAGTTTAATTAATAATTTTGAAAATACAAAAGCTGGAAAGTAAAGAATGATGGAAAAATTTAAGAGAGAAAAAAATAAAGATAGGGAAAAAGTCTAAGCTTGATCAGGTTCAACCTTTTCGATTCTTTTGGCTTGTCTATATATGCATTATACTTGTTGAAAATTTCAAAGACATATTCCTCATCTAGACCTGCATGGAAGCAAAAATTACTTCTTGCATGGAGAAAACATTCACACATTCTCGTAGACATTGTTTCCTTATTATTTATACTTTCGCTTAATTTTTCAATATACTTTTATAAATGCATAAGCCTTTGGATGAAGGAATAATAAAATACTTTATGGGCTTCAATCCTTATTGAAACATGTTATTTGATTATTCCAATCATTTTCTCTACATTTATCCTTTTAGGGGTGTACATCCCTTGGATGGGAATTATCCTTTCTATATTGAATTCAATGTCATCCACATAATCTTATGCTTTATTTTTTGCCTCGTGTATTTTCTATTTCCCTTCTCTAGTACCTCTATCTATATATTGATTCCTTCTTCACATAATATATGTACCCCTTTCCCATCTAGGGGTATGATTCCTTCATTTTCCAATATTTCATCTCTGATTATATTTATATCCTTGAGCTTGGGTAGTATCCTTTCCATTAATCCAATTATTCTTGTAATATTTTAACCTACTTGGTGTCATCTTCAACTTGTTCTTTGATATAATCATAACATGCCTTAATTTTGGTTAAGGCATGGTTGCCTTTATCAATTAATTTTCCTTCCCATTCTTTGGTGTTTGTACTTCAGGCATTGAAATCTTTAATATATCTCAAATTAGCATCTATGATTTCAAGGGTGAGAGCTTGTGAAGTTGAAGGTAATTGGGAAAAATTCTTCACAATATAGGATGGGGATTCAACCTTTTCCTCTAATTAGGCTTGGCAAGTTTTTGTACCACATCTTGGGAAATTATTTGGATATCATGCTTTAGTCCCTATGTGGAATGTTTTCCCAATGGAATCCATGTAACTTGGTAATCTGATAGAGTTTCTTCTCCTCTCAATACTTCATTGTATGGAGTAGCTCTCTCCATGTATCTATTTTCTTGACTACCCACAAATTTCCTTGACATGATTTTGGCCTTATTAGGTGGTTTGGATGAGCATGAAGATGCAAAAATTATTAGTTCTTGTGTGTTTATCTACACTCTTACCTTTTTCTTGGTGGGAAGATCTTTTGAAAACCATCCTCCAAGACTTAGTTCCTTGCTTGATATGAATGGATTTTTTGGTGTTGTAACCACCATTTATATCATGTGAGGAACTAATTTTATACCAACGGCCATTGCTCCAGCCTCAACTAGTTGTGTATCCCTTGGATTGTCCTCAACTATAGGTTATAACACTTCACTAGTATATTGGACTTGTGTCCCATGGATTTGCAAAACATCTAACTGTAGGGTATGGGATATTATGGCCTCTTTACTTGTGTTAGGTATAGGAAATTTTTCATTTGTTTTAATCAAGAGAGATGGTCATTTTTCATCCATACTAGGGGATACTGGCCTGTAATTAGGTCAAGTGTTTCTGCATACATCTCTTCTCCTTTTGTTATTTCAACCACATATAACTCTCATTAATCTCCCACCTAAAGAACAAGTTTTTTTAATGGTTTAGAGTTTCTCAAAAAATTTACAAGTCCCCCATTATTTTCTCAACCATGGGACATTCTAAACCTTCTCTAATCCTTCGATACTTTGTGATTTTTCAGGTGTTATATTTGAAGTGTATTCTTATACCTCTATTATGCTAACCTCTTCATGGCTTACTCCTTCAACAAGATTATCCTTCTGACTTTGTTTAAGTGTTGGAATCCCAACACTATCAACTTGTGGGATATTATATCCTTGAAGAATAGATTTGGTTACTTGGGCCAATGCCACTTTTTCTCTTGATTTGAGAACATCATCTATATGAGGAGTGGCTAATGGTATAGGGGCACTATTACCCCTTGCAATGCTTCTTATTATACTATATTTTCCACCTTTCCAACTCCAGGAATGCCTTCGATATCACCGAGTCAAGTTTCTTTCCTTCTTACATCTTATAAGTGGAATGTCATCGAGATATATACTTCTTCAATTTTAATTCCTTGTACTACCCCTCTTAAAGGGGGTTACCTCTTACCCTTATTATTTTTTTGTCACCCCTTGAAATAATATACTTGATTCATTGATGAACTGGTTGGGATAGATTAGACAACCTTGACAACAATATGGGTTGTTCCTCTCATGATTTCCTTAGTCCTTTATGCCAATTTTGATACTTGATGTTCCATTTTTACTTACATAGAACTTAACTCATCTCTGGTTTAGGTGGTAAGTGGGGATCTGAAATATATTTGGAGATTTTTTGTATTGTTCTTGTGCCTTTCCTAAAAAAATTTAACACATCTTCAATTATACCACTAGCCATGTATTCATTTAGAACAATGGTGCTTTGTTGACTGAGGCTTTATTTATTATCAAACAACTAGATGACGGTTCTCTTTATAATATCCATTTTTCGGTGATGTAAAGACTTCATCTCTTGATTTAACAAATTTATAGGTGGAAGAGGTGATTTTACAATACCATCCCTAACGTATCTATGACTTGTTATGTCCTCATTATCCACAATCCCTTCTGGGAAAATTGTTATCCTATAGTTAATGATTTGGGTTAAAGACATTCGGGAATGATCTCTTAACTTGATATCCTCATATCCCCTACAATCCATCAATTAGTCTTCATAGTGGGGTAAGTGGACCAATCTTGGGGGCCAAAAAGTGGAAAAAATATGAAAATAGGATATACGTGTATGATTTTTTAAATAACATGCACGCATTTTATTTTTCCTAGTTTTGTATTACCGATCCTATAACGAGTGTGTGTTATAGTATGTAAGATTTATTTTATTATTTCTTTATAATTTAAATTTATTTTAGTAAATATAAGAAGTTAGGATCACTTTTCACTTGATGGAAATGGTCATGTAGCTCCAATAGTTATAATCTAGAAGATTGTTTTTCAAAATCTAATCTTGTCAGTACTTACTCATTTTCGTGATTTCAAGCAACCTACAACTTTTAGGGCATATATATTGTAGTCGGTCTTTATTTTCGGAAAGCATATAGTCATTTTGTAGGTTTTTTTACCTTATGGATTGGATTTTGGCCCTACCACTACTTGAATTGGTACCAATTTTTAAATTTGGTCCATAATTCACTTTAGTGACCATGAATCAACTCTATGATGTTTGTCTACTTCTTACTAAAATGAGATCCTCACTTTGTAGATAGAGGATTGCTCCCTAAATGGGATTCTGTCCTATGGAAAAAATGAGGTGATTGTAATGTTCCTCCTCCTTAATGTGTGATCACACTACTCAATTTTGAATGAGTTTTTTTATGAATAGTACCAAGTTAATTACATCAAGCGAACGCAGATGATTGCTCGTTCTTATAAACAAGGTGCTCCATATCAAGATCATACCCTCATCTTTCCCGGCTCTAAAATCATCCTTTCATGAAATCAAATTCATAATTCTTGTACTTTTTTTTCTCATATGTGTCTCTTAGAGAGAGATGATGCCATAATAATTCACACATGATGGTCCTTGATACCTCGATGGCATGACTAGCTCATTTTAGCTTGTTCTTTGGAGAGATTTGGGTACAATGACAGAGTCAGGATATGATGATCATTAAGTCACTCCTTGAGATCCACATTTCACCTTTGAACATGATGAATCCTTCACAATTCAATTTATTGACCAAGATGACACCTAGGTGTAAGCATGCTTATGGTACATGGACACCTTTTTCTCAAGTTGCTCCTCATGGAAATGGGTTTCCTCCTCCAGATAGGGGATGAATCCTTGAATGAAATTTGAGGATGAGTTACATGTTCTTGACCTCCATACTTCACTAAAACACTAAAATAAAAAATTTACAATCAATGAAACTATTTTGAAAATATAATTATGCTTGAACTCAAAATTTAGGTCTTATTTTGTTTTGAACTGAGACAGGTAGTTTCAGAGTTTTGCAGTACCTAAAGAAACATTTAAGCCTTGAATCAATGTTGATTATTCCACCTTGTAGATTATTCTAATAGAATTCAAATGCCTATTTTTTTCATCCTAAATCTTTCTATAAATCACATAATCATTTAAATTATTCATCTTTTATCATTTTAGCTTTCATTCCCTGCACTTGAAAACCCAGTCTTAAATAGATTACACCTGAATGAGATTTTATTTCCTAAACTTTCCTAAATTTACTTAGACATCTTCAATTATCTCTGAAATCACCCTCATATGATTTATATTTTCTCTAAAAAATTCCTAAGGGTGTTCAATTAGCTACAGAATGGCCAAAAATGGCCTTTTTAGGCCTTCAAAGGAAGTAGTCTCTCATCAAAACTAAATGAGTTGATCAATCACCTTCTAGACATTATTCCCTACACACTGAATGATCTTATTAGGACTTTCCTTTGAGCTAGGGTAAATTTTGAACTTATGATAGGTTGGCCAGATGATACAAAGTACCCTGTAATCCTCTTTATATAACTTTAACTCAAAATACAACTTACCTAATTCAAATTTGTCCTTTTCCCCTTTTTCAAGTAGGTATAGTTACGCTTTGAAAGAAAAATTAAGGGTTTAATGGATTACCACCTATTTCATCCTTACATCCACCTTTCAACACACCCATACACCTTACTCAAGCACACCTCAATGCTCCATTACTCATTTATCCATCATCTTGCTAGATTTTCAACTTTTGGCTTTTTAAGACTCCTTGTTTGCTCAAGCTCTAACAATATTCTAAAAAAATTTCACCTTCACATTGAATTTTAATCAATATTATTTTCACTCATCTCACTATGCTTACCCCTCTCCTAATCACTAATGAAAATCACTCAACTCTTCCTCTTTCACTTAAGGATTTTCATACAAACCCTTACTCTCTCTAGGATTCTTTATGGAATTGTGTAGGATAGTCAATAGGTCTTCTTGATTAAATTTGTATAAGGATTTTCCCTTGTTCCTAAAGGATTCAAAAATTATAACACCACTCCCTCAATGATAGATATAAATTCCTTATGATTTTATTTCCTAAGACAAATATTTATGAAGGTTGGTCTTGACAGTCACAAGAAATAAGCATGATTGTACATTGCTCCCTTTACCTACTAACCACTCAATACTTTGTCCTTATGCCCTAATTTTATGAGTCCTTAATGCCCTTAGGCCTTCCTCCAACTTGTCAGAGGATCCACCAACTTCAAACAAATGGAATAAAGACTATTTTTCTAAAATTACATCTTTCCTAGCCCTCAAACTAGGCATTAACATTGCTAGACTATATTTGCACATTCCTTTTATTTTATTCTTATTCCAACCTATACTAGGGATTTTGAAACTCTTGGTCTTCTTATTACCTTCCTCCACACTTATCAAGGACTCTACAAGGCATAATTATTAACTTTTATAATGAATTTTCTACTCTAGGCCCTTAAGATTGGGCACACATAGTTAGGATTGTGTTCACGCAAATTTAATTTAAGAAATCCTCCTTTAGATGGATTATTACCTTTTCTTGACTTTTGCAACACCAAGTCCTTGTGATCAATTCCCTAAAATAGACTCAAGGATTCCATTGAATCATTATGTTCATGCTACATACTACTAAACTTATAAAACATGGTATAGTATGGTGTGAGTAAGTCTTTCTATCTATTTTCCATTCCCTAGACACTGTGAGGGTTCCATGAATCCTTAAACACCATTATAGATAAGAAGACAATCCAAAACAATATATTTACACGTGAAAATGCTTTGCAAAACAGTCTATAACCTATAAATATAATATCTCAGTCTGAGAGGACTCGTCACTTAATACCTAAGCCTATAACATACCTAAAGCTAGCTAAATTATTCAAATTATACATTTGGAGGGAAACTCCCTATTCTTTCTTGTGGAGTCCAAATGGACTAGTACAAGTTATGACCATCTCAAGTGGACCCAAGATACCCATAGTCACCTAAGAAAGCCAAATTTGATTATTAACAAAATGTTCCTTCATCACTAAAGGAAGGATGCACAGTGACTTAGAAGCCTTATTTTCAATTAAGGGCTTAGTTTTCATGCTTCAATTTTTCAATTTCTATGCTAGTTATTTTGGCCATTCTAGAGCTATTAAAACACCCTCTGGGAGAGTTTAGGAAATATATTAAGCATCCATGAGGTAATGTTAGGGAATATTGGAAGTGTTGAAGGTAATTTAGGAATATTTAGGAAAGGTTTGATCATTCAAGGACTATTTGCTCAACATCAAGTTTTCTAGGTGTAGGGAACAAACACTCTAATGGTGAAACCTAACTTCTTTGGAATATTCCAAGAGATTTGTAAGGAGTTAGAAAAAAAATAGTCATTAGAAAGCTAATTAAATCCTCTACATGTTGGAGACATTCACTTTTTTCTAAGGCGTAAAGGTGTCATAAATAATTTCAAAAACAGTGAAGCGGCCCATTTTGTTTCCAAACCAACACTTCACCAATGCAACACTTCATGAAAAAATTAGGGAACTACAAATCAAACTTCATGATTCTCGATGATTGATGTAAACACCTAGAGTCTAGTTAATTAATTTCAATACTTAAATTACACTATCATATTTCCCGTAAATTGATGATACTTCATCAATAAACCACCATTTTCCTCTATCATCATTAGTTAATTACATTTCTCTAATTCATTATCCTTCTTATCATTCGGGATACCGATTAATGACCTTTCGTTAATTAACATTCACTTATACCTAGGTTAATAAATTATTAGTAATTAATTAATACCGCTTAATCTAAATCAATAAATCACCATTTATTGAACCATTTCCTCTCTTAAAATCTCCCAAATCATACTAAATTTCTTCTAATAATCTTTCATAAGTTTACCCCTTCTATTAATTAATCACCCTTGATTGATTGCACTTTTTAACTCCCATAAGTGAACATACTCTATTAAACATACATGGCCTTTGTATTTCCTCTTTGGGGTTTATCCCACATTGATCAAATTGTTATCCTTACCCGAATCCGACAAGCTATTTAAGGAACTCTCCTCTTTACCTTTCTTTTTACACCTTATTTTCCTAGAGTAAACTATATGCATTTTGATCTTGATCAATTCTTCATTGAAGGAAATATATTCTCCCTCTTGCATCCATTCTCTCAAATTGAAGAGAATGGGAAGATCCAAAAGTGGCCTTGTAGCCATCTCTTGGTGAGATTCCATCTTTAAATATTAAGGAAATCAATCCATATTGATTGTTAAAGTGATCTAAATAGGTTCATTTGTTAGCTAGAAATCTAGAGAGTAAGAAATAGATTAGAATTTAAAATGATATTGTTCATGCATTGAATAAGTATTTTCTCATAAGCTCTTATCTTGATGGTTATATAGTAGGTTTGATTTTTACTTTGAAGCTACTAGGTGTTAGATTATTTAGATTAGCATGGAAATTTTACATATGATTTTCATGCCCGGTGGGATGGGTACTTATTCCCTTGCATTTTATTTTAAGATTTGTTGTTATTTATATCATTTTTAACTAACCCTAATCATGCACATGTTAAATATTTTGAATTCCTTAGGGTATTTTACTAACTTTACATGTGTTGAGTTACTCTTATAGGTTTAATTGTGATGGGTTGTTAATTTTGGGCTAAGAGATCAAAGTTTTAACATTTTTTAAGTTTCTTGCATGAGTTTGTCATATTTTTAATGTCACTATAGGTAAACGTGTAGGTGTGAGGTGTGACTTACCTGCGTATGCATCTTAAGGGTCGTGTATTCATTGAGTATGGTGCACTATTATTCTAAGGTCCACGTATGTGTCTTTTGTTCTACGTGGGTGTCTTTCTGTTTACATGCGTGACATTGTTGCTTAACCCTTTGTGTTTCTTTGTCAGACAAGCATATCTACTTTTAGGTCCACGTAGGTGCCTCTCTAGCTGCACATTCATCATTCTATGTTCCTAAACTATATTCTCTTATCATACTCATGCATATGCTTCTAGGTCCACATGTTTGTGTCTCTAGCCACGTATATTTATTTTTGTTTGTGTTTTTATCAAGATTGGATTTGTGTTGTCATACTCAAACAACTAATGTTATGGGTGCATAGGTGTTCTAAGGTCCACATAGGCATTGCAAATTCCACGTACGTATGTTTTATCAAATTTTGGGATCTATTTTTCAAGTTTACAAAAATTTATTTATGTTATTGCTAACATCTTGTAGGTTTTTGGAAGCTAACTATTGTTTTAGGGATATATTGAATCATGTTTTTGCTAACTTGTTTGAATGAGTTTAATGAATGTCTTGTTTTCATTTGCTAGGATAGAGTTATGTATGCTCTTCCCTCGCACCTTCTAGGTGATCTTGGGAATCGAAACAACTCTAGGCCTTTTTCCACTTTCAAAACACTTCATTAAAATTCATGGTTAAGGGAATGAACAAAAATTTAGCTAAAATGAGTTACTTATAGTTACAAGTTTTTCCATTGGCAATATAGTAGGGTTAATCATTGTGTATGCTCTTATCTTGCATCTTAGAATGATCTTGAGAATCAAAAACAACATTTTATCCTCTTTCATGATGTTTTGATCATTTGGAAAACTATTAACCTTTGCATGCAAGACTAAAAATAAGCTTTTCAAAGAATCAAGATCTAAACTAATACTAATATAATTTGTTGCAGGTTTCCAATGGTGTACAAAACCAAACTAATCCAAAAGATAAAAAGCATACCACCATTCATAACATTGTATTTACAGGTTTCAATTAAGAGTTATGGCTCGTCTACTTAAAAGGGGGAAGTGCCTTGGCATAAGCCATCATAACCCATGAGGATGCCCCCAAGAACCCTAAAGTAGTCCACGCCAAGAGGGAACCTTGTGGATGAAACGAGAAGTGCTTCTCTTACCTACTTGACTAGTACACCTTGGAAATATTAGTGTCAAAATTATCTTCATGTGACCCCAATGAAAATACAACTGAACACATTTATTTCTCATTATATTGAAGGGGGTAAAGTAAATTCGTGGATACTCCAAGGTTTATTCGGTGCAAAATTCTTTGGCACCACACTCCCAGAGATATTTTTTGGCACCTAGTTGAGAGAACCAATTAGGAATCCATTTCATCTTAGAGCCAACTCGACCAACTCCAAGCTAATCATTTTCCAAAGAGCTTTCAAGAAGAAATAACATTTTCATATTCAAAACCTTGTTAGTCAAGCAAGGGAGAGTCCATTAAATTTTTATACAAGTGTCATTCATCACGAAATTTGTGAAGCATTACTTTATCTTAGTTTTTCACTTGTCTTAAGATAAGGAAAAATCATTGAAGTTACACCAAGAATTTTCATCACCACTTGGTCTACTCCTTTTTTGTTTACCTTTTGGGATAAAATAAATCATACATACAAAGTGTTACTTGAGATTATCCACTACTTTTTCACCCAATTACATCCTTCCTTATTACACTGCAATAGTAAGCATTGAAACTGTGTTGGTACATCTTCATAACTTGAGTAACCTTGTCTTGATATCCGCATCAATACATCTCATTTATATCTATGGTTTCTTCATCATCAATCTTCTCTTGAGGTGTTATGTTAATTTCATCACCTTGATACAATTTCTATACTTAGATCTTGTTTCTCTTAAACTTGATTTAAGTTTAAAGATTGTATCGTTACGTTGCTTGCACCTTAGAAACTCCTTGGTATACTTTGATCTTGTTTCCTTCCAAGCATTACCTTAAATTTGAAAACTTTTTTCATTACATTTTTCATGTCGTGTCAATATTATTTTGATACTAATATATTGTTTTTACACAAATATTGATTAAAGTATCTAAGTGGTATTGTTTCGTTGCTCACATTTGTAACTTCTACATTTTGGGATTTAGGCCTCATTTATATCTATACTGGTTATAGTATACTTTTAATTAGAAATCACTTCAACCCCTTATTAATACTTATGCCTTGTTTATTTTAAACTCTAATTAAGTGTTGACATTAATTTGATCATCTTGTGTCAAACTACCATTGAGATACTTTTGCATAAGGAGTATTTACTTATATATTGTATTGGTTTATCTAACTTACATGATTTTTACTTGTGATATTTCATCTTGTGAACTTGTTTTTATAAGGAAAATTATTTTGATCCTTTGATCTCTTGGTTTTTCATCTTGACATTTACACTTACAACTTGTTGTCCAAACCTTGTTGGATTTTTTAAATTGTGTCATCACAATTTCTATTTTCCTTAGCTTCCCTTTGGAAAATCACATGATCCTAACCATACTTATAAAATGTCTAGTTTTTTTTCCATTATGTTGCTACAATTGACCTGAAACTTCCTTCCCTTTGAAGAAGTTCAATCACACTATATACATCTAAACATTTAGACCCAATGATGCCAACAATGACTAAATATCACATTGTTCCTCACACTTATGACAATAGGGAACCTAGGTGTAGGCATTCACATTGAAATACACCCATTGCAACAAAAATTTGATTAATTCTTCATGCTAGAGAACCCGTTTGGTTACCCATTTCCCCACATTCATCTCATAGTCAGTGGTATGATTCTAATGATTCTAATCCATGATATTCTTTTGATTCTAATCCAAACTATTCTTCTTATTCTTCTTATTCTTCTGATTATTCTCATCCATGTTACTCTTATTATTCCCCTCAGTCTCATGATTATTCTGATCCATGCTATTATTTAGATTCCCCTCAATCTCTTGAGCCTCATCCAATCAAATTTCTTCTAAGGAATAACCAGTCACCTAAACAATGTTTTCCTCCTCTAAGGATTTGTGTCACCAAAAATTCTCCCCATCAATCTCCTAATTTGAATCCTACGTGATATTCCTCCCTTTCTTTAAAGGACCCCCTTTATAAGTTTCCTCAACAATGTCTTCCTCCTTTGAAGATATGTGCAACTCCAAGTTCCTCTAATCAAACATCTAATTCAACTCCTGATTCGTGGTCCTACCTTTCTTCACAGGACCCCCTTTATCAATTTCATTAACAAAATATTCCTCCTTTGAAGATATTTATCACCCAAAATTCCTCTAATCAATCATCCAAGTCAACCCCTATGTCACAATCCAACCTCTTTATTCTCATCCCGACTTTCTATTCCTCAAGATCCTCTTTCAATCTCCAACCTGTCACAATCCACCGACTTTCTACACGATCCTATCTAACCATTATGCCATCTAGGAAAACCAATACCAACCCATTCCAAATCCCCATCTTCTTCCACTCGCAAGACATCTAAATCCAAATCTACTTCATCTCTTGATTCATCTTCTTCTATCAATCATCATCAAACATCTTCTAAATCTTCCACACTTTTAGGACCCTTTTCTTCCAATCAACCTTCTATCATCAACCAACAATGACCCACACCAATTGATTTCTTTCGAATGAATAAGCAATCAGAGAATTCATGGGGCTACACGATGACATTCCTCTAGAGGATTATGAGAAAGGACTCTATTTTGACCTTGATCCATTCACATATTGTGGGGAAGAGGTTGATCCTTTTGTTCATAAAATGGTGGAAGATCCTAATACCATCAAACATGATTCTCTTCTTATTCTTCCATTTTCACCATCCCCATTACATGGAGAAAATCTTGGGTCTATCATTGATCCTTAGCCTATCTTCTCATCACCCCATCATTCATTACATATCATGATTCCTCAATCACAATCTCACCTTGGTCACCACCGCAGCCCATCATCTTTGTTTATGTGTGGGCCACCTCCTAGTAGCCATTCATTTTCTATTTTTGGGTTGTGTCCTAGTATCCCTTCATCTTTTATACTTGGGCCACACCCTAGTAGCCCTTCATCTTCTATTTATGGAACACCTCTTGGTACCCATTTTCTTCTATACTTGGGCAACGTCCTAATGGCCCTTCATCTTCTATACTTGGGCCACATCCTAGTATCCCTCCATCTTATATTTATGGGACACCTCTAGGTATCCCATCGTATTCCATATATTGGACACCTTTTGGTAGCCCATTTTCTTCTATAATTAGTCCAAATCCTAGCATCCCTTCATCTTCTATCGCGGATCACCTCTCGAGAGCCCATCCTTTTCAATCCATGGACCATATCCTCTATCGGTGGATCACCTCTCGCCCATCCTTTTCATCCATGGACCATATCCTCTTCATACATCATATCATCCTTCTATAAAAAATTGTGGAAATCACATCATCATCCCTAATTTTCCTCTCAGCAATCCTAAACATTAAATTTATTCTCCCATTTCTCAGGATCAATAAAATCACACATTATCTTGTAGGAAAAACCAATAATTTCTTAATCAAGCTAAGATCAAAAATTTGAAGATATCTAAAGATTTAAACATATCCAATAATCACCAATATAAAAATCATACGTGATTCAAGAATGCACACCAATGAAAACTTCAGGTATGGAAAAATTATAGAAACCTATGGATAGGTAACTCAAGATCCCAATTACAAAATCCATGTTAAAAGATAAGTCACAATCACTTATCGAGTAAGCTATCACAACGGTCATCGAGATTGGCGATAATATCACTCTTGATAAGAAAGAAAACTCCTAGTCTCCCTCATTAAAGAAATCACAAACATTTTTTGTTAGATCTTATCACATAGAATGACATTGTTAGTCCCAACTTCCCAAAAAATCAAAACAAAAAACAAAAAAATGAGAAAACATTAAAACATTACCAAAAAAAATAAAGGTACAAATATCAAACATCGTGAAGCAAGTTTTACATATGCATGGATGTTCTTACTTACCTTTCTTTTCATTCCTCTACAAATCACCCATCATTTTCATCCCTTCAGTGGTCTTTTTTTTTTTTTTATTTACGCTCCTTATGTTACATTTATCTCTATGGTATCTTTTTTACTTTGATCTTTCATCACCTTGGTAAATTAAAGAACGATTGGCCTCTTAGAGATCATATCACTATCTATGTAATAAAATTAAAGAAATTTTGGACATCTTTGTTGACACTAGTAATTTTGTCATCACAATCACTTCCAAATCCTTCCATCAATCTATATTTGGTTCTTAACCCCTTATAAAAATAATCAAGAGATCTGAAATAATTTTTAAAAATTAAAAAAATCAATCAAAACATCAAAAATTAAAAAACAAAAAGAAAATTTATATATAACTCTCTCTTGGGGGTATTTCCAAAGATTCTATCGGGCTATGTAATCCTAGATGATAATAGAGAAAGGTTACAAATGGAATTAGATACATCACTATCGGGGCTATTGATGTCCGGCTAGTAGTGGAGCAATGTACGTCTCTCCTTCCACCCTCCATTCACAAATCACCTATCGAATAAATTATTTGTACACATTGGCTAGTTTTTCTTCACTTATTGCCTATCAAATCTTCACTTCAAGAGGTAATTAATTTCCATGTGCACACATTGGATCTTGATGAGAAAACAAGAGTAGTATGTTACTGTGTTTTTTTAACTTATTCAAATTCTTTTCATAGTCTATATTTGGTCTCATGATTTGTGCCTTTATCTTATCACCTTTTCATCACCAATATTCTATCTAAATTTTCCATAGCATTCACGCTTATCTTCTACTTCATTCAAAACATCCATGGGTATAAGATTGCCTTTTACCATGTTTACAAGAAACTTTGTCCCCTTTTAATAAAACAATTTCTACTTTTTTATATCATATGTTTCTTGGCCGTTTATTGGGGGCACACTTGCTCCTTTTGGTACTCCATTGGTTTGAGTTCATCATCACATTTAGCCTATCAGTACTTCCATCGGTTTGAGTTCATCATCACATTTAGCCTATCTACCTTGGCCTTGATCCGACTTATCTTCTTCTTGTATCTAAATGTGATATTTTCCTTGTACATTCTCACCTCTCACCGAGGGCATTTTGAATCTTCATTTTCCCATATAAATCTTCATAAAACTATCAAAAACCCTAAAAATTCATAAAACATTCAAAAATCCAAAACATTGGTAAAACCATCAACAAAATTAAAAAATTAGTAAAATCTTAAAAAATCCAAAAAAATGATAAACAATCAAAAATCATATCAAAAATTGGTAAAAATATGCACGCAGATGAAGCCCGTATCAAATTCATATTCAAACATAAAAATAATCCAAAAACATTTTCTTTTGGTACTCACTTTTCTTAAAAACTCATCCGATCATCTAGATCTACCTCCATTAACAAATATAGTTTGCTAATTATGTTTGTACTCCCTTGCACAATGAGTTTCTTGGTATTGTTTCATAGTGCACAATTGCTTATTTATAGGACCCTTGTATCCTCAGTGTATTCCCATTACATGTATCCTTGCTTGGGGCACCATTTTTAACCCTTTCTATTAAATTAAACATTTGGACATTGGAGCTTGATAACAAAACATTGGTATAACTATCTTGAATGTTGATTATTTGAGTATGTGTGTTTGTACTTGTTTCCAAATTATGTTAGCTTGTTTAGTTTTTTGTATCGCATTACGCTATGTATGTTGCATGGAGTTAATCATTTTTAACAATGAAAAAATGTTAGTATTATATAATTTCATGTTATGGTACACTTTTTTTTATGCGTGTATTTTAATAAGGACCGATGATGTAGATCACATGCAATATGATCAAATAAATTTGTTTTTGCATTAGCTATATGCAAGTTATTTCCATCCCCTTCATCTTAATTTTTATTCATTATCATTCTTTTCTATAAATACTATTCTTCTAACTCACTTGGGGTAATAGGGATCACCTTTTATCCCCCTCTCCCTCTCCTTATTCTTCTATCCATTTCCTTCATCTTTTTTATCATCGATTGACCTCTTTCATCACCCCATCGACACTCGAGGGGGAATCCTTCACTCTAATAATTTTTATTCTATCCCTTTAAAATTAGCTTGTTATAATTGTCTACTTCTTTGGAGTGGTGTCGCTTAACCATCCCAAAGAGGGGAAAATGTAGACACCTAGAATGCAGACAAGAAATTTCAATAATTAAAATGCACTAACTATCCTCTTTCTCTCATAAATTGACGAAACTTCGATATACCACCATTATCCCTCTATCATTTAATTAATTACATTTCACTAATTAATTAGCCTTCTTATCATTTGGGATGCTGATTAACAAACTTTCATTAATTAATGTTCACTTCTACCTAGGTTAATTAATTATTCTAAATTAATTGCTATCACTAATCATAAATCAATAAATCCTTTCAATATATGTTCTCTCATACTAACTTTCTCTTTTATCTTGATGGTTCAAATTAATCACATTTGTTAATTACACCCTTTTCAACTCCCAAAGAGTGCACATAATTTATTAAACATACATGGCCTTTGTATTTCCTCTTCGGGGTTTATCCCACATTCATCAAATTACTATCCTTTCCGAAATGAAAATCTATATAAGGAAACCTCATCCTTACCTTACACCTTATTTTCCCTAGAGTAAACTATAAGAATTTTGATCTTGAGTCATTCTCTATGCCAAGGAAATAACTTCTCCCTCTTACATTCATTCTCTCAAATCAAGAGCATGGGAAGATCCAAAATGGCCTTGTATTTGTTTCTTGGTTAGATCCCATATTAAAATATTGAGGAAACCATTCCATTTTGATTGTTAAAGTGATATAAATAGGTTATTTTGTTAGCTAGCAATCTAGATGTGTACGAAATAGCTTGGAATTTCATTTGAGATTGTTCATGCATTAAAATATGTTTTCACAAGCTCTTATCTTGATGGTTCAATAATAGGTTTGATTCTTTATTTGAAGCTAATAGGTGTTAGCTTCTTTAGATTAACATGGAAAATTTACATATGAGCACAATGGACACCTCTACTCTTATGCCACCTAGATAACCTTTTCTATCAATACATCTTGACATCAATGGCAACACCAATGACACTATGTCCAACACATGTTTTTGATTTGTTATGTATTATAAGGAATTTCATGCGTGCATATATGTGAGCATTGTTTCCTTTTATAGTTGTGAGGTGTGTAAATTTAATTTTGACATAGTTGTGAGGTCTATCAAATATAATTTTGACAAATCTATCACTCATACAAACATCGACTTGAAAAGCCGAAAACCTAAACAATGAGTATATTCATTTCCAAAATAGACATTGATTGTAGAATTTAAACGCTAAAAGCTTTAGGTTGAATGTTGAAATCTGGAAAATACCTATGTACTGACCAGATTAGATTATAAAAACTATCTCCTAAAGCGTGACTCGTGGAGCAATGAGACTAATTCCATAAGGTGCATAATGACCCTAATTTCTTATATTTGCTAAAATAACTTATAATCATACCAAAAATACAACATTTATTTTTGTAAATATAAGCACACCAAAGATACATATATCACCTATACTCCATGGAACGTGTACGTGATATAACACATACGCATTATAGCGTATACGTGTTCCCTTTATTATGCCCCCAAACCAAGAATTTATAGGCTTGGTATTGCTTTGGTTTCCCAAACCTATGCCTTGGACCTGCAACAAAACAACAACCTTGCATGTTTTTGACAAAATATGCAAAAAATCACCTTCCACCATGCTAAATCCTACAAAAATGTGTTCTATCTTTCTTTAAAATTTCCTACAATGTCAAGAAAACTATCATATTTCTAAATATGTAATTTTATATTTTTTTGACTATTCTAAGGTTTTTATTTATATTTATTTCAAACTATGTCTTTTATACCTCTATTTTTAGTGATTGTAAATGCTTATCTTTTTCATGTACCTTTTTTGACTCATCGAAATTGAATTAAAAAAATTAGGCCCAAACTAGGACTAATTATATACATATTAAAAAAAAATTGATATTTTGTGAGGTAGTTAGGGGGGCACGGTCGGAGCTCCATCATTTTCCAAAATTTAATTTTTTTTACTAGAAAAATCGTTAAAAAAATACTTGCTAAAAAAATCTAAAAAAAATCGTTGCCCAAACTAGATGCTCCTATCTATCTTTCTACTAAAGGGTTTTCAAAAATACTAAATAGTGCTAAAAAAATGGTGGGGAGCACGAAAGATTGTCTACTATTTTTTTTTACCAAAAATAGGAGCACCTTTTTTTATTTTATTTATTTGACCCACTTAAACTTAACCATTTTTTAAAAAAACAAGAGTAGGCTAGAAACTAGACTCAAAATGCTACGATTCATGTTCTTACAACATTTTGCATTTTTAGTGTAACTATTTCAAATAACTCATACATGTTGAAGATTTTATTTTTCAAAAAAGGTCTCCACTTAAGACCCCTTTTAGCCCCCCCCAGATAGGTTCTTTTACCCAATGATACTCATGGTCTAGGGAGGATACCTTTGCTTGGTGGAGCATCTTCTTGATATCATAATTATCTCTTAGAGAAAATTGCTCCATAGTGTAACTTTTCATTTCTACTTTAACCAGTTTTTCCTTGACCAAATTTGGGCATGTATATCTACCAGTGATGATTGGAAACTTAATGTTGTTCTTGTGCTTGGCTGCCAATTTTTTTTGAATGTATAGAAGTTTCTTGACCAACTCCAATAACACCCACTTTTCGTCCATATGTCTTGGTAGCAAAAAAGGGGCCCCTATGAAACCACTTACCCTGATGTAAGATAAATTTGGGAACTGGATGAAGTAACATCCCCATTATACTATGCCCCTCTTGGCTTTAGGGGTCATTATTTCATATTTCCACGTAAGGAAAAACAAACATAATACATGAGAAAAGAAGGCATCAATTATTCTCCTAAAGCTGTTTCTCCGTAATTTGATAAATTTAGTTGGGGGTATACATCATATATTTTTTGAATGGTGGGATAATTTTCACATATTATCCTTGGGAGTGGTCTATGGGATGCTATGTTATACACCAAGTAAGAATTCATGTAAAACACATGGATATCAACTGATTTTCCTCTAGATACAAGACTTACTTGCTTCATTTGGTCATGAATGGAATCAATGATTAAATCTCCCCAAAAATTGGAGCTTGGGGTGTTAATATGAGTAAGACAAATATACACATCCATTCTTGAAAAAACATGGTGGATTCATTCCTAATCGTGTGGTTCAAGTAATTTTATACAATCCCAAAATTAATGTTAGAACTTTGTTTTGATATATCTTCTTTGGGAATCGGGTAAGTTATGCCTTAGGTTTTAACAACCACTGCTCATTAACAATTTTCAGCAAGTCACCGAATTATGGGTCCAATATTTCTATCTTTTCTTAACACTAACTTTCATTATATGGGTTATATCTAGGAGGCATAATATTTTGTCGATTGACACACCACGAGAGATAATTACCAATGCACCACTCCCATCCCTTATTTCAGGGGACACATGATTACAATTTATGGCACATGTCCAAATCAATTTGGAATATAATGTAGAAGAGTTAAAGGAAGAAGCTAAATATATACCACTCTCATTAATTAACTTCATTATATCATTCCTTCTTGGGGCCTTTAGTCTCAAATTGAACTCTACTAAATTTGCCCCATGTAGATTGGTATCCATTATTGAATAAAAACAAGATGTTACACAGAATTCGTTGGTGTAGGATTCTAGACAGGTCTTCATATTTCCTTTTTATAAAGGGTTTAGAAATAAAAAGGTAGAATGAACTTTATAACCCTTTGTAGAAAACTCTTATCGCTTAATGATCAATTTTTATATGCACAACTCGAGAATTATCAAGCGAGATGCACTTACTTTTTCCCGACATTCAATTATTTGATCTGGATGTGAAGAAATGTTTCTTGGCTTGCTCAAATCCTTTTCACTATAATTTTTTTATATAAGTCACCTAGGGCACTTGAAAGCTTTCTCGGTTTGATAATTTAAACTCAAAATGATGCTTCTTCTTTCCTATTTTGTATTATATAATTTCCATTATGGTTAGATTAATGGCACAAAATCCACTTGGTGATTTATTACACTTCTTTTATTTTCATTTCTAATAATTGGGGCCATCATTTATTTCTATGTCGAGATATCACTCTCTTGCGGGATTCAGAAACAGGGAATATCAAGCCTAAATATGACGGCAATAATATAAGTTGGTCACAACCTTTTCCCGAATACCCTTCATCCTACCGATTCTTTACTTAACATATACCAAGTAGCGTGGATGTGACGTCATTGTGAAGCTTTATACGGTGGCTTCCTCTATGATAAAAGGTACCATCTTCCCGATATTCTAAGGAATATTCCTTATGTTGGGACGTGGAGTTTTACTTGCAAGTTGAACGTATTAACCGGATTGCATATTCTCTAAGTGATCCTGCTAGCACATTAAGGATCGGGAACTCCCATCTTCGGGCATGGGGAATAAATTAGCATTATGAAAAATTTATTTCATGAGTTGTATTTTTACATGAGATCCCCACAATCATGATTATTCCTTAAATATTCCCCTTTGTCAATCTTGGAGAGAACTTTACATTTTGACCTTGTGTATCATATGTTATTTTCCAAATGAGGAGGAAAGGCCCCCTCGAAAGATTGTTATGTTGTAGGCCATTCTTGTTCAAATCTTGTTCTTATTTCATCACTTAGATGATCATTATTTCATAAAATTTTCCAAAAGACTTATTATATAGATCATATGGTAAATTGTACTTTGTACGTGCTTGTTACGATTCTAGAATATGGGTTTCGGGAAGAACTTCCAGGCTTATTATTTATATATTAATAAGGGTTTTAAAAATAAGGGAATTATTCGAGAATGGTCGCTCCAATTTTAGATATAGGATTAGAATGAGCACCAACATCAGCTCCACTTGAGGATGGGTGCCCCCATGGGTGCTAGAAGAACCTTAAATGAAACATCACAAAACATAGATAAGGTGCCTAATCCATTGGATAAGGAGTCATGAGGAAAAATATACATGGCCTTTTAATCAAATACATTACATGTCATGGGTATTATGACAATGAATGAAACCTGATCACTATAGACCAAAGCACAAAAAGGAAATAATAAAACAAAACAACAACACTATACAAGGGACATGCCTGAATATTTGACTTAATCCAAGAAGTGCTTGATATGCTTACCATTGACAAGAAACTATAGCAAGTGTCCCTGTAAGTCTCTTAGGAAGAAAGTGTGCTCTCTAATCCTAATGTCAATGGAGTAAGGTCTCATCCATAGGGCATCAAATTTTCCATGCTTTCCCTTGTCTTCATGCCTATTATCCCATAACAAAACCAGGTCTCCAACATGAAAATTTCTTAGGGTAACCTTTTTATCAAATATTTTCTTGATCTTCTCTTTGAACTTAACATGCCTTTGATGTGATTCCCTTCTTACTTCATGCAACTCCATAGTCTAGTTGATTATGGCCTTATAAGGACTTACTCCTACATCCTCTAACTATTGCATGAAATGATAAGTACATAGTTGTAAGTGAAGGTGAAAAGATCTTGAACCCCACAAAAACCAGTTTAAAAGGGATCTTACTAATAGATCTCTTGGTGGTAACCCTATCTTTCCATAGTGCAAACTTGATCCGTTCACCCCAATTCCTCATTTTTTCTAATGTTCTCCTAAGTATTTTTGATTTGGTTGTTGTTTCTTGATTTTTCTTTCCCATTTCCTTAGGGATTTTAGTTTGATGCATAGGAAAAGGTTATACCATCATCATGGCACATAGTTAATAAGGGTTTTTATCTCAAATTCATGGCATTATTAGTGACCAACTTGGTGAGGACCCCAAATATGCAAATTATGTGATTGAGGATGAAGTCCATAACCAATTGATGAGTTTTCATCTTGATAGGGATATCTTTAACCCATTTAGTGAAATAATCAGTGGCCATCATTATTCACTTATGGATAGCACTTGAGGAATCTTATCTCTCACCTATAAAATCTAATCCCCATTATTTGAATGGGGCCTCCACAAAAACAAGTTGTTCTGGAAGAGATCAAGAATCTATCATCCTTCTGAGAAATTCGGCATCTCTCACATTTTCGAACAAGGAGGGATGAATCTTTGAAAGGAAGGCCACCAATAGCCTAATTTTAATATTTTATGGGCAACAACTCTACCATAAAAATGACCACCACACAATCCTCCATGAAACTCAACAATAATCTTGGGAGCCTCATCTTCTCAGAACACATATTAATAAGAATCCTTCTAGTATTTTCCAAGTCATTCCATGATCAGTCGAATGTATTTTTGAGAACCAGTAGTGAGTTTCCTCTTTTGATTTTTGTCTAGGTGAATATGAAAATTCAAGTTTCTTAATTAGTACACTATGTCTTTGTACCAAGCTGATGTACTCACTTTTTCATGTGAGTGTTTCTCATTATATTCAAAACTATGTATCTCAACTACCCGAAAATTTCTTTCGCCATCAATCATGCTAATCCCAAGCCTCTAACCAACTTTGTGGTCTAAATCTCCATATCATACTCTTGAAGCTTGTTCACCCACCTACACCTCTTGTTTTACATCTCCATTTGTGATAAGATGTCTTTCACCATTGTATGAGGTACATAGGATATGATTTTAGAACTAATAATATAGGGTCTAAAGATCTTAGTAGATTTTACTAAGGAAAAATATTATTTCTCCTTGATGGAATATTTCAACTCAGACCCCTTCAAGGATTTACTAAAAATTCAATGGGTTTCTCATGCCCCTCTTCATCCTTCTGCAACAACACAAAATCAATTGTATTTTCTGAGGAAAAATAAAACATTTGAAACTCCTTTTTATAATTAGGGCTAGTTAAGATGGGGGTAGTTTTGGGTGCCTCCTTTATTCTTTAAAATTATTAGACAACCCCTTCTTCCCAATTGATTATTTGATATTTCTTTAACATGTTTTTTATGGGCAAAGTGATCTCAAAAAAATTAGATGTACATCTTCTTATAAATTTTATTCATCCAAAGAAATATTGGATACCCTTTTTAGACATGAGGATGGGGACTTTATCAATTGCCTCCACTCTTTCATTGTCTATCATAACTCCCTCTTGTGATACTATATGTCCCAAAAATTACTTTTTGTACCCAAAAATGACACTTATCTGGTTTTGATAAGATCTCATATTATCGATGTCGATCATTATCTTTTCAAGGTTCTCCAAATGATCACCCTTTTTCTAGAGAAGACACTTATATCATCTTGATATGCTATAATGAAATCATTTTAAAAACCAAAGAAGGCCACATCCACGGATCTTTTAAAATTTTCTCGGCGGTCATTAATCTAAAAGGCATTTTAGCATAGATATATGTTCCCGAGGGGTGTTGAAAGTAATATCTAATTATTCTAGTTGTTTCACCACTACCTGGTTATAGCCTAAAATGTGTCTAATATAGATAGTATCTCAGATCATGTTACCTTTTGTAGCATATTTTCCATGTTGGGAAATGGGCAATTAGCTTTGAGTGATGATTTTTTAAATTCTTGAAATCCACACAAATCCTATATCCCCATTCTTTTTCTAACTAGTACCAAGTTTTCCACCCATGAGGAGTACCTAGTGGGTTGGATTATCCTACCATATCTCAACTTTATTAACTCCTATTTCATCTTAGTTGCAAGGATTGGGTTGATAGGCCTTTTATTTTTCCTAAAGGGCTTGGTATGAGGCTCCAACGGTATCTCATGTTGAAACAAATATTCCTTGTAAGCCTTCAACTCAGAATAATACCATGCAAGAAAATCTTAGTATTTTCTCGGTAGTTCAATAAAATTTTGACTTTATTCTTCATTCATGTTGCTTCTTAACCAGATATTTCTTAAGTTTTTAGAATTTCCCATATTTCACTCCACAACATCTCTAGGTGCATGGGTAATCATGTTCATAAATTTATCTTCACTATCAAAATATGATTCAAGGCTAACAAGTCCTTTATGGATGGTATTTTTTTAACGAATTATATCCTTCCCAAAGAGGGTCTCCTTTGCATTACACCTCACCACCATATCTTCTACGCTAATGATTTTATTGGTGAACTCACCTATATAATTTAATTACCTTTGGATCTGAGCATCATCCTCAAAACCCACCAATGTTGAATGTTATCAAGGAATGAGGGTCTAACCAGAATTTTTACTTCATAATTACAATATGGAGACATTGTTTGATTCTCATATTGAGAAGCCAGAAATCCAACTTGTCATTTTTGTATTTTGAGTTCTCTCATGGTAGAGGGGATTAAAGGAATCAAATGATTCAATGAGATCCTATACCTCATATTTATATTGTTTCAACTCGTAGTTTTTTTATATACATTTTTAAATTTTCTTTACAACTAACTCAGAATATCCTTTAACAATGATATCTTTAATCTCATTCATTCGTGTTACTCTTAAACCAAGGATCAATGCTTCATATTCAACTATATTATTTGTACATTCAAATTTTAATTTGAAATAACCATGCTTTGGAGAATTCAAAACCACTCCAGCTCCATTTCCAATATTAGAACATGTTCCATAAAAATTCATATTCCATGGGACATTGAAATCTTCAAGGTGTGCATTTATATCCATACATTGATCTTCAAAGTCAGCACAACCTATAAAGTTTCCTAAGTTTGTATCAACAAATAATACTTCATAAGAAGCATTCATAGGGTCCTCAATAATGTGCAACATTTTATCCTCTCTATGTAGCTTGACTAGATTTTCTTCCAAAGGCAAGGATGTGAAATACATATCCATTTGAATACCGCCCCTACACTTGCATCCCATTTTATTGATAAAAACATGCCCCATTTAGTAGGGTAGTCAACTATAACAACATTCATAGTTAAATATTTTCCAGGATAAGGAGAAAGCCATACTACCAAACCTTTGACATATCCAACAATAGGTACCTCCCTAGAATCCATGGAAAAACACTTCCCAAAAGAAGTTGTTATTTTGATGTTCAACTCATTCATGACTTCTAGTGGCATGATGTTACAAGAGACCTCTTAAACAAACATGCAATTATGGAGAATTCATTCATTGACAATAAGAGTGGTAAAGAAAGGATCCACATCCAATTATGATTCTACCAAATAAATACCCAAATATAGCTTTGGGGGTTATGTGTTTTCTTGGTCTTATTTTGTTTCAATTTAAAAAATAGTGGAGATAGTCGCCATATTACTTGTACTCCTTTCTTTGAAAACCACATTCTCCTTCAACCGAAAATATTCAAATTCCCTTCTTATATGTTCTCAAATAGGGAATTCCACAATAGGGACGGTGATCTATATTTGACTCGGGATCTGGGCCATGTCACATGTAACATACTTGGGAAAGGTTGTATTAGGGGAAAGGGTGACTATATTTTTGATGGGATACTTTCCCTTATTTCTTGGGCTGAGCCGTAATCGTCGTCCTTGAGGTAATGATAGGAAATTTCTCGGACATACTCTTCTTGGGAGTATCCTTAGGGATATTAGTCAATAAAGGAAATTTTTTCGTAGGAGTAGGGATAGGTCCCTTAACTTTTCTAAAACAAAGGTTATATTCCTTCTCTTGGAAAATGACATCATTCATTAATAAATTCATATCCTCTTATAAAGGAATTCCACCATCATATTTTTTAATCATTAATTCTCTTAGATATTTTCATGGTTAGGGAGCATAAATGATTGAGCCATATCTACATTAGTATTAACTACGAAGGGAGGTAGAATACCTTATTGGTGCAATCCAAATAGTCTTCCACAATTTTAACATAGAAGAGGTCGGTAGAAGTGGCCCTTGTATTGAATATTTTGGACATTCCATCATACACATGTCACCAAAATCAACTTCATCATTATTTTCATCATCTTTACCAGGCTTCTCACAAGGAGGGTAAGGCAATAGACATCTATCTCACAAATAAATGGTGTGCTCCTCTTCTATCACATATACTTTTATTGTCAATGGATCGGGACTATCTTACTATCTCTCGAAGGATAGTTGTTTTTTTCCTCAACCTATAGGCCCTTTTCCTCTTTACTCTACCTTGTGATCTCCTTTGGGATGATTTTAAAATCAATTATGTTTAGAGGCTTGATGTTGAACTTGAGGTTTTTTGGCCAACTCTTTCTCTACTCTATCTAGTTTGTATGAGATCTCCTTGATTGCCCCAACCAAGGTTTTAACCACCTCTTGTAAATTAATATATTTACTTGCTTGAGTATTTTCTAGATTGATCAACTTGACACCTTCTCTCTTAGTAGGTTTCCCGGTGTTGGTTGGGAAAATTTTATCTTTGATTTATGCAACAGTTCATGGGACATTACTCCCTCCTCTTTATGGGATACATTCCTTTCTTTGACACAAAGAATCAAACTACTTATTTAAAAATATAAAAATTATTAACATTTGAATGAGAAATTTTGATGTTGTGAATGTCTTCATATCCATAATGTTCTCAATACAGAAGATAGAAGGAATGTAAGAAATAGTTGGAGGAAACAATAGCCTTGAATGGTAAGACAGACTAGAAGGGACTTCAAATTTCACTTTTTACCTATCAAGAACATGAATGTTCCCCTTGGTTACCCAAGATCACCAACTATTATAATGAGGAAGAAGAGAAGAAGGAAGCACTTTCAAATAGATAGATAACATAGTAATATCCTATTAATGCATGCATGAAGCTTTAAGAATTACATGAATTTGCACACATCCAAATAACCCATGAAATATAAATGTTTCAGACACAAATTTATTCACACCACATTCAATAGGTTGAACACAAAGTTTCTTATTTGAACATAGCAAAAACACATATGAAAATTAAGGAACAAAACAAAAAGAATAAGAGAGACAAGAGGAAATAGGGGGAAATTTCTTCTGTATTGATAATAGTTCTGTATCACATTCCAATCATCAAAATCCATCCCTTTCACAATGGAAAGAAGTTCCTTTTTATAGCCACCTAGGTAGTTACAACTTGAGTCCTTTTAGTTTCCTTTATTTTAATTAAACATTAATACTTAATCAAAAGTATCATACTTTAAGTTGGCTCTAATTACAAATTACATTATTACAACAATGCCAACTTTGAAATACATGAGAAATTAAAAGAAAGGCCTATGCACTAGTCGAGGGAACATTTGAAGGAGTTGTTGTAGTCTTCATCTTGAGAATTTGATTCCTGAAATTTACAAGTGCTCTAGAAATATCCATGCCTCGAGGAATATAAATGTTTGCAGTAGAATTTTCCCAGTTGTTCAAGCAACCTTCCATATCTTTCCAAAAATCTAAATTTTGTGAAAAGCCTTTGTTTGCTTCAATAACAATAGTTTGCAATGCACATATTTCCTTCATCTTTTGCTTGGTTATGTTCTCGCTTAAATATCTTGTACTATATTTCTACTCACAGAGTATTCCTTTAAGAAATGGCATTAAAGATCTCAAAATTGATCCAATAAAAAATATTTAAAGACCTCACCCTTCTGGAACATATTATTCAATTAATCAATTGCCTCCTCCAAGACCTTTATTTTCCAATCCACACTGTATACCCACTTCTTTGAAATATTATTCTTTGGATCATCAAATATATTTTTGCAATGAGAATCTTCTCATCATTATTGTTCATTTGTATGATATTTTTATGCACTTCGTCCACAACTTGAGATCTTTTTCTAGGCTTGTAATGGTTGAGGTGAATCTTTGTTGGATTGAACAAATGTTATCATATTCCTTGTATGCTTCCTCCATGAAATTCAAGCCAAAGATCAGCATCTCATCCACCATAGCTTCTATTGCTTTTCCATAGGATGCATGCTTATGAATGTCTTTGATGTTTTGTACCTCCTCATTAGTCAAGACAACAGGAGGTGGCATTGAAGTTAGAGGAGATGGATCTAACACCTTGTCACTTGTTAATAGAGACTTGATGAAGTTAGAAAGGATTTGCATCTTCTCTTCTAGTTATTTTTTGTTTTCTTACCTTTCTCAACTCTTTCAATTACCTTTGACATAGTCTCCTTCAAGTTATGAACTTCACTCTCAGGAGTGGACTCACCCAATGGTATCCTTGTCAACTCCAAGTCATTCAAATCCAAATCTTTCTCATCCTTCTCAATTCTAGGTTTAGAAATCTCCAAAAATTGTTGGCCTTTAGAATCAGACACCAACCTTGAAGTGGTTTTAGCTTTCTTAGTAGATGGGGCAAGAGTTGTGCCTAGGAGAGCAGCTACAACATCAAATTTTGGGGCAACAATTTGGGATGAAGCTTTCCTTTTCTTACTATCAAAAAATGTTGGACCCAAGTGAAAGTGGTACTGGAAGATGGGGTGACAAGAGGTCCTAAGGAAATATTTCTCATAGAACCAAGAGTCCAGTGCAAAGATACTTCAACCATAGATGTCTCAACATTTAAAGCGGGGTATCTTTAATAGGTGGATCTAGAATGACCAATGTCTCAACTTCTGATGTGACATCCTTTCGCTTCTCTTCTTCTAGTTATTTATTTGTGTTGCCCCATTCATGGTTGTTTTCTTAATTCTCTCTTTATTCTTTTTCATCATCACCAGAGAGGTAAAAAATATACTCAATTCTTGACACCATTTATATTTTATTTAGAGAGGGAAGTTGCTTGATTTATTCTTCTACATTTTCATCCTTTTAAGACTTCCCTTTCTTAGTGTATACTAAAGTTGTGGATTCAAGAGGAGAGGGAGCTGATTGAGCACGTACTTCAAGTAATGGAGTAGAAATATCCCTTTGAGATGTAGAGGCTTCATGATAAGGGGAATACAACCTACCCACCTTATATGCTTTCACTTTTATGTCAAACCTGATTTTTGTTCTCACCGAAACTAGTTTTATGATTTCTTGTAATTATTCTTTTTCCTTCTTGAACCAATCAATGGTGACAAGAGGAATATGTCTGATAGATTTTATGTATTCAAGGGATTGTAAATATTTAGAATCATATTTTAATTCATCTAGTACTTTGTATATTCCAAATTATCTGATTTACTATAGATATAATATACTATTGTACCTTTCCCTTGCTTCATAATTATTTGAGAAATCTACCCAGTAGTCTTCTAAATTAGGAGATAGTAGAAAGACATCCCGACATTTTTGGAAATGAAAACCTTGAGATGAAAGCAAGACCTTTTGTGAAAGAAATGAAAATTAAAAGTAGCGATGATCCTCTCAATATTTTGTGCATCAAGGAAATTCCTACATGTGTAATTACCCAAGGTAATTGGGAATTGAATTCTAGTTATCTTCTTGTCATTGCAGGTTCTATGTAACATATCAAGTTGTCTCTGATTTCAACAAGGGAAATCTTGTCACTACAAAACATTGAGAATTTGAGAGGTTCTCCCTCAAAGCCTACTAGTCTGATGTAAGAGAATTTTTTTGAACTGAATGAAGTAGCTACCATAAGTACATATCAGCTTCATGGAAGTTTTGAAAACCTTGAGATAAAAGCGAGAATGAAGGCGGTTTTGAGTGTGTATGGCACCTTAGATCATTTTTCTTCCTTCCTTTGACCTTGTAATCTCTTCCTTGGTGAATTTTATCCTCCTCAACCTTAATTGCAATTAATAATGGTGGTTTTCAGAATTTGATGGTTGTTTTGAGCAATTTGATGATGGTATTGCATAGGATGGGGCCGGAAGTTACAGAGGCAACTCTGGCTCTCCTTGTCTTGCACAAGCTTCTCCAATGCTCCACAAAATCTGTTGCAATCCTCCAATATCCTTCAACTGCTCTAACACCAAATGTAATTTCACAAAATAGGGATGGAAGCCTGTAGATTTTATTAATGTGAAATCAATCCAAAATACAATGGAGTGTTGCAATTCTTATAGGAATTGAACAACCATGTGTAGACAAAGAAATAGGTTGCACAGGTAAAACTAAACTCACAACTACTTCCAATATTACATCCGGGAAGCACATAATTGTTATAACAATTATAAAAATTATACATGTGAAAATAAAAGACAAATATGGTTGATAAAACCATATAACAAAATACAACAATAATATGGTTTATAATATAACCATAAAACAACATTATTTATATTATGCATAATTAATTAACCTAACATTCCCCCTTTATTGTGCATTGTCTCAAGAGATGAGGAGAGGAACTCTCTGAACAACTTGAACTTGTCACGTGCAAGTGACTTTGTGAAGATATCTTCCCGTTGTTCAGCTATTAGACAAAATTGAAGTTGGATGTTGTGCTTTAATACATGTTCACGTATGAAATGAACCTGTACTTCAATGTGCTTTGTTCTCTCATGAAAAAATGGATTGTGAACAAGTTTTAGAACACCTTCATTGTCAACATACATGGTGGTTGGTTTGTCTTGTGGTATTCCAAGTCCTTCTAGTATGTGACGTAGCCAAATCACTTCACAGATAGCTTCTCTTATAGAACTATACTCATTCTGTGGAATAGCGAGAAATGAAGTGTTGTTTCTTGCTTCCCCATGATATTAGTCCAGATCCCATATAGAATACAAAACCAGAAGTGGATTTTTTATCGTCAATATTTCGTGCATGATCTGAATCCGAATATCCAGTCAAGAAGAATTTTTCATTCTTCTTGTATTCTAGACCAAGATCCACTGATCCTTTGAGATATCTCAAAATGTGCCTTGCTACTTTGAAATGACAAACCTTGGGTTCCTTCATGATCCTGGATAGATAGCTTACTGCAAATCTGATATCTGGTCTAGTGTAGGTTAGGTAAATGAGACTCCCAATCAACTACCGATAGAGAGTGGTACTTACCTCAAGAGATGGATCTGAATGAGATAACTACAATCTATTCTCCATGGGTGTAGCAATTGGTGTGCAATCCATCATCCTAAATTTCTCGAGCGTTGTCTTGGTACATTTCATCTGAGAAACAAAAATTTGATTCTCTTTCTAGCCATACTTCCAATCCAAGACCATAATACATCATCCCGAGATTGGTCATGTCAAACGATTGATTAAGATCTTTCTTCGTTGAATCAATCATCCTCATTAAACTCATCGAAGTGATGAATAGATCATCGACATAGAAAATGACAATCAAAATATACCCCTTACTTTTTGAGGTAAAGATTGGGATCGTATTATTTCTAAAAATACATGTTATATGAGATGCTCATCAATCTTGATGTACCATGCCCGGGGTGCTTGTTTGAGGCCATACAAAGATTTCCTGAGTCTACATACCTTTACTTCTTGACCAGGTACTACATATCCCTCAGGTTGAGTCATGTAGACTTCTTCTTGTAAATCTCCATTTAAGAAGGCACTTTTTACATCCATCTGATGGACTTTCCAACCAAACTGTGCATCTAGAGAAAAGATCATTATGATTATTTTTTATCTTAACTATGGAAGAAAATGTCTCCTCGTAGTCTATGCCTTCTTTTTTTGCATACCCCTTTGCTACTAGTCTCACTTTATACTTGTCCACTGTCCCATCTACTTTGTACTTTGTTTTAAATATCCATCTGTATCCAATGGGTTTCTTTCTTGGTGGAAGATCGACAAGTTTCAAGTGTTATTCTTCATCACCGATTGATATTCGTAATCCATGACATCTTTCCAAGCTTTTGACCGTAGGTCTTCCCCGACCGTAGAGGGATCATCAAATTCAATAACTCTACTCATAAAAGCAAATTTAACTTCTTCTCTTTCTTTCTTTGAGTCCATGGTCCAGGGGTGGATGTATTCAATGGAGCATCCATTCTTGCATCTCATAATGTGTTAGTACACCACTTGGGCATACGTTGAACTGCTTCCCAAGGGTCGTGGTTCTATATGATCAACACCATCATCATTTTCATCTTCTAATGGAACATTAACTTCAACTTTTACAACTAGAGAAAATCTACATCTTGTGAGTCTAGAGGAGGAGACTCTTCTTCCTTCTTCTAAAAAAACTCAACATCTCTGTTGGTGTAGACTTTTCTGGTCTTAGGATCCATCAATCTATACCCAAGAGTCTCTTCACTATACCTAATGAAGATGATTTTCTGTGACTTCATGTCCAATTTCTTTATGTTCTACTTGGGTATGTGCATACTTGATTTGCACTGAATACTCTAAGGTGTGCAATAGATGGTTTCCATTTTGACCATGCTTCTTGTGGTGTTACTCCATCAAGAGAAACTATGGGCACTCTGTTCAAAAAATACACTGTTGTCTTTACTACTTCTACCCAGAATGTCTTTACAAGTCCAGAGTCATCAATCATGCATCACACCATTTCCATGATAGTATGATTTCTTCTCTTAATAACACCATTTTTTGTGGTGTGTGTGGAGGAGGCATTTGTCGATGAATACCATGAGTTTTTAGGTAGTATCTAAACTCATTACTAGTGAATTCCCCCCCTCAATCTGAGTGGAGAGTTCTGATGTGATGACTAGTTTCATTCTCACCTAATACTTTAAAATTATTGAAAGTTTCAAAAGCTTCACTTTTCTTGCGAAGACAAAAATTCCATATTTTCCTTAAATATTCATCAACACAACATAAAGTATTGAAATCTAGAATGACTTGGTTGCGTCGGACTGCAAAGATCGTTATGAACCAGATCAAGCTGACCATGAGCTCGATATGTACTCTTCTGGAATAAAGCTCTATGTTGTTTTCTTGCTAGACAGTGAGGACACTTGTTTGTATCCTTCTGAAGAGATGGTAGCCCATGTACCATATTACGTCGACAAAGTGTCTTGAGATACTTGAAACTTACATGACCAAGTCTCCGATGCCACAACTATGTTGAGGTATATTTCTTAGCCACAAGTTCTTGATCATCTTTGTGAAAAAAATCAAGTTGGAACATGCGTCCCACATTGGAGGCTTTTGCAACTATTTTTGAGCCTTGTGATTTATCTTGAATTAAACATGTTTTCTTTCCGAAATGATTATCAAAGTCAATTTTTAGGTTGTGATCAAGGAGTTGATTGACTAAAAGTAGATTCTTTGTCAACCCAAGGACATATAAGACATCTGAAAGTCTAATTGCGTGAACCAAGGAGTAGAGAAATGTTCCCAATCCCCTGAATTGTATATGAAGAATCATCTCCTAACGAAACATGATTTTTCGATGGTGTGTCCCTAATTGAAATAAACCAGTCTCTTTGGCTGGTCATGTGTCGAGTGGCCCCCGAATCAACATACCAAACATCACTAGATGATGTGGGTGGTTCACGTGATCAAGTAGTGAACAAGTAGCCTTCATTGTTTGACTATTCTTGTTGGTCAACAATATTTCCTTGCTGATGGGGTCTTCTTTTCTAGTTCCCCTTTTTCTACCCTTGATTATAGTTAGAATGTCCCTTATGAGGGAGGTCCAGAGTTTCTTGATGAAACTTTTTTGTAAGTATTATACCAACAATCTTGTAGGTTATGTCCTCTTTTACAGATTGGACATTACTTCTTTTATTGTCTATCCCTTGATACTCGATTTTGATTTTGGTACTTTTGATAGGAATTAGGTTTTCCTTTACCTTTCCTTTCCATTTTTGATTGAAGAAAGTTCCTATTCTTCTTCATCATCCTTATTTTGCATTGCTTCCTCTTGTTGTAGTAAGTTTACCAAGTTGTCAAAACTAACTGTCGTATCTGACAAGTTTAGTGTTGTTACAAAAATATGGTATGAAGAAGGGAGTGCTCTCAGAAAAATGGGAATGAGATCATCATCTTTGACTACTCCTAGGGCTAGAAGCGAAGCCCTCGATTCTATAACTCTTCTTAATAAAGCTTATATTTTTCATTTTTCTTGAACTTCAATGTGTGTAATTGACTCTACAAATTCAATATAACATTCTTTTTCTTGGCCTTGTATACTATGCTTAACTTATCCCACACTTCTTTGGCTTTTTTGGCAACTTGAATGTGAGGTTTCACATCATCAGACACTCCAAACAAGATGTTGAGTTTGGCCTTCTGATCTACTTTATCAAACTATCATTGTTGTGTTGTATCAGTAGTTGATCTTGTCAGAGTACCATTCATAGCAGGCCAGATCTCTTCAAACTCAAAGTTGTGTCTTAATTTTTATCTTCCTTGCAAGATAATTGTTTCCTCTGAGTAGTTGTGAATCTGGAAGAAAAAATTTGGGGGTATTAGTGCCCATTTTGTAGAGATCACTGACAGGGTTTGGCTCTTATCACTCTAGGTATAAGGTCTCCCAATCTATATACTATCAATCCGATATAAAAAACCTTTCTATAAATGCACCCTTCTGATATAATCAGTGGTATGTGGAAGAAGCTTGCCCTTTCTATATGCCCAACGGTACATGAAAGAATTCAATATGTGGTACTAAGATAGTATTGAAAGGGGTCTATGTCATTATTGACACCGGCTCAAAGAAATATCCTCATACACACTTGTAACTTCACTATATAATTGGATAATTTCTCAATCTGGATTTATGTCATGCAATCATTCACAGACGGATGGGATGGCTCATAATGTGTGCACTGTGACCTTATTACTCCCCATCAATTTATAGGGAAGATACCTGCAGAGATTGATGTTGTTGCAGCTATATTAGGCATTAAGTGCGGTAGTAGTCATGACGGCTTTACCTATAAGTGCTTCCCGCAGGCATCGTATATACCGAATCTGCTGCGATCGAGATCTAGGATCTCGTGAGTGTTACAAAACCAATTATTTACTATTTTTTATTATAATTATGCCAATTTCTGATCAGTTACAAAGTTTGTAGTTGACTTATGGTAACCTGTAAATTAGTACAATATATTGCAGCATGCAATTACATTCAAAAATTTATAAAAAAATTGAATGGCAGGAAAAAAAAATTGTTTTCGGGCCCTGGTGGCCTGTGGAGCCCAATACAGCTTGCTAAGCAAAAACCATAAAAAAATAGCTCAAAATGAATTTTTAGGTAGCCCTCCTTTGGGAAAATGTGCTCAGAATGCAAAAATATGCAGAGTGGAGAAAAAAATTTTCCCTAAAATAGGGTTTTTCTCGTTAAATTTAGTTAGTTATAACTAAATTTGAATTTTCTGCTAAAGTTAGCAGTTCCACTAAATTTTCTACCAAATTTGGTAGTGGGTGAGGGAGGGGGATTTGACCCCTTGACCTCTCTTGATGGGAAGTGTCTTACAAAAGTTATGCTAGCCACTTGGGCGGCTATGCTAAACAATTATATGTAAAGAGAAAAATGTAATTAAACACTTCCAAACTGTAAAACCATACATCTTCAAAAAACCACGGTTTTGGAAAGGTGATTTTGAGCAAAAATTTCAGTAAAGAGAAAAATGATATGTAGTTTTGGTGAGAATGAAGGCGGTTTTGGGTGTGTATGGCGCCTTAAATCATTTTTCTTCCTTCCTTTGAGCTTGTAATCTCTTCCTTGGTGATTTCTATCCTCAACCTTAATTGCAAAGAATAAAGGTGGTTTTGAGGAAAGATGATGGCGCTTTGAGGAATTTGATGATGGTATTGCATGAGATGGGGTTGGGAAGTTGCAGAGGCAACTCTCTCTCTCCTTTTCTTGCACAAGCTTCTCCAATGCTCCTCAAATTCTGCTGCAATCCTCCAATATCCTTCAACCTACTCTGAAACCAAATGTAATTTCACAAAATAGGGATGAAATCCTATAGATTTTATTAATGTGAAATCAATCCAAAATACAATGGAGTGCTGTAATTCTTATAGGAATTGAACAGCCATGTGCAGACAAAGAAATAAGTTGCACAGGTAAAACTAAACTCACAACTGCTTCCAATATTACATCCGAGAAGCACATAATTGTTATAACAATTATAACAATTATACATGTGAAAATAAAAGACAAATATGGTTGATAAAACTATATAACAAAATACAACAATAATATGGTTTATAATATAACCATATAACAACATTATTTAATTAATAACATTAATTAAAGAATTAATCATATAATGCATAATTAATTTATCCTAACAAGTTATTTGAGCAATCTACCCAAAGTAGTCTTCTAAATCAGGGAGATGGTAGAAAGAAATCCTGACATTTTTGGAAATGAAAACCTTGAGATCAAAGCAATACCACTTGTGAAAGAAATGAAAATTAAAAGTAGCAATGATCCTCTCAATATTTGGTGCGTCAAGGAAAGTCCTACAGGTGTAATTACCCAAGGTAATTGGGAATTGAATGATAGTTATCTTCTTGTCTTTGCAGGTTCTATGTAACATATCAAGTTGTTTGCAGATTTCAACAAGGGAAATCTTGTCACTACAAAACATTGGGAATTTGAGAGGTGCTCCCTCAAATCCTACTAGTCTGATGTAAGATAATTTTTTGAACTGAATGAAGTAGCGGCCATAAGTAGAGATCATCTTCTTAGCCTCATCAAAAAACTTTTTAGCTATGTTGCCCTCAAAATTTTGATAATATACATAGTGAAGGTATCATTGACCCTCCTAAAATGATGATTACTATTCTTTAGAGTCAATTGTGGGTAGTATTCATATATTGGAGCATCCTTTTTATCTTCATTAGGAGAAATACCCAACCATATTTTGTATGTTGCAATAGTATACATCAGGTAAGAAGTCATGTGAAAGGTTTTGGTCCTTTGCACATTAGCTAGTTGTTCACTGAGGTTGTCACAAATGATTTCCCCCCAATTTAGACTTTTCTTTCCTTCACAAATAATATTAAGATATGGGCACATCTAGAAATGGAACTCATTGGTTGAAGGAAGACCCATTATTCTAGCTAGAAGAGTGATGATATCTGAAATTTCTTCCTTGAAATCAATTCTATACATAGTCTTGGGAAACCTGGATGCTCCTTTCTTTGGGACTTTAAACCAATATTTGGCTACCATGTGCTTGTATTTCTCACTTTCTTGATCAAAAAGATACTAGGCTTGAGCCATAGTAAGAACATTTGAGCCTTCTACCACATGGATCCTAAAGGCAATGTTAATGCATCCAACATTCAATTTGGAAATTACCTGTCCTTGGGGATCTTTGATTTCCTTTATGTTTGGATCAAAATAGGATCCACAAGCCAAGACATTGTATGCACTTTGGACTAAAATTGGAAAGCCTCTAGCATGAGCTATTCCACAATCCTTGATGAGTTGGGCCATAGGGGTAGGATTATCATAGTTGATTCGTTCCCAAAAATCATTGAAGTCGAGATGTTGCACATTGATATATCCTATTTGGAGAGGTGCTCATGGCCTTTGAAATGGATCTTCATGATGGCAGACAAATTGAAAAACAAGAGCTCAAATAGAGAAAAAGGGAAGCTTGGAAAGAAGTTTTGTAAGAACAGACATTACAATAGGTCATAGGATAAAAAAATAGCTTTAAATTCTCACAGAAGGCCTCTAGAAACACCAATTTTGATTGCAGGATGAATGACGACCCTCACAAGAGTACAACATACTTGGAATTTTTTTAAATGGTCGATGGGTGATCTTTCTACGAGATAAAAATGGCTTTGGGAAATGTGGGAATAGGATGCGAGCTCTACTATAATTTCTTATGGTAAAAATGACAAGTCTACCCTATTATATATAAAATCCCATTTGGAAAGGGTCAGTGGAGTGCATTAAATGAAGGGCTCAATGCATTACAAAAATGGTGGTGTTCGTAACACAAGATGTCATCTCAGCCTTTAGAATTTGGGTATGGCTAAATAAAGGAGCATGAGGGGCCCATGGGACACTCATAATGCCAAGAGCCGACATCTCTACAACACAAAAGAAAATCATCGCAATGCGAAAGGGAGGGTTTGCGAGAGAAATGAGGTTCAAGATGCACTTGAGACATCCAGGACAAGAAAAGCCTAAAATTCCACACTACACCAATGTCTAATGGAAAGTGGGCAAGTTGGATAAGAGGCATCATCGGACATTGGGACACCGGTTCTCTGCCGGACCGAAATTCCACGACACAAAAGAGATTGAGAATATTTTGAAGGAAGGATTTCGGGCTAGCAAGGCTTGTGGATGCTGTGGAGATGCAGAGAAACTAACGAATGGGAGGAATGAGGGAAATGGGTTCACAAAAATAGTGATACTTCATAGAAAAAGAAATACTAGCTCATCGTGGCAAAGACGGTCCTATGTAGAACGAGGGCCTAAAATAACTAGGACATGCGGGTTATAAAAACCTAAAAAACCAACAAATCAAAAAAATACCCCAATGTTTGAAAATTGACTAACTGTTGAAACTATATTTCTCTCTAGACTTCACAAAGGCAAACAAAATACTTCATAAAGGCTAACTTACTCAAAATTTGAAAAATTGACAAAAACACACATGTTTGGGTAAGTGACAACACCCGATTACTTTGATATTATTTTATATATAGATTTCCATAGAGTAATTTTTTGAGTTCGAGGGCCTTGTTTCTTAAATAATAAGTTGTTTTTATTCAAATACATCACGTTATTTAATTAAACAAGACTCATCACCGAGACTTTGGTATCCTATTCAATATCTTATCGAACTCAATTGTTGAAATATTGTACACATTTATTATGATACTTCTTAAGGTTTTCAAATTATTATAAAATAAATTTGGGATCATTTCTATCACCATATTACAATCTAAAATCATTCTTAATTTTATACCAGAGTCAATTGAATTAGTAGGTAATAAATTGTACCACTCTCTAGCATCTTTCTTTAATGTATGTATAAACAGCTTTTACATAAACATCTTCAAAATCAACCTCATAATCATCCATGATATTTTGGAATAACTTCATATGTTGATCTCCACTAATAGAGTTGTTCCCTTGAAACTGATACAATCTATTTCTGATCCCATTTGGCACTTCATTACGATAACCTACCATACCATTAAAATATATTAGTTTGTATGTAGTGACCAAAAAGGAGTTACTGTGTGGTGGATTTGCAAATGGAGGATTAAAACCATGGGGAAGGGGAGGTCTTTAGGGAAGAGGATTATGTTCCACACATTTCAAAAGTCTTCGGGGATTTGGTTTCACACAAAACTCTATTTTCTTTGGTAAACAAATGTGGAAGTGAGGAATACCCTTCTTATTTGTAGGAACTAAACCTTCTTGAAACAAAGAATGCAAATATGCTTGAGGACTACATGTATTAGAATTACCATCCTGCTAGAGTAATCATCTATCAAAGGAGGATCAAATTTATATTTTTGAATACCCTTTCTTCCTAAACTTTGACCACCCACATGTTTCAAAAAAAAATCCTTCTTAAATCTGCACTTTTAATTCTAGGAGTAACCTTCTAGTGGGGTCCGATCGTAAACAAGATCTTTGTCCTTCAAGTTTTGTAAAGGGAATAGCTAATCTGCAAGGTGGATAGGATGAAACATTTGCACTAGTATAACAAATATTTTCTTTGAAATTTGGAGCTTCCACTAGGGCCTTGTACCTATATATATATAATAACTCAAAATGTTTAGAAAAACTACTTCACAAACGGGTAAGCAAAAACACTTTGTAAGTATTTTATGGTTTTGACAATAGCCTTATGTTATTACCAAATCACCGCACCCTCCAAATGGCGAGAATGTGAGTAGGATGTTTGGTGTGATTGAGTAATATGGGATCACCTCTCAAGCTGTGGGACTTGGGCTCAAGATGAACCTCGAAGAAGGTCGACTTTCTCTTTCTAAACTAAGTGATATACTACTCCTTGTGCAATAAAATGGTTATCTAAACCTATGATAACATTTTCATGGGATTTAGGGAAAGAGATTTGCAAAAATGAAACTATACTAGGGATGGTGATGCACCAAATAAAGGGTTTTTCTAGACTGAGGAAGGGTTAATTTGAAGAGGGTGTTATGCACCACAAGAAAACTTCACCTACTACAAATTGGAAAGGGTAAACATAATACCACAAACTAAAGAGCATGTGTTCCCTTTGTTAAAACTCAATCAGAAAAACAATATATCAGTCTTCCAATGAATAAGGATGAAATTAAGAAGGGTGAATAAACACCAAAACTTGACTGCATGCAAAACTCCACCACTTGATAATTACATAACTCCAAGAACCCGCAATAGAAACTTAAACTTGCACAATGTATATATAAGCATGAGAAAGGCACAAAGAAGTATGTGGAATGATGAAAAGGACTAATGGTAGTCACAAAACATACAATTTTATTACTTCAACAACAGTGTGCACAATGCATCATTACATTTAGAAGAGGTCTTGGTTTCCATTCTAGTATTGGAAAGGAGGCTTGAAATCTCCCCAATCCAAAATCTAATTTACTGAGAAGAGAGAGGATTCTTGAAAAATATGCACTTGTCTAAGATGTCTAACTTTTCCAACCCCTAGAATGAGCTTCCAACTTAAATTTATAGAAAACCCTATGAGAGAAGTGTTTAAGGTGAATCACAGCACCTGAATGTCTGACATGATGGGTTGAGACTCTAGGTGTGATTGCGTAGAACATGGAGCTTTTCCCAAGTGTGGGACCTTGTGAAAATGGAAAATCTCTCCGGATGAAGGCCGGTTCCTATTCCTCTATTCAAATGCACACGTAAAAATGCAGAGGGTTTACTCAAAACCTAAACTAACTTGCCAAGGAGACAGGGTAAGAAGATGCATAAAATAAAACCTAAACTACAAAGGTGATGCACCGAGGAATGAAGAACACCTGTCTTGCCAATAAACACAAACCATAAAAATGCAATGCAAGATCATGCACAGATAACCAGATTTACAGTGAAAGATCAAGAGGATGCAAATGAACACAGAGAGGGTTGAGAATCATCCACAGACATGCATTATTTTCTCCAAATATTGATACAACACACTACAAAATGCCAAGAGGCAAAGTTGCATTACAGTTTTTAATGGGAGGTTTGAACTCCAAAAATTCACCTCTTGAGAGAAAGAAGGGAGGGGAAAAAAAAGAATGTCAAACCTTTAGAAAGAAGCCCCTCCTTAAAATTTATAGGAAGAATGAGAGAGGGAAGAGAGAGGAAATCCAAATCTACCCCAACCACCTCCAGGTTGCATTTAATTTATCTCATTATGGTGGTAGGTGAGAACCCTAAAGAAACTTAAAAAGTGGAGAATTGTATTTTGCATTTTTAAGAACTTTTTCCCACCTAATTAAAGATTAGTTGGACATAGGACCTCGTAAGCTTTCCAAAAAGTCCAACCTTGTGTGAATCCGAGCTCCCTGTGAAAAGTTATGGCCATTTGAATATTTGGATCAGGGTCTGCTTCCTGTCAACGCTCAGAATGTTACGCCTCCTGAAGGTGTGCCATAGGCACATCCATATTCATGTCGACATACCCTTACGTGTGCCAAGGTGCAAATTCTTTCATGTCGACATTCTATGTCATGCGCCCTTTACGTGTGCCAAGGTGCAACTTCTGCCATGTCGACACTCTCCTACCTGCGCCAAGGGCGCATCCATTTTCGTGTTGACACCTTCTGTCGTGTGCCTCTTACCTGCACCAAGGGTGCATCCATTTTCTTGTCAACACCTTCTGTCATGCACCTCTTACCTATGCCAAGGGCACATCCATTTTGTGTCGACACCTTACATTGTCAGCGCTCTTACCTACGCCAAGGCGCGCATCCATTTCGTGTCGACACCTTCTTCTATCGTGCGCCTCTTACATGTGCCAAGGGCGCATCCATTTTCATGTCGACACCTTACTCATGCACCTCTTACTCTGCGCTAAGGGCGCATCCATTTCGTGTTGAAACCTTACGCCGTGCACCTCTTACATGCGCCAAGGGCGCATCCATTTTCATGTCGACACCTTCTCATGCATGCACCTCTTACCTGCGCCAGGGTGCATCCATTTTAATGTCAACACCTTCTCGTACATCGTGCGCCTCTTACTGCGCACCTAGGGCTTGTTGGTGATGCAATAAAAATTAGACTCTGAGTTTCTTTGATTTCCATATTCTTCTATTTGTCTATATCTACCCAAGGGGGAGATATTTACAACAATTTGGTGACTCAATGGGATCACCTTCCTGCTAGGTAGAAGATCAGTGGCCTTTTAGCAATCCATTGGGCATGGAGTCATAAGTAATAACCTGAAACCAACTTGATCTCTGATCCCGAGCCTGGTATTGCAACTCCTTCTTCGAGAGCATGCTGAACTATAGAAATTCAACCTGAGAGCAACAAAACTTGTGCCGAAGCACTTAGGGAAATTGAAACCTAACTACAACAAGACGATGTGCATACGCACTTAGAGGAATTTTAAACCTAGGCTAATATTTACAAGGGTAAACCTTTTCCTTTTAGTAGCAATGTTTAAGATAGATTCCGTTAACTGGAATTGGGAGTTCTTCTCCATCCAATGTAGACAATTGGAAGGCATTACTACTTTTTCATTACATGACCATATAGAGGCCACTCCAAATGGCATCAAACTTGGAATGCTTTCCTGGTTTTTCCCGATCTGCATCCCATTTCAGGACTAGGTCCCCTTCCTGGAAGGTCCTTGCTCTTTCCTTCTTATCAAACCATCTTTTTACTAAGGCCTGATCCTTCTCAATCGTCTGAACTGCATGCTCTCTGATTTCCTCCAATTCCATCAACTCTGCATACCTGGCCTCCATTGGTTTGAACTCAGACAACTCCAACTGCTTCATGAGCTCCAATGCTGGCAATTCTAATGATATAGGCAATACTGCCTCTTTCCCATAGACCAACTTGTAGGGAGAATTACCAGTAGACCTCTTTGGCATTATTCTATCAGCCCACAATGCTGATCTTAGCTTGGTATGCCATGTCCTTTGGTTTTCATCCAGAGTCCTTCTGATGATCCTTAGCAAATTCTTGTTCGTGGACTCTGCCTGTCCATTACCCTGCGGGTAATAATTTGAAGAGGTGCTCAAATAGATTCCATTCTTGACAGCCCATTCTATAATCTTGGAACCTATGAATGCTAATGCATTGTCTGATATGATAGTGGCCGACACACCAAACCTGGTCACTATTCCTTCATAAAAGTCTAGTATGTTAGACTCATTTGCTTCTTTGAGCGCTACTGCTTCGGTCCACTTGGTGAAATAGTCCATTGCCGTGAGAATCCACTTGTGGCCTTGGCTTGAGTTAGGATTTATGACCCCAATGAAGTCCAATCCCCATTGCATAAATGGTTGGTCAACCAAAATTGGGTGCAATGGAAGTCTTTGCTAGTCTTTCTTTTCCTGTGAAGAGTGCACATTTCTTGCACTTTCTTATCCATGTATAGCGATCCATCGAACACTCGTCGGCCAATAATATCCTGCCTTCATTATCTTGAGAGTCACATTACTCGTGGGGTGAAATGTCCTCCAAATCTCCATCATGAAAATCTTGTAACACCCTCTCAATTTGACCCGTCCCAATGCACCTCAATAAAACTCCATTGATGTCCTTTTAAACAAAACACCATCAACAAGCACATATTGAATGGCTTGTAATCTGAAGTATCTCCTCTTTGCTTTGCTCATTTACGGAGGGCATAGGCACATCAGTAGGAAGTTTATCATACTCGAGTCCAACAAGGAGTAGGCACATCATCATTTTCTGTTCTTGACCACCTGTACTAAGACAGGTCTCTTTTTCATCACTGCTTCAACTTGTTGACTCAAGGCTAGTTGTTTGCATAGTCCCTTCCCACGTACTAGTTTGGTGACCTTGATCTCGATGTCATATTCCATGACACGAGTTATCCATCCTGCACGTTTCTCATTCAAATCTTTGTTTAGAAGGAATTCCTTGACTCCCGCATGAGAGACTAATAATTGGATCTTGTTGTTTGAGACTAGGTTCTTGAATTTCTTTAAACTCCCGATCACTAAAAGGACATGCTTTTCAATGAAAGAGTACCTAGTTTCGTATTCCTCTAAGCCTTGACTGAAGAATGTAATTGGTTGTTCTAATCCTTCTTTGTTTTGTTGTGCCAGGATTACAGAAATTGTGTCTCCACCACCAAAGGCATATAACATGAAATCCTTGGAGAATTCTGGATTGACGAGAGTTGGAGCTTGACATATAGCCTCTTTTATTGCCTCAAAACTCGCCTTGCCTTCAAATGTCCACTTAAATGCCATGCTCTTCTTCAACATCAGTTTTATTGGCTTTACGAGAGTTGCAAAGTTTGGAACAAACCTGCGGACAAAATTGATCCTTCCTAAGAAGCTTTGAAGAGCCTTCTTATGACTTGGCAATGTAACGCTCGAATTGCTTCAACTCTTTCTAGGTCAATCATCAATCCCTCCTTTGAAACAATATGGCCTAGAAGTTTTCCTTCGTGAGCCAGGAATATGCATTTTTTGGGATTCAATGATACCCCAAATCTTCTACACCTCTGAAATACCTGCCTCAGATGAAAGAGGTGATCCACTGCATTTTTGGAGAATACAGTGATGTCATCAAGATATATCAGAACTATTTTATTGATCAACCCCTTGAATGCCATATCCATTTCCCTTTGGAAAGTGGCTCCAGCATTTGATAGGCCAAATGGCATCTTCTTGTAGGCATATGTGCCCCATTTTGTGGTGAAATCCGTCTTGAACTAGTCATCTTCCTTCACCATTACCTGATTATACCCTGAGTAGCCATCTAAGAGAGAGAATCTCTCCGAACCGGATACCACTTGCAATATTTGTTCCATTGAAGGAAGTGGGTAATGGTCTTTAAGAGATGCCCTGTTGAGGTCTCGGAAGTCTACACACAGCCTGATTTCTCCGCTCTTCTTCCTGACCGGAACCAAGTTGGCAACCCAGCTTGAGTGCTTGATCGGGAATATAATGCTTGCCTCTATTAACTTGTTTAGCTCTTTCTTCATTAGAGGCTCAATGTGAGGGTTGACTGGTCTCTGCTTCTACCTGATGGGTTTAGCATCTGGATCCAATTCTATGGTATGTTGTGCCAACTTCGGATTGAAACCTCTCAAGTCTTCATAGCTCCAAGCGAAGGCATCTGGAAATTCTTGGCAAAGTTGTATGAAATCTTATTTCTCTTGCCCAGTGGCCGCTTTGCCAATTTGAAGTGTTCTCGCCTTCCCAACCGGAATTGGCTCACGAATCTTCTCTCTTGACTTTGTATGTTAGCATTTTCCTTACTGAATGGTCGTTAGGGTTGAAGATAGACTCCAATGTTACTAAACCCTTCGGAAGCTTTTTGTCTGCCATCGCACTACTTGATCCCCATACTTCTGCTCTAATATGTCTGATTCCTAGCTGAGAATTCAGCCTCTTCTTGTAAGAAATTGATGATTTGTTGATCATTCTCAAACACCTGCCAGCTTGTGTTATTATCTAGAATCTGCTGGCCTCACAATCACATGGATATGTGGCTGTGTTTTTCCCTTTTGATGTTGTCAACCACATCAAACATTGCTCCAACAACTGCAATCCTATCCACGGCTTCATTTTTCTTCCTAGGTATGGACACGATGTTGAAAGCTTTGAAATCATCAATGAGGTCCCATACCCTATTCTTGTAGTTCTTTAACAAGTTCATTCTTTGTAACATGTTGTCCCCTGACTTGATTGATGATCACCTCACTATCCCCAAACACTGCAAGTTCTTTATGCCCTTTTTCCTAGCCCAATGAAGTCCATGAATCAAGGCCTCATATTCAACTGTGTTGTTTGAACAAGAAAACTGGAAATGAAAATCTGAATAATATTTGATGCCTTGAGGTGAAACAAGCATAGCTCCTCCTCCTGCACCTTGCCTACTCCTTGATCCATCGAAAAATAATTTCCATACCTCATTGTCATCCTTATGGTTTTGTTTGGTGATGCTAGGAATAGGCTGGTTTTCTTCATGTATGCAATAGACTCCTAGCTCGATTCTTCTACTTCTTGGTAGGGATCAAAAGCATGTATCTTTCTTGCCCATTCGTCAAGAGTTAAATTTGGGATGCTTCCAACTTTGGTGTCATCTTCATCATGCTTTGATAATCCTCTTGATCAAATGCTAAACAGGTTGGCATTGATTTGGCTTGGAGTATGAGGCTCAATATGAAAGTTTGCAATTGGCTCGAGATCTGATTTTGACCTTAGTACCATATCTTGTTCTAAACAACATGTGTGACCAATCAGCAGATAAGTAGCCTCCAATTCTAGCTATGAAATCCCTTGATAAGCATAGGGCAAATAGTGGTGGCAAATCTATCACTGACACATCTTAAAAGCGGTAACATTGGGGCATGCATACAAGGTAAGATTCAAACTTTTAATCACTCCCACCATTGCTACTGCTGTCCCATCCAATTGCACTACCTCCTTTGATATTACTTCATATTGGAGACCCAGCTGATCAGCTATTTGCTTAGGCATGACCAGAACTACTTGTCCTGGAATCAATCATGCAATTTTGTACTAGTTTATCCTCAATGATTAATGAAACATAGAATGGAGGGGGCTTGACACTTTACCTTGTTGTCCTCCATGATTCCTTTCGGGATGAACAACATTTTGAGGACACCTTCTATCATGCGCCTCTTACACTGTGCGGCGCATCCATTTCGTGTTGACACCTTACGCCGTGCGCCTCTTACTGCACTCAGGGCGCATCCATTTTCGTGTCGACACCTTCTATCGTGCACCTCTTACTGCGCCAAGGGCGCATCCATTTGTGTCGACACCTTCGCGTGCGCCTCTTACTGTGCCCGAAGGGCACATCCATTTCTTGTCGACACCTTCTATCGTGCACCTCTTACTGCGCCTAGGGCTGTTGGTGGTACGCAATAAAAATCAGGCTCGAGTTTCTTTGATTTCCATATTATTCATTTGTCTATATCTACCTGTGGGGAGATATTTACAACAAGAAGAGAGGAGAAATCATAAATCCTTGGCCTAAAATGAAGGCACATGATGGCCTACATTAATTGCATCACTTAAGAACATTCCATCATGCTTGATAAATTAAAAATTTGAACTTATCCTCCATTTAATAAAAATAGTATTTAAAATAATAAAGATATTATTTATTAAAATATTTTAATAAAAATAAAAAAACATTAATTGGAACCCCTAATTTCCGGTTGGTGTTTTGAAGGAACCTTAATGCTAACTTGATCAACCACTCACCATCCTATCATGTTTACATGACAGAGTTGACTACCTTGTGTTTTTGCCTTGGCAAGATCCAATTATCAATGACATGGCCAAAAAATCAAACGAATCTCCTTTCACGAGATCATTCTTTCTTTTGTCTCACTATCCATGTGACGAGCTCTCAATGGCTTGACTGACACTACATTTTTCCGGTTATCTCACTTAGAGCTTGGCTAACCGAGCTGCCTAGAGATCGTCAAACATCTCAAATATACATTGGCTCCCATCATGCCCAACTTGTGAAATTTTAATTTGATTTCAACCCATCGAGCCAACTCTATTTAACTCACCATCTTCATGCCATTTGAAAGGATCACTCAATGTTACCATTATGAGTATGAAATCATCCTCCAAAATGACATTCCACATGATGAGATCTTTCACCACGCCTCGACCATGTTCATGTATAGGTCGAGTCAAAATGATCCACAAGCCTCTATAATGTTAATTATACTTGCTCAAATGATTCAATCATAAAGCCAAGCTATCAACCTCAAATCTCAACTCCGTTGATGGTATTTAGATCCTCTACTATGTTGGGACAAGTTAATTCGTACAATAGGTGCAACGTATTTACATAGCGCACTTTGAACTTTTATTTCTCGATGAACATGGAGTTGTTTATTTAGCTCAATCCATGAGATAATATGCCTAACCTCCCATACTTGATATCTTCACATATGAATGGTTCAACATTCTTCTCCCCCTCAATCATCATTCTTGACTCACCTAAGTTCACTTCACCAACTCCAAAGACTTACCTCACTGTATGCTCGGTGAGTAGTTTTCTCCATGTGGCACCTTCATATAAGCTTAATGCCTAATTACTTGGCACGTTTCACATTGAAAATCATTACAACCATTGTCTCAACCACTTTTTTGACTTCACCGAATTACCCACCAAACACCTCGGAACCATCATGCCACATACTCCACCAAATGTGTTGGCTCCTGACTCGGCCAACTCGGAGATGAAACCCTATTTACCCGAATTATTTTCCCACATTGACTCTTATAGCTTGGGATCTCGGACAACTGTTTATCCCACATTATGTTACGCACCTTGGATTCCATTATAAAATAACTCGACAATCTAAATTAGTGGGCTTCAAGATTTTGAGGTCACTTTTCCTTACCACCAACTCGGATAATTAGTCTCTAATTTCCGTGATTCCAACGAGCCTAGAAATTTTACCTTGGCTTTCCACTACCAAAATCATGAACTAGCTCCAACTCGAACATCTCCCACCAATACGACTTCATATTCCCTTTGAGTTAGGATTTTTGAGCTTTGAACTTAGCCCCATGTGAGCCTAAAATCATCTCTCCTGCCTACGTCAAGCTCCCACATTGATTCCGGTGGACCTTGAATCGAGAGACCTATGTGAAAATTTATCATCTCCTCATTGATTCTTCTCACCATGCATCGATGAATCTGCAGATCTCGGTCTCTGCCTAACTTCTTTTCAAGAGCTCATCCACCTCCTCCACGAGCATGTGAGCTCTTTACATCAAGTTGTTTCTTAGCGCTAAGTTGACCTTTCATGCATTGTGTCACCGATTGGCATCCTCCTCTGTTGAATCACAACTCACTTCATTTTTTTCACTAACTTGCTCGAATCACCATGGTCATTCTCTTTAGCTCGATCGTTGAGCTCTCCATTACACATCAACCCATGAGTTATTACCTCACCTCCTTGCTTTACGTTGAAACATGTCAAACTACCAGTCTATTTATTTTGGCTTGCTTCATTTCTAAGTCGACCCTTCAAACATATAATGAGCTTGTGTTCTCCTTCAAGCATTGGTTATTTATTCAAATGGTGAGTTGAGTTGAGTTTCACCGACACGAATCTCATCGTGAATTCTCTAAAATTTTGTGTTGAGCTCTCATTCATCTCCACGAGCCATGATTTGAACTATTGATGTCAAGCTAGCTCATGTCCATTGTGAGAAAACCACCTGATAGCACCATGCTTGTTTGATTGCCCAAATTCTATAGTGATACACCAATTTGATGAATCTGTTGAGATGTGAGTTGAGCCTACACATGTATGTAACTTGATTGTTTGTGCTTCACTTGTTCACTACAATTTTTCTCCTATGGCTGATAAATCATCATGAACACATGTCACCTACGTATTTTATGACCCCACATGTTTGATCCAATACTTGATCCATCAAGTTTCTTCCTCGGTGAATCATTCCCTTGTGCTTAAGCGACTCAACATTGAGCTCGAGGTTGAGCTCACCCATGACCACCGAGCCACCTCCAAGCTATGAGCTCATCAAATTCTCAAGAAAAGTCAACCTCGAACTCAACCTCCTAAAACTCATTGACTTGTTAATTGATGTGCATGGTCCAATGTTTAATCCTAAAGTCATCCTACATGTTAGATCAATTCAAACTTGCTCCCAAGACCGGGCCGGATCATAGGATCCTTGGAGCTTCAAACTTGAGCTTGATTCCATTTTATTTGTTGAGCATTAGCTCACCTCATTAATCTTTCATGATTCACATGGCCGTAAGTTACTTGGGTATCATGGTAATGTATCCTCACCCATGATATCATCTATCTACCAATCGATCCATTCTTTGAATTCCCTTGTTTTGATGGACTTGTCTATTTTTCATTGGCTCTAATTTGAGCCTATAATTTCGATGCAACCCAAACTATGCCTCACCTAATGAGCTCAACTCATTGTTGCAACATCAGGTGAGCCTCTGGTTCTCTTTAACGACTCCTTCCCAAGGTTTACTGAGTTCCTTATGTGCCTCCATGAGCTTATTAGACTCCGGAGAGCTCGTCACTCCATGTGTGTATTATCAAATGACATCTTATCTTGTAACTAAACTAACTCCATCGATCTTAAGCATCCTGTGGTTAGCTTGAACTGAAAATAAATGGGCTCCACGAGACTCATTCAAACTAAGTTCACTATCTAATCTTATAGCTCATAATCTCGGGCTCCACTACTGAGCCATTCCAAAAATCATTAGGATACCATTATTTACCATGCATAATCTCATGGTTTAGTTTCTTAATGAAATAATTCCTTCGTGGATCCACTCGGGCCTTCCAAATTATGAAGTGTCTTTTGCGTCGATTTCGGCTCAGCGATTTATCCCTTAACTCAACCCCTAATGTGAATCCTCTCATAATATTATTTTTCTCTGATAAGTGACTTTCTTAGGATATTTCTTGAAACTAGAGGGTAATGTAAGTACAACAAGACCCTTTAAACATAATTTACATATTTTGATCATTTCTGCATGAATCATTTGAGAGTGATCCTCTCAAATATCAATTTCCTTTCTCTAAGTAAACCCTGAGATTTGAAAACCCATGAAAGGAAAAATAGTTAAATATGTTCCTGGATCCTCCTAGAACATCGTAAATGTTCTCAAATCAAAAAACCTTTCATGTAGACCCCTAATTACTTTGGTGAAGACCTAGAATTCAACAAGACCCCGTTGTCCAATTTTTCCATGTGTGTAAAATTAGATAACATTTTTGGCGACCTCTTAGGGATGATTGTCTATTAAGCATGATTCCAATAGCCTTAAGTCATCCATTTTTCATGGAGTCAATATTGGAATACCAAAGATTATTTGATCTTCTATGATACATGATCTTAAACTCTATATCAATGATAGGCATGGAAAATATATTGACACCAACAAATTCTTGACACTTATAGGGAAATGTGGAATTTAGGATAAAAAATCTGAGGATTTAGAAATATCATAAACTCTCTTTGAAACCATGAACCTTATCCTCCTTGAAAACCTCCAATGATGATACAGTATGTAGAAAAATAAAAAACACAACAAGGAAAGCAAAACGAACAACAACGCACAACAATGTGTAAAAAGAACTTGGAGGAAAACACCTAACTAAATTGTACAAGGGGTGGAATGATCTCAAAAGATAAGCTTTGAGATGTATCCCATTCACATAAATGATAATTTCTTCTTTATTGAGCTTGGATAGATGAAATAAATTCACCTCTTTGCAACTTGTGATGACATATGGCCCACTCTAGAGAGTGTAAAAATTGGCTTGTTTTCTTTGTTTGGCTCTATCTTCATCCCATTTGAGAACTAAATCTCCCTCTTGAAAATTCCTTTCAGATGCCTTCTTGTCAAAATATTTCTTAACTTGATCCTGATGTTTCTCTAAAGTCTTCATAGCCTTGTTTCATACTTCTTCCAACTCCATGAGTTCAACAAACCTGACTATCAGAGGATCGTTCTCCATAACCTCAAGCTGATGAGCTAACTCCAAAGAAGGTAACTCCAAGGAGAGCATAATTTTTTATTCTCTTCCATATATAAACATGAAAGGATAATTTTTGATGGCCCTTTTAGGTGTGATCTGATCTTCCCATAAAGTAGTTTTAAGTTGTGTGTGCCAAGTCCTCCTGTTAGTCTCCATTGTGTGCTTGATAATCCTTGTGAGGTTTTTGTTGCTAGACTCAGCCAATCCATTTCCTTACGGATAGTAATTGGATGAAGTCTTGAGGTAGACCCCATTCTTAACAACCCATTCACTCAACTTTAGACCAAGAAAATCCATTGCATTTTCTGAAATAATTGTAAATGGAACACCAAACCTTGTCATTATACCTTCTAAGAAATCAAGAACTACCTTCTCATTGCTCTCCTTCAATGCTACTACTTCTGTCCATCAAGTAAAATAGTCTATTGCAGTAAGGACCCATTTATGTCCATCATTGGATGGAGGATTAATCATTCCAATGAAATCCAACCCCCATTGAATAAAGGTTGGTCCACTTGAATTGGATGTAGTGAAAGAGCTGTCAACTTCCGCTTCCCGGGAAAAAGTCACACTCCTTATAGTTCCTTACCCATAGATGGGCATATTTGAAAAATACAACTAATAGTAACCAGCTTGTATGATCTTGGTAGTAGTTTTCATGCAGAATAATGCCCTCCAGATAGGCCATTGTGAAACTCTTCTAGTATCTTACTTACCTGTTCCAATCCCATGGACCAAAGGAGAACACCATTCAAATCCCTTAAAAGAGAACGTTATCTACTATAACATATGGAATAGACTAAAGATAGAAATTTCATATTTGAATTTTATCCATATTTATGGAATATACTCCTGAGAAAAGGAAACTCTTCATTTTGGATAACAAGTCAGCCTGATCATCACCTTCATCAATTTTTAGGAGTGTCACATCCTCATCACCTTTTGATTCCATGTCTACAACATTTTTTTGACACAAACCTTTACCAATGAAAATCTTGGTAACTTTCATATATACGTCATACTCCATTACCTTTGTGATCCATCTAGCACGCTTTTTTCATCTCTTTGTTTAGAAAAATTCCTTAACACCAAGATGAGACACTATCGGATGAATTTTTTTGTTGAAAACATGTCCTTGAATTTCTTCAAATCTCAAATAACTACAAAGAATTTATTTTTAATGAATTAAGACTTAAGATCATAGTATTTGAGGGATTAACTTAAGAAAGCAATTAGTTGTTCCATTAGATCATCATTTCTTGGGTGAGGATACCTAAAATGCTCTCTTGACTCTAAAAGTATAAATAATAAAATCATTATCAAAATTAGGGTTCACCAGCGTGGGACCTTGAGAAATGGTCATTTTGATGGTTTCAAAGCTCCCCCTTCCTTCATTTGTCCATGAGAATGGAATATTTTTCTTCAACATGGTTTTTAGTGGTTTAGCCAATGTTGTGAATTGAGGGATGAATCTCCGCACAAAATTTATGGTTCCCAAAAAACTCTGGAGACCCTTCTTATGACTTGGGAGAGATAAGGACATAATCAAATGATTCCTTGCTAGATCGATTGACAGTCCTTCTGCTGAAAAAGCATTCCCAACAACTTCCCCTTGTGCGATGCAATAATATGTTTCTTAGGATTAAGTGAAACCCCAATATCCTTACACCTTCAAAACCCTTTCTTAGATGCGTGATGTGGTCTTTTGCATGCTTAGAGTACACAATTATATCATCAAGGTAAACCAAAATGATATAGTTGATTATTCCCTTAAATTCCATGTCCATGGCTCTTTGGAAAGTATCCCCGACATTAGACAATCTGAATGGAATTTTTTGTAAGCATGTGTGCCCCACTTGGTAGTGAAAGCCATTTTGAATTGATCACTTCTTGGACTAGAATTTTATTGTAACCCAAATATCCATCGACCAAAGAAACTCTTTGAGATCTTTCCATTGTTTTAAGAATTTTCTCCATTAATGGAAGAGGATAATGGTCTTTCAATGACGCATGGTTCAAATCCCTAAATTCCACACATAACCAAATCTCTCCATTCTTCTTTCTTACAGGACCAGATTGGCTACCCAAGATGAATGCTTGATAGGAAAAATTATACAGGCATCAATGAGTTTAATTAGATCCTTTCTCATTAGCGGCTCAATTTTGGGATTAATTTTCCTCTGGATCTCATGAATTGGCTTGGCATGAGGATCCAGTTAAATGGTATGTTGTGCTACACCTAGATCAAAACCACGCAGTATTTCTAGCTCCATGAAAAAAATGTTGTGATACTCTTGAAAATTTTTGATAAAAGCTTATTTTTCTTCGGGAGTGAATACTTTGCCTCTCTTTAGAAACTATTCATTTGACCTTGACTTCGTCAAAGTCTTTTTATTTGACCACCATCTTAGAAATTTTTCTATTGGTTTGATCATCCGAATTGAAAATGGATTCGAGTAACTAAACCTTTTGGTAGCCATTTTTTTTCAATTGTATGATTTGATCACCATATGATTCTTGCAACTTATCTTTATTTTTTGCAGCAAACTCTGCCTCTTCTTGTAGGAAAAGGAAAAATTTTCTATCACTATTAAACACTTTCCATCTACTCCTATTATCAGGAACTACGGGTCGAACCACCATTTTGACAAATTTCTACCATTCTTTCATGATATCAATAGGTATTTCGTATTGCAAGCCAATTGTAGCAAGCTTATCATCTTCTTGATTATGATTTCTAAGAACTGTATGGATCCCAAAAGCTTCAAAATATTCAATCAAATCCCATACTCGATTCTTGTATAATCTTAAAAGATCATTTTTGGATGCACTGTGTGCCATCACTTGATGAAAAAATAACTCATTGTCTCCAAAAACATGCAGGGCTTTGATTCCCTTCTTTTGGGCTAGCTGAATTCCTTGCACAAGGGCCTCGTATTCAACAACATTGTTAGTACAACTGAATTACAACTGGAAAGATGAAAAGTACTTATCTCCTTCTGGAGAAATTAGCATGACACCAACACTAGATCCATTCTTACTCCTCGAGCCATCGAAAAAAATTTCCACAATCCTTCGAATTTCTATGTTTTGACAAGTTGTGGTATGATCATACCTTCTTCATGAATGCAGTATGTACCCAATCTGTCTCTTCCAAAAGTAGAAAACTAGCTTCTTCCTCTTCCAACACATCAGTGTAGGGATCATACTGATGATCTCCACTCACTTCATCCAGCACAGTATCGGGACTTCTTCCACAAGAGTGGTTGGTTCATGATCAACATATTCTTCTTCTGGATCACCAATGGTATAATTCCCATTTATAGGACTAGCAGTGTAGGGTTCTACATGATTATGGTAGATTGGTTCTGCCATTATAGTCACTTTGGTTATGTATTGATTCCTAAGGATCATATGTGACCAATCAACCGATAGATAACCACCCATCTTTGCAGTGAAATATCATGATAGGAAAATGGGAAAAGAGGAGGGAGGTCAATGATCGATATGTCTTCGATGAATGAAAAATTTGGCATGTATGGATGGTAAGTTAAATTCCTTTGATCTCTCAAATGGTTTTAACAGATGTTTTATCCAAGTGAATAACTCCTCTTATAACCAATGTATAGTCTATGCCTAGTACATTTGTAATTTGTTTGGGCATGAGCACTACGGCACCAAAATCGATCATGTAATTGTGTACCAGGTGGTCACCAATGATTAGATAAATATAGAATGGTGGTGGTTTGGTTTCTTTAGGAATATGTTTCCCTTCCTGTTGACACAAATTCATAGTAGTTGTTGCCCCATGACCCGATGATTTTTGGTTGTACCAAAACTTTTTAGAGCCTCTTGCAACAAGTTTCTTTGAGAAGGAATTGAGAGTGCGTCCCACATGGTAACACTCAGGTTGGTCTTCTTCATTTGTTCTACAATACTAAAGGGAATTTCTCCTACTTTTCTAACATTTCTTTGGGTGTTAGAATCCTCTTTTGGAAATTGCTTGTTGGGTACTTGTGATGCCTGAAGAACCTTCTTTCCTTGCAGCTTGGCTAGCATGTGTTTCAGTGGTTTCTTTCCCACATATTTATAAACCACTACTTGTGGCTGAGGCTATGAAGTGGATGCTTGATCATATTTGGAAGGTTGATATTCCATTGCTCTCTTTTTAGAATGAATGTTTTCTACCACTAATGAGGAATTTGTATTCAACCCGCAAAAATATTTTTCTTGCCAATTTAGCAAAGTGGTTTCTTCAGGTGTTTGAAGATGATCTGTTATTTCATGCGTAGATGAATTTTTGTTGGCTCTAGATGAGCTAGCAATAAGAGGGTTCTGAAATTTCAAAGGCTTAACATTTCAACTTGATTTATAGATTAATTTTATGGTTAACTATTCCCCTGAAAAGAAGGATGGTTATTATGGTACTTGCTGATTTTGTGGCTGGTATGGACAGTTGTATTGAAAATTTTACCTCTTGATTAAAAAAATCTCGTTACAAAAATTTTGCAGCGGTGACTTGACTTCAAATAGGTCATTTGAAGAGGAAGGGGTAGACCGAGTTGGTTTCTTAGAGGCTACTGGAATAGGAGCAATGGTAGGATAATTATTTGTAAGATCCAGAGACAATGGCATTGGCGGTCATGGAGCTATCTTTCCATCCTAGATTAAGGAATTCTCCACTCTTATGGAAACTTCGTAGGCATCAAGTAGTGTAGTACCTCCCATGGACTGGATCATGATAGCTACATCATTATTCAAGGCTCGTAAATAGTACATGAATTCATTATTTGGAGAAGGATTTATGAGTGCTAGAATCCTATTCCAAATCCTTTAGAATTGAAAATTTAAATTGTTCATTTATTCTTGGGGAGATCTCTTTGTGGCAGTGAGTTGTTCCAAGAGTGACAGGTGATCATTCCTATCTTCAAACTATTTGCAGAGCTTCTCCCCTAACTCATCCCAAGTGGTAATAGTTCTAGCCCCTAACCCACGAAACCACTAAATAGTTTTTCCTTGAAGGAAGTAGCCAGGACTCTAACCACAACATTTTCCTCCATGATATTATGTACTGTAAAAATTCTTGTTACATCAATAATATGTTCCACTAGAGTAACATGAGTTTCCCCTATGTATAAGGGTAAACTTTTGAGTGCCGCGGTAGGTATACGGTCATGTTGTGCCAATAGAAGAGGACTTCTCTCATTGAAAGGGGGAAAAACTTGGTTCCTCACCATAGAAATGAGAGGTTGATTGTTCCTATGTGGAGGAAAAATTCCATAAGGAGGAGTTAAATGACCCCTATGAGGTTTTTCTGCAACAGGTGATGTTGAGATGCCTCTTCTCCTTCTCCTTGGAGGAGACAAAGATAGTTTGATATGCTAATAATTTCCTTGCTTTAAATAATCTCTTTTCTAAATTATTTACATAAGTTAACACACTGAGATTTGAAATCCAAAGATATAGATTCGCTAGGTACTTTGACTTGTGCAAGTGAAAAGAGAAGTACCAAATCTTCCTCCCGCGGAGTGCTAAAAATTTTATCGCCAAATCACTACACCCTCTCGAATGGTCGAATGTGAGCAGCGTATTCAATGTGATTGGGTAACATGGGATCACCTCTCTAGGTGTGGTACTTTTGGATTGAGGTGAACCTCTCGAGAAGGTTAGATTCCTCTTCCTAAACTAAGTGTTATACTACTCCTAGTGCAATAAAATGGTTATCTACACCTATGCTAACATTTTCATGGGATTTAGGGAAATATATTTGCAATAAATGAAACTATACTAGAGATTATGATATACCAAATAAAGAGTGTTACTAGACTCGGGAAGGGTTAATTTTAATAGGGTGTTGTGCACCACAAGAAAACTTCACCTACTACAACTTGGAAAGGGTAAACATAATACCAAAAACTAAAGAGCATGTGTTCCCTTTGTTAAAAATCAATCAGACAAAAATATATCAGTATTCTAGTGAAGAAGGATGAAATTAAGAAGGGTAAATAAACACCACAACTTGACTACATGCGAACTCCACCACTTGATAAGCACAAAACTCTAAGAACCTGTAATAGAAACTTAAACTTGCACAATGTATCTGTAAGCACGAGAAAGGCACAAAGAAGTATGTGGAATGATGAAAAGAACTAATGGTAGTCACAAAACATAAAATTTTATTACTTCAATAGCATGCACAATGCATCATTACATTCAGAAGAGGTATTGTTTTTCATTATAGTATTGGAAAGGAGGCTTTAAATTTCCCCAATCCATAAATCTAATTTACAAGAGAGAGGATTCTTGAAAAATATGCACTTGTCTAAGATGTCTAACTTGTCCAACCCCTAGAATGAGCTTCCAACTTACATTTATAGAAAACCCTATGAGAGAAGAGAGGAGAAATCATAAATTCTTGGCCTAAAATGAAGGCACATGATGGCCTACATTAATTGCATCACTTAAGAACATTCCATCATGCTTAATAAATTAAAAATTTGAACTTATCCTCCATTTAATAAAAATAATATTTTTGATAAAATATTTAAATAATAAAAATATTATTTATTAAAATATTTTAATAAAAATAAAAATTTATTAAGTGGGACCCCTAAGGTCCAGTTGGTGTTTTGAAGGGACCTTAATGCTAACTTGGTCAGCCAGCTCACCATCCTCTCATGTTTACGTGACCGAGTTGACCGCCTTGTGTTTTTTGGCAAGCTCCAATTGTCGATGACTTGGCTAACAACTCAAATGACTCTCCTTTCACGAGCTCATTCTTTCTTTCAGCTCACTATCCATGTGACGAGCTCTCAACAGCTCGATTGACACTCCATTTTCCTAGTGAGATCGCTCATAACTCGGATAAGTGAGTTTCCTAGAGATCGTCGAACATCTCAAATATACATTGGCTCCCATCATGCCCAACTTGTGCAATTTTAATTTGACTTCAACCCATCGAGCCAACTCCATTTTAATTTCCATCTTCACATCATTTTAAAAATCACTCAATGTTATCATTCTCGAGCATAAAATCTTCCTCCAAAATGACATTCCACATGACAAGATCTTTCACCACGCCTCGACCATGTTCATGTATAGGTCAAGTCAAAATAATCCAAAATCCTCTGCAATGTTTGTTATACTCACTCGAATGATTTAGTTTTCGATCCTAGCTATTAAGCTTGCCCCTCAACTTGCCAAATCCTTTGATGGTATTTGGATCCTCTGCTATGTTGGGATGAGTTGAATCCTGCAGATGGGTGTGACGTGTTTACATAGCTCGCTCTGAGATTTTCTTTCTCGACGAACATGGAGTTGTTTACTTAGCTCGATCCATGAGCTAATACGCCTAACCTCCCATACTCGAGCTCTTTTTATATACATATTTTAATGTTCTTCTTCCCCCTCTAAATCATCATTCTTGGCTCACTAATTTCATTCACCGACTCCTTTTTATATACATAGTTTAACGTTATTCTTCCCCCCTCTAAATCATCATTCTTGACTCAATCTAATTTCATTCACTGACTCTGAAGAGTTACCCTGCCTGTTAGCTCGGTGAGAAGTTTTCTCCATGCGGCACCTTTGTATAAGCTTAACACCTAATTACTCGGAAATTTTTACATTAAAAATCATTACAATCATCGCTCAACCAATTTGTTGACCCCACCAAATTACCTTCCAAACACCTTAGAACCATCATGCCATGTACTCTCCGAATGTGTTGGCTCACTACTTGGCCAACTCATAGATGAACTCCCGTTTTTGTCGATGATTTTCCCGCATTGACTCTTCCACTGGGATCCTGAACCTGTTTATCCCACACCGAGTTACTTTCCTTGCTTCCATTATAAAATAACCAAACAATCTAAAGTAGCAGGCTTCAGGATTTTAAGGTCACTTTTCCTTGGCACGAAATCAGCGAATTGGTCTCTAATCTCCGTAATTCCAATGAGCGTGGAACTTCTACCTTGAATTTCCACTTCTAAAATTGTGAACTGGCTCCAACTCAAACATCTACCATAGAGCTGAAATTTTATGCCCATCTATTTAGGCTTTGCAAGATCTGAACTTAGCCCCATGTGAGCCCAAAATCATCCCTCATGCCTATGTCAAGCTCCCGCATTGATTCCGGTGGACCTTGACTTGGAGACCTATGAGAAAATTCATCATCTCCTCATCAATGCTTCTCACCAGAGTGTTTTGATGAATTTGAAAAGCTTGGTCTTTGCCTAACTTCTTTTCAAGAGCTTATCCACCTCCTCCACAAGCATGTGAGCTCTTTACATTGATTCATTTCTCAAAGCACTAAGTTGAACTTTCATGCATTATGTCACCTTGATTGACATCCTCCTCTATTAAATCACAACTCGATTTATTTTTTCACTGAGTAACTCGCTCAAATCTCCATGGTCATTCACTTTATCTTGATACTTTTAGCTCTCCATCACATAACGACCCATGAGTTATTACCTCACTGCCTTTCTATACTTTAGAAATGGGCCGACCTACCATTCTATTTATTTTTACTTGCTTCATTTCCAAGCCAACCCTTTAAATTCACAATGAGATCTTGTTCTCCTTCAAGCATCGATGAGTTATTCACATGTTGAGTTGAGTTTCATTTCACCGACACGGTTCTCCCCATAAATTCTCTCAAATTTTGTGCCGATATCTCATTCATCTCCAAAAGATGTGCTTCAAAGTATTGATGTCGAGCTAGCTCATGTCCATTATGAACGAACCACCTGATAGAACTTCTCTTGTCTGATTGCCCAAGTTCTACAGTGAGACACCAATTTTATGACTCTGTTGAGCTATGAGTTGAGCCTACCCATGTATGCAACTTAATTGTTTCGTGCTTCACTTGTTCACTAAAATGCTTTTCCTACGACTAAGCTATCATCGTGAATACATTTCACCTAAGTATTTTGTGAGCCCACATGTTTTCTCCAATACATATCCATCATGTTTCTACCTCATTTTATCATTCTCTTATTCCTAAGTAACTCAACATTGAGCTTGAGGTTTAGCTTTCCCATGACCACCTAGCCACCTCCAAGCTATGACCTCATCGAATTCTCAAGATGAGTCATCCTCAAACTCATCCTCCTTAAACTTAGTGACTTTCTCGATTGACATGTGTGGTCTAACGTTTAATCCCTTAGCTATCTTCCATGTTATCTTGATTCAAACTCACTCCCAAGATCGGTCATCTCAGAGGATCCGTGGAGCTTCAAAATTGAACTTGATTCCATTTTATTTATTGAGAATTAGCTTGGTTCAAATCAAGATTCCCTGATTCGCATGGCCCCAAGTGACTTAGGTATCATGGTAATGCATCCTCACCCGGATATCATCCATCCACCTATTTGATCCATGCTTCAAATTACCCTATTCTCATGGAATTGTCTATTTTGCATTAGCTTTGAGATGAGCCTATAATTTTGATGGATCTCGAGCTATGCCTCACCTAATGAGCTTGACTTAATGTTGCGACATCAAGTGAGCCTTTAGTTCCCTTTAAAGACTCCTTCCTAATGTTTTTCGAGTTTGTTGTGTGCTTCTACGAGCTCATTAGACTCTGGTGAGCTCATCACACCATGTTTGTATTATCAAATGCCATCTTAGCTTGAAATCAAACTAAAATCCATTGAGCTCGAGCATCCTGTGGTTATATTGAACTAAAAATAACCGGGATCTACGGGACTTGTTCAAACCGATCTCACCACATGATCTTGTAGCTTGTAATATTGGGCCCCACCGCTTTTCCACTCCACAAATCATTAGGATATCATTATTTACCATGCACAATATCATGGTTTGGTTTCTTAATGCAATAATTCTTTCATGGACCCGCTCGGGCCTTCCAACTTATGAAGCATCTTTTGTGTCGATCTCGGCTCACCAAGTAGCTCACCAAGCTACTTAGCGAGTTCATCCCCTAATGTGGATCCTCTCATAATGTTATTTTGCTCTAATAAGTGAATTTCTTAGGATATTTCTTGAAACTAGAGGGTAATGTAAGTACAACAAGACCCTTTAAACCTGATTTATGGATTTTGATCATTTCGCATGAATCATTTGAGAGTGAGCCTCTCAAATATCAATTTCCTTGCTCTAGAGTAAACCCTGAGATTTGAAAACTTGGGAAAGGAAAAATAGTTCAATATGTTCCTAAATCCTCCTGGAACATCGTAAATGTTCTCGAAACACAAAAACTTTCATGTAGGCCCCTAAGTCCTTTGGTGAAGACCTAAATTTCAACAGGACCCCATTGTCCAATTTTTACATGTTTGTAAAATTGGATAACACCTTACAACCAACCTCCTGGTATACTCACGAAACACAATTTATATTCAAAGCCTACTTATAATAGAAATTCATGGAGAATACTAGAAAATTGGTCTTTTATTTGAATATTTTTATAAAAAGTCTATAAAGGTAAGTATTCTTAACCTTTCCTACATTAAAGACTCCCAACAAGAAAATTTCATAAATGTGTTGGTTCCCAATTCTACACCCACTGGGGCCTGGAAATGCTTTCAAATAATAGGAGGGATTGGAGGATGACATAATGTGTGATACATGTCATGTATAGCTAGGAGATGTCTAACATTATCTTTATAACCAAGCTCTTGGGATGATTGAGAGGCACATACAAAGGTGATGGCACGATCCTCCTGCTTTTTGTTTTTCATTAAACTAGGTTGAGAGAACCTATTGGGTATCATGAATGGATGGGGGATAATTTTCTTTTAGATACTTTTGATAAATGGATGGTCAATCTAAGATAAGAATATCAATTAATATAACACTCACTCGTAAGAGTTGTCATAATAATGATATACATATCTAGTGTATCGAACACAGTTATTAGAGACAACAAAAAAAAAAATTTCTTGCATCACTTTTGATCTAAATGTTGGTATGATTAAAGCTCTTAAAATGCTCTTTGAAATAGAAAAATCAGGGTGGTAAATGGATCCTTGGATTGAAGTGTGACGGTGTGGGGAAAATTATAATAGATTTGATTTATAAAATAATGGGATTAAATGATGGTTAAGTTCTTGCAACAAAGCATCGACAACTACCACAACAACATGATATCCTAAAAAGAAAAGAACATATGATTAATTAGTGGAAATTTCTTGAGTAAAAATATTTGCATTCATTGATACTCAACAGTGGAAAATATTTTCAAGACAATCTTTAAAAATCTTAACATAAAAGCTTATGCAAGAGCTCAAATAAAGTACTTATTGCTCATATTCTCATATTCCAAAGATACACTCAAAGGCTGACAAAAATCACTCAACAAGATGATTGCAATAAGGATTTTAGAATTACATCAAATATTGCAGAGTAAATGCTTACAAAATAATACTTGATTTAGTAACCAAAATACAACAACCAAGGATTGATCTAGTGTATTACATATAGAAGCAATAAACATAAAATTGTATTAAACATTGTAACTCATTAATCAAATTTCAACATACAAGATCCAAAACACAAAACTAAAAACATAAGTAATCATGTTTCATTCAAACTTTCAATTTTTAGGCGGGGGACATGAATTTAAATCCCTAAGTGTTCACCAATGGTTATAGAGTGTAACCACCTTGACAAAAATATTAAAAAATCAAAGTTCATATGTATTCCATACAAGAAAAATGGAAACATGGAGAGTTACATTAATTTATTTCAACTTCTCTAAATAGAAAACTAACACCCTATTGATATGAGGAAATTCCCTCATATTTAGACAAAAAATTCATGGATTCACATTTCAATTTCCCCAAAACTAGTGAGATAGTATTCCTTTCCCTCATGGCAAGGATCCCAAGATCTCATTAGAGTGGGAAGGCATTTTTTCCAACTCTGAAGATTTTATTTTTGTTACCATTTCTTAGAATTTTCTTTCACTTTTTTGTTACACGTGTGGATGTGTGCAAAGTAGTTAGCTTATATTTCCAAACGTCTTCATATCTTTTTCACCTTGTCTCAATCACTCATGTGCTTATTCATAACCATTTTCCTCCTAATGCCATCCCTTTAATTAATTTAATTTTTATCTTTTTGGAAAACATACCTTGAGAAAGGAATAATTATGGGTAACTATTTGAATTTAATTTCTTCCTCATGAAAGATCTTAAATCAAACCAAACGAATGCCATTTTTCTATATATCATTTATCTCTCTCTTTATTTGACTCGTGTTGAGCATCCAAAATGACCATACATTTAATCTCGCCATGATACTTTGTCATGCAGAGACCTCACAGGATTTATTTTCCAATAAATTATTACTTATGAGTTATGAATTTTCAATTTCGTTATAGGATTATAAGTGGAATTATCTATGAAATAATTGGTGACATACTTCTACTTGAGAAATGGTGGAAATAGAACTATAAGGAGATATGAAGGCTTTATCTTAAGAAACTCTGCATTCACTTTTTTAATCTTTCGAGTCTGGATGAAGCATTCATCGGGATGTTATTCTAAATTGAAGATCAACAGGAGCACATATGACCACTAAATTATCACATAATTCAAGTGACTTTAATGAGAAAACTCGTCAAAATGACTCGTTTGTTCTCAATATTCCAAATTTTATTTTATCACTTATTTTGAATAGAATACCATGTAGTTCCATAGAAGTTGAAGAGGTTTTGGCTCCATTGCGGGACAAGTATCAATACAAACTTTATTTGTATATATCCATCATTTTTAATGAGGAATTGGTGGAAAAAGAGATATCATTCAACATTCTATTAGCATTTGATTAAGATCCTCTAGAAGATATATCATCAATTTATCACAAATTGGCTGAGTTGGAGCATAGGATAGTTTTCCTTGGAAAGGCCTGTGTGAAGTCTTCTTCTACAAAAGCTTATACAATGACCTCTTCTCAATTGAATTTTGAAACACCCTTACCTCCACAGAATAAATGAAAAAGGGTACAACAGTTCCTATTAATGCACCCTATTATGTTTCTACAAAACCAACTAATGCATCCAATTCATCCACATATTCTAAGACCGGTGTTCATCGGGGTACTAAGACATACATCATGAGGGATTGACCTTCTTGAATGGGTCTCCTCTTACATAAATAAATTATTATTGGTTAGGATATTTGGAAACCCTATGGAAAACATTAAGGATCTTATGGATCTGAGTATGTCTCATGATTTAGTAAGAGATATACAATATTTATAGAAATCTCAAGACCACAAGGATTTTGAGTTCAGGAAGAAAAAATTATTATCTCATATTCCTGTATTTAGAGAGGAATTTATAGTCATTGATTGATCATATGCTAGTTACAATTTTTGTAAATGTATAAAAAAATTGTTAATATAGATTCCAAGGGCAAGGGCCCCTATAGAATCCCCATTTTTGCATATATAATAAACATATTTTTTGCATGGAATTTTGTACATGATTGAATCTAACTAATTCATCCTTAATTTTTGCTAAGTGTTTTCTTTTAATTCACAATTTTGAAAATACAAAAATGGATAGTAAAGAATGAAGGAAAAACTTAAGAAAGAAGATATAAAGATAGGGAACAAGCCTAAACTTGATCAATTTTAACAAATTAAACCTTTTCATATTCTTTTCATTTGTCTTTGTATGCATGATACTTGTTGAAAATGTCCAAGACATATTCCTCATCTAGACCTGCATGGAAGTGGAAAATTGCTTCCTATATGGAGAAAACATTCATGCATTATGTAGACACTCTCTCCTTCTTTATGCTTTCAGTTAAGTTTTTAATATTTTTTCTAGATGCATAAGCCTTTGGATGAAGGAGTAATCAAATACTTTATGGGCTTCAGTCCCTATTGCAACATGTTCCTTGAGTATTTCAACCAATTGCTCTACATTTATCCTTTCAGGGGTGTACATCCCTTCTATGGGAATTATCCTTTATATATGGGATTCAATGTCATCCATGTAAACTTGTGCTTTTTTTTTTTTGTCCTCCTTGATTTTTGTATTCCCTTCTCCAAGTACCTCTAGTTTTATCCTAATTCCTTCTTCCCATAAGATATGTTCCCCTTTCCCATCTAAGGGTATGATTCCTCCCTTTTCCAATATTTCATCATTGATTATATTTATACCCTCGAGCTTGGGTAGCATCCCTTTCCATCAGTTCAATTATTCTTGGAATCTTTCAATCTGATTGGTGTCATCTTCAACTTGATATTTGATATAATTGTAAAATTCCCCAATTCTGCAGCAAGGCCTCATTACCTTTCTCAATAACTTTTCCTTCCCATTCTTTGGTGGTTGTACTCTAGGCATTGACATCTTCAACATCTTTCAAATAAAAACCTATAATTTTAGGGTTGAGAGCTTGTGAATTTGAAGGTAATTAGAAAAATTTCTTCATAATATTAGATAGGAGTTCAATCTTTTCCTTTAATTGTTCTTTGGTCTCCTTGCTTTTATCAATTTTTGTACCATATCTTGGAAAAATGTTTGGAGATCATGTTTTAGTCCCTCTATGTATTTTTTTCCCAATGGAATCCTAGTAACCTTGTAATCGTCAGAGTTTATTCTCTTTCAAAACTTCATTGTGTGGAGTAGCTATCTCCATGTGTCTATTTCCTAGATTACCCACCAATGTCCTTGACATGGTTTTGGCCTTCTTAGGTGGCCTCGATGAGCCTAAATATGAAACACTTATTAATGCTTTTTGTTTATCTATAGTCTTACCTTTTTCTTAGTGGGGAGAGCTTCTTCCAACCATCCCTTAAGAGGTAGTTCCTCACTGGGTATGAATGGCCTTATTAGTACTGTAACCACCGGTTGTGGCATGTGAGGAACTACTTGTTTACCCACAATCATTGCTCCAACCTCATCTTGTTGTGTATCCCTTGGATTTTCCTCAACTCTAGGTTGTTACACTTCAATAGTATATTGGACATGTGTCACCCGGATTTGCACAACATATGAATGCAGGGTGTAGGATATTGTGGCATCTTAACTTATGGTAGGTATAGGAACTTGTTCATTTTCTTTAATGGGGAGAGAAAATCCTTCTTCATTTGTACTATGGGAAATTGTCCCTGCAATTGACTCATGTTTTTTTGTATACATCTCTTCTCCTTTGGTCATTTCAATCACCTTTTACGAAAAATAAATAATGCACTTGGGCACATTTATAGGTCCTAATCACATACCATTATTCATATGATTCCTAAGCAAGAAAAATAGTAATTTACATCTATATATGGCCTATTTTCTATCTTTTTGGTTTCCTCTTTGGTCTTACACATCCCATATCCCAATCGATCTTCGTTAATTTATCTTTATTGACTCTGACACCGGCGCCTAACCGGGACGTTAGTGCTTAGGCACCCTTGTCCTCTCTAGGATCCCCTAACCTCTTTGTATCTTTCTCACCCCTTTTGTGCCTCTTTTATCTTTTGGGAATCTTGTTTTCTTATGGGTTGTCCTTTTAGTTGTCAATTATGAAATTTAAACAAGGTAATCATATAAGTATTTAGCTATGTGACCATAATAAAGGACTAATATCTAATTATCTATTATCACCACCTACGGTTTCACCCAAAGGAATTCTAAAATCATAAAAGCATCCATATACCTATTACTCAAGGGACAAGAGAATACATTTTCTACATAAACACATAGTAGGGGAAATTCATTTTGACATCCACACATCTACTTGCATTGCTACATCTAGTTATTGCTCTCTATTTAGTGCATCTTGCACAAGAGCTTCCTAGGGAATGATTCTTCACACACATAGAGAACTACATGGAGTTTGAGATTTAGTGCAACACTCGGTCATAAATTCACATAGTTGGGTGACCGTATAGGTGAGTCCAAATCCCCATTTGCATATTTTTTTAGGATTTGATGTGTTTTGGGGTTTTCTATGAGATCATTTGTTTTACATATTACATGCAAAATCTAGGATCAATGAGTGATATACATATGACTAAAAAAATTTAGTGAACACCTTGCGACACGAGAAAAATCATATTTCAAGATCTTGTGTAGTCGCGGTGCCTACCAGGGGTATTTGGGGCCTAAGTGCCCCGGTCCTATCTTAGGTGCCCTAGTCTAAGCGGATCCAAAATTTCCATAATTTTTGGGTTTGGTTGTGACATTCTGCTATCCTATTTCATCAATTTTCCAACTCAACACACTTCGGGATTTATTGAAAAATCAACTAAGTCTTTTAATTCCTTTCTTACACCCAAGGTTTCATTGTTATCTAGCTTATTTATTTATTCATATCTATAATTTATTACTTATTATTGCATTTTACTCTTCAATTAGGGTTTTACAAATTTTAATATTTGTTAAATCATTTGGTGAACCCATCTCATTTGAACACTCTTGAGTCCTCATATTATTGTTTCACTCATTTCCTTAGGATCCTCTCATCATGGATGTCTCCATCCATGCCTTTTTGTAAGATCATCTTGATTGTATCAATAAAATCAGTCTTATCTAGATAATACTTATATTCATCCTCATACTTCACCTAAGTATGTGTATCATAAGTTTACTTTGGCTCTATCTCTCAATGAAGATCACATTACTTTCACATCATATCAATTGCCTTCTCAAGCCATGTTAGAGCATGATCCCCCTTTATATTCAGGTTTGTATCAATAATGTTGGGGTTAAACATGCCTTAGTTGATAATGGATCGAGGATTAATATTTTTAATATTACATTTATCCACCAATTGGGTCTTTTTGAGGCCTTTATAGCCCCCTCATCTATTTATATGAATGGATTTGATAATATCCCCAAGTGTGTCTTAGGTATTATTGCCCTCCTTGTCACCATCGATCCATGTCGCTACCCATCTCATGCCATGTAATGCCCAACAATCTTAATTATAATATTTTTCTTGGGTGGCCTTAGATCCATGTCATGCATATAGTTCCTTCCACTCTTCATATGCAGCTTAAATTCCTTTATTAAGGAGTTTTCTATGATGTTCCAGTGGATCCATCACCTTTTTCATATTGTAATTTTATTGAGCATTCCATGACACTCCTAGATCTTCATGCATCTAGTGAGGATCTCTCCATATATGGTCTTATCTATAAGTATTTTGTTTTTATGATTTTTCTAGTAAGGTTTTAGTCTCGTATGGTTAAGGAGTCACAGAACTATGGGCTATCCCCACTCAATCTAGCAAGCTTTGCTTGGGATATCATCTTCCCTCTATACCCTCTTTAGAGGCTTCTTCTATTCTGCATACTTCTTCACTTCCTATCGTATATCTGGGACTCATAAGTGATTCTACTTATCTTCTTGGGCCACTTTGGACACTTATGTCACTAATGACTCTCTTCTAGAGTACATGGGATTTTATGATGATTTCCTTTCTTTCCATCATAAGAAACGCTCGTCATCACTTCTTATTGCTACTTCCTACTTTGGGGAATCCTATATGCTTATTGAAAGTTCCAATGCTCCTGACACTATTCCTACTGAACCACACATAAAGGACCAATCCAATGAGGATACCATTCAATATAACCTCAAAACTAAAAGGAACGATAAGAAGATTGTTCCAAGCCACAATCTCGAGATGATAATAGCACATCACATTAAATTTGCAAAATAGAAGAGCTAAGATACCATATATGGAAATCCATCATGATCCATAATACTCAATACATTACAATCAATGAATTGAATTACTTAACAAGAAATATGTACATATATGAGGAGGGAAGTGCAACTACTAACTAAATCGGTGGTGAAGAACTCCCACTAATGGATACTTATTAGTAGTTAACTCCAGAAAACTAGTAAGCTAACTCCACATAACTGAGATGCTAATTCAACACAATTAGTAAGCTAACTCCACGTAACTAGTACACCTAAGAAAACTAACCCAACAACAAGTGTAGGGCTAGCACAAGTGTAAGAATTATCCGATAAATAAATAAAAGGATAAATAATAACCTACACTAACACCCTCCCATAGGTATAGCTTAGGTGGGTGGAAAAGAAGGTGGGTCAATGAAAACAAGGCCTAATGAGGTACCAAAATTACAACAATTAGGAAAATGGACACCACAGGTACCTAAAACTAGTAATAACAAAGTAGAGAGAAAATTCCCGCTCAAGATATCTCAAGAATATCAGGCTCCAAAACTCATACAATGTTGAAGAAGTTTCATGCACACTTTGTGGTATAAATCCATTGCTCAATCATAGAACTCAAAAACAACTAACATTGGGCTTTTCCAAAATAGCCCCATGCAAGGAGACTATCAATGGAGTAATATCAAAAGTGAAAAAAATCAAACATAATTTGATCAATCATACAAATAGATGTGCCACAATCCAAGAACAATCATGGCAACATGGAAAGGACATGAGATCCAAATAAATAGGAGTGCCACAATCCAAGAAAAATCAAAGTAATAAGGAAAGGACACAAAATCTGAAGAAGCAAGATCAAATCTAAGAACAATAACCAAGGTAACAGGGAAAGGACACAAGATCCAAATAAATAAGAGTTCCACAATCCAAATAAATCCAAGCTAACAAGGCAAGGACATGAAACTTGAAGAAGTAGTATCAACATGTAACAAGGAAAGGACATGAAACCCAAAGAATCACTATTATCAACACCAAACCATCTCATATTGTTGAATGGGTAGAGTGACACCACAGATCTATGTAGTTGCCAAAATCAACTATTCAAACACTGAAAAAATAACACTAGGCTTCACTTGAATAGCTCCCCTCTACAAGAGAGACTTTCAACATGCCAAAAACAAGTGTCAAAATATAGATCAAAAATATATCAACAAACAATAGAGATAAATAAATACACCCATAGATCTGATAATTCAACACCCAAATTTTAGGTTGTCGGGCTCAAATGAAATTATGTCCACAAGTGATTAAAACACCCTCCCAAATTTGTCACTTTATAATTGAGTACATGTAAATATTATAATGATTAAAATTACCTTTTACATTTGAAATATGTTATGAAATATCACCAATGTGTAGATCTCAAAAAATACACAATTTCAAAACTAACATCACCTTAATCCGATATACGGATCAAAAAAATTATGAGCTCTAGAAGGTTTTGTTATTAAAAATAATATTTTAATGCTAATTTTTTTTTAAAAGGTACGTGTGACACCCAAATGTCTAAAGGGTAAAAGAGTGCATCCACATGATACAGGCTTGTGACCAAAGGATAAAATCATGTGTCCAAAACCTAAATGTCTAGAGGATAAATCATTGCATCTAGAGGGTACACATATATATCGAATGGAAAAAGAATGCATCCATGAGGTACATGCTTATATCCAATGGATAAAATAATGCACCGAAAGGGTACATATTTGCATCCAAAGTGGATAAAATACTACATCTAAAACATAAATATCTAGAGGGTAAATCATTGCATCTAGAGGGTACACATCTATATCCAATGGATAAAAGAATGCACCCAATGGGTGAGATCTATGTCCAATGGATGAAGAATGCATCCAAAATATAAATATCCGAGGGTAAAAGAATGAATTGGAAGGTACACACTTATATCCAATGAATAAAATAATGCCTTTGAGAGGGTACAGATCTGCGTCCATGGATAATAGAATACATCTAAAACAAAAATATCTAGAGGGTAAAAGAACTCATTCGGAGGGTACATACTTATATCCAATGGATATAAGAATGCACCCAGAGGGTACATATCTACGTCTAGTGCATAAAAAATGCATCTAAAACAGAAATATCTAGAGGGTAAAAGAATGCAGCCGGAAGGTACACGCTTATATCCAATGTATAAAAGAATGCACTGAGAGGGTATAGATCTACGTCTAGTGGATAAAAGACTGAATCCAAAATAGAAATATCTAGAGGGTAAAAGAATACATCTGAAAGGTACACGCATTTATCCAATGGATAAAAGAATGCACCCAGAGGGTATAGATCTTTGTCCAAATTTGACTGTCTCAAAACATGGTCAAGTTTACAGTCAATTCTATTGTTTTAGTACCTTCCAAATCTAATGACACACTCTATTTTGCATAAAAATGCATGCTGCAGAAAAGTGCTAGCAAATTTTGAATACATGAAAATAATAAAACCTTGCTTGCAAAGAAAAACTTACAAATGGATGTCTACATCATCTATCACTCTGATACCATGAATAAATGATAATAAGATTGTTACAATCCATGGTCTCGAGATGATAATAGTGTACCACATTAAATTTATAAAACAAAAGAGCTAAAATATCATATATGAAAATCCATCATAATCCATAATGCTCAATACATTACAATACAATGACTTGAGTTACTCAATAATAAAGATGTACATATATGAATAGGGAAGTGCAACTACTACATAAATTAGTGGTGAATAAATTCCACTAACTAATATTGGTAGTTAAGTTAACTCCGAAAACTAGTAAGCTAACTCTAGATAAGTAACGAGAAGCTAACTTAGCACAACTAGTAAGCTAACTCCACACAACTATTACACCTAAGAAATCTAACCCAACAAGTATATGGCTAACACAATTGCAAGAATTATCTAAATAAATAAATAAAAGGATAAATAATAACCTACGCTTGAAACACTTCTACCAACTCAAATGGTTTTGTTAGCCACTTATCTCACACCTCGCTAAGCAATGTGATATCAAAAAAATTATCCATGAATTATCTGATATATTTGCATGGAACTATAGAAATATTCTAGGTATTGATACTTCGTAGCCATGCATAACATCGTCCTTCACCCCGTGTGAAACTAGTTCAAAAAAAATCTGCAAAATTCACCGAAAGGTCACACTCCTAGTCAAGGAAGAAATACAATTCTTACTACATTATGGTTTCATTCACGTTGTGGACTATCCTAAGTGGGTTTCTAACATCATTCTTGTTATGAAGTCGGATGACTGGTTCTGTTGTTGTAACTATTGTTAGGAACTCAATAAGGCTTATCCCAAAGATAGTTTTCCAATGCTGCACATTGTTGCCATTATTGATTCTCGCTTTTCGATATGATATCCTTTCTTTCATGGATATATTTTTGGCTACAACCAAATCAAAATTAACCCAACAGATCAAGAAAAAACTTCATTTAACATGCCATGGGGAATATTTTGTTACACTCTCATGCCCTTTGGCGTTAAAAATGTCTAGGCCACTTACAAGCAAGCAATGATGCATATCTTCCATGATTATATTCATAAGATCCTTGAATATTATGTTGATGATATACTTATCAAATAAGGAAATCATTCTACACATGCTTAAGATCATTGTACACTCTTTAAACATTTACAACAATATAAAGTACGCTTAAATCCAAATAATTTTGTTTTTGGAGTTACAAATAGGAATCTTCTTGGATACATTATCTCGAAACATGGAATTGAAATAGATCCTAATAAAATTTGTGCTATTATTGATATGTTGCCACCTCATAATTTGCATCAGTTACACTCACTAAGTAAAAATCCATTCTATCCATGATTTTATTGTGCAACTTGCTGAAAAAACGTAACCATTCACATGCCTGATGAAGAAAGATGATAAATGTTTCTAGGAAACCCATCACCTGTCAAATAGCATTGAATGATATTAAAGCATACATTTTAAATCCACCTATCCTAGTACCTCCTATAGCAGATTGACCTTTATTTTTATATATTTCAACCACATTTCTTGCTTTAGGATCCCTCCTAGTGTAACATGGTAATTCACAACATGAGAGAGATGTATATTACATCATTCGGACTTTAATCTCTTATGAACGTAACTATAGTTACATCAAGAAATTATTCCTTAGCCTTTTCTTCATGGAAGACAAGTTGTGTCACTACCTTCTTAACAATGAGGTTCATATAATCACCAAGGTAGATCCTCTACACTACCTTTTGTCCTACACACATCTCTTGGGATGTCTGACATGATGGGTCATGCTACTTATAGAGTTTGACTTCAAATTCATTCCAAAAAAATCAATAAAAGGCCAATTTTTGTTAATCAACTATATGAGACACCTATGTAAAATGCATCACCTATTTGCAATTATTTTCGAGATGATTTCACTACTTACACCATTGATACCGACACTTGGACCATGTATTTTAATGGGTCTTGTTGTCTCTCTAGCATTGGGGTTGGGATAGTATTTATCACTCCACATGGTGATCATCTCCCCTTTGCATATCACTTAATTTTTTCATACACTAATAATATTTCTGAGTATCAAGCCCTCATTATCAGCTTCACCACTTCTCTGAATCTCCTTATTCAAAATATTTATATACATAGTGATTCACAACTCATTATTAATCAAGTTAATGATAAGTATCACATAAAAGAGGAACATTTAGTACCATACAATAATCTCATTAAGGATATTTTAGCCACATTTGAGTCTTACTCTCTCACCACCATCCCTTGTAAATATAATCATCACATAGATGCTATGGATAGTGCAACATCACTTATCCCTCAGGATATCACGATGAGAAAGCCATGTTCATCATCTAGAACTTACGAAAACCCTCTACTAATATTTCACTTCTCAAATCTTGTACCATCACACATAGTAATGACCATCCCGAATGGTTCACTCTAATCTACAACTTTATTTATCGATAAACCATTCCCGATGTCCTTCAAAATCAAGAAGCTTTTAACCTATAGCATGAGGCCACATGTTATGTCATCATTCGTGAAAATTTATTTAAACGATCATTTGACATTTTTTGATACGATGTCTAGGACTCACAAACATTCCCACGTCCATATATTAGGTGCATTATAGTCTATGTGGTGGCCACTTCTCTGGAAAGGATATGTCACACAAGATCCTACATCAAGGCTACTATTGGCCTACCATATAGGAATGTTACCTAGTATATGCTAAATGCTGCGATAAATGCCAAAAATATAGAAATCTCCACCACACACTTGCATACGACCTTCAACTAATTGTTCCATCATGGCCTTTATCGTTATGGGGTTTTTATCTTATTGGCATGATAAATCTTAAATCAGATGATAGCCATAAATATATTATTACTACCTCCAAATATTTTATTAAATGGGTCAAAGCATCACCATTACAAACTATCACCAATCCTAATATTTGTTGTTTCATCACTACTCACATTATTATGTGCTTTGGCATTCCCTCTGTTATTATCACTAAAAATGGGTCTTCTTTCAAAAATAAGGATGTTAAAAGGCTCTACACAAGATTCAAAATTAAAAAATCATTCTCTACTCCTTATTACCCACAGGGAAATGGCCAAGCAGAGGCCACCAATAAAACCATTGTCAAAATATTACACAAAACTATGGAAACTGCGATGATGATTGGCATTATCAACTTCTATACGATCTTTAGGCTTACCACACTAGTGTGCGTACACCCACCAATGCTACACCATTCTCACTAGTTTATGGTACTTGAGGCCGTCATTCCACTGGAACTCAAAATACCATCATTACGGGTCTCACTTAAAGGCATCCTAAAGGACAATGAATATCATGAAAATCACCTACATGAGCTTGAAATTCTTGACTATCACCATGTTCAAAATCTTGAACATCTTAGAGTATATCAATCTCACATCACCCAAGCATGCAACTGAAAACTTAGCCTCACAAGTTCAATGTGGGTGATCTCGTGTTAAAATAAAATCAGAAAAACATGAACATCAAAGCTCCCCAAAAGGGAAAATTCAAACCTAATTGGCTTGGTCCTTATGTTATCACAGATAAGCTTTGGGTGGTGTATATCACCTTTCCACTCTCTTGGGTAAGCCACTTAAGAACCCTCTTAATGTAATGCATCTTAAATGATATTACACATAAATTTGCATTCATTACCCTATGATGCACTCTTGTGCTAAGGTTAACACTTGACTTGCTGCGGCATACTACATCCATGAACCTCACATCATATACACTAGACATTCACAAAACATATTTATAGCCTCACATTCTCACTCATCACATTACCCTATGATGCCCTCTTGTGCTAGGGTTCACACTTGACTATTGAAGGCATGCTTCATCCACGAACCTCACATCATATGCACTACACATTCATGGCACATCTTTCTAGTCTAACATTCTCACTCATCACATTACCCTATGACGCACTCTAGTTTCATGATTCATACTCAACTGTTGAGGGTCTAAATCTGAGATGAACCTTGCCACACTCATTCACACTTCACGCTCTATACTTCATTTCTCTATCTTTCATTGCACATTTCAAACCATTTCCCAATGAAACACTCTTGTTTTATGGTTTATTATTGATCACGCTTTGAGGGAAATTTATAAATGAACCTCATCTCATGCTCATCCACATACACTTAGGGGGAAATTTTCTCCTATCACAGTCATAGTACATATCATTCCATCTCACTCATTCATAGCATACTGCATATCTTGGTTACACATTGTTCTTGTTTTCTTATACTCGCATGTTACACTTTGCTTACTATGTTAGACAGATACATTGTATGTCATTATCTTTTATATATACATATGTTAGTTCACCCGCTTCTATTTTTGAATACATAATTGACATAGATCTTTCCATGCAGCATGGATGTTTGACATTGTACCTCTCACTAGTCCCATTGAGGCTTCTAGGGGAATCTACTTTTGTACATAGTAAAAGTGTTATTGTTTCATTTTATACTACTTCTTATTCTTACTAGCACACTACTCTATCGATATATACCCATTTTGAAATAGTTTTTAATCTTTCTAAAATTCTAACGGTGCTTCATGTATAAGATTTTCTTTTCAAAAATTGTTTTCTGCCATGGTTGTTTGCTTCCCTTTGCTTAAGCTACTATTTTTTATTGTTTTCCATTAAATTCCATTGTTTATGGATTATGCCCTATGTCTTGCTTCTTCATTGCTTGAATTTTTTTGGCGATTTGGCCCTCATCATCTTATGACATTGTGAGTGATGTCCCATGTTTGAAACCCACTTTTTCGGTCTACATTGTCTTATTACTTGCTAGATTACACATTGTATTCTATATGTGTATTTCACGTATTTGTACTAACACATGTTTCTATCCACTTTGTTTGTGTGTGCCTTAGTTTTTACCAAGCACATTCCCTCCCCATGTAGGGTATCGGTTTGACAAAGACAATTTTTGGTCCTCTCCTTTGGTTTGTATCCTCCTAGCAATATCACATCCACACCAAACAAGAGGGGAATAAATTGGGTGAATAGGTCATCCCATATAGTATTACACGATTCAATTTAGGCCTGCATTATACAAGAACAAAGCGGTTTATAGTTATAGAAACAACCCAAATTCTGAATTAGGTCCTTAGCACAACACAAACACTAGTTCCTAGACATATACATGAGCATCTACATGATCTTGACCCTTCATTGGTGCCTATGACCAGGGCGCGATTCTGACCACTTTCTCATATCATCACAGTTTTCATCATTTCACATAGTAGTTTTCACATTACAGGCACAATCCTCCAACAATCAGAATGCATTCTACCTTCATTTTCTACTTGGATCGAACTTGATCAAACTAGAACAAAGTAAGATCAAACCATCTGTAGTGGTTTATAAATTTTGAGAAGCAATCAAGGATGGAGAATAATACTAGACCTTTCTCCCCAACGTTTTTTTACGTGGTGTGAGATCACCCAAAAACTCGCACTTGGTGTGAGATCACCCAAAAAAATCACTCTTGGCATGAGATCACCCAAAAATATCATTCTTCTACATCATTTTCAGGATCATTTCTATCCTTTTCACTCATCACAGATCAGGTATGCATGTTCCTTTTACTACTTTTTCTCATTTTTACACACTTTTATCATATTTGGATCAAATTTTTCATATACACATATTTGACTACTCCTTTACTCTTCTTTTTGCAGGTCTGTACTTATGAGAAGTAGTAGTCACATCATCAAACACATTAAGTGAAAACGAAAACAAATACAACATGACATAACACATATGTTTTCACCCCTAGGGTCACTTCCTCTTCTTTAGCATCCACACTTTATTTTATCATTTCACATTTTTTTATTGTCTCCTCGGCATGTTTTTTCCATCGATCAACGTGGTTATCGGTATGCATCTCTTATCTACTTTATGTTATCAATTATTCACTCAACAACATAAGGTGGGGAAATGTAGACACTAAATCACGTACTTGGGTACATTTCTATATCCGAATCACATACCACTATTCATATGATTCCTACACAAGAAAAATAGTAATTGACATATATCTATAGCCTCTTTTATATCTTTTTTGTTTTCTCTTTTGTCTTATACACCCCACAACCCAGTCGATCTTCATTTATTTATCTTTATCTTGAATTCGGACACCAACGCCTAGTCAAGACGCCTCTGCCTCAGGATCTCTCATCCCCTCGGGCATCCCCCCGACCTCTTTTGTATCATGTTCTCCCCTTTTGGGCCTCTTTTATTTTTTGGGCATCTTGTTTTCTTATGGTTCAGCCTTTTAGTTTTCAATTACCAAATTTAAACCAGAAATCATATAAATATAAAGCTATGTAACCATAATAAAGGACCAAGCTCTAAGCATCTATTATGACCACCTAAGGTTACATCCAAAGGCATTAAAAGAACATCAAAGCATGCATCTAGATATAACTCAAGGGATAAGGGACTACATTTTCAACATAAATGCATAGGAGGGGAAGTTCATTTTGACATCCACACATCTACTTACATTGATATATCTATCTATTTCTTGTTATTCGATGCAGCTTGCACAAGAGATTCTGGGGAATGATTCTACACATAGAGAGAGCTACATGGATTTTGAGATGTAGTGCAAAGTGCTCGGTCGTAATTTTATTCTCGTCGGGTGACCATCGAAGTCATTTTGAATCCCCATTTTCATATTTATTTTTTAGGATTTGATGTCTTTTAGGTTTTTAGGAGATCATTTGTTTTGTAGGTTACATGAGCACTCTACGATCAACTAGTAACATACAAGTGAGTGACAAGTAGAAACAAAATCATGTATTTTGGATAATTATTTAGTCTTGATTACATACTACTATTCATATGATTCCTAAGTAAGAAAAGTGCTAATTAAACCATTTCTTGGGCCACCTTTCGTTTCTTTCTAGTAGAAATTTTGGTCTTATACCCTTGCTTGCTTAGTCTACCTTTTTAATCTTTCATATTTGTCATCCTAGACACCAAAGCACCTAGCTAAGACGATAGCCACAGGTGCCCTTGTCCTCTTTGTAATTTAATCACACTTTTTGGGTCCTTTCTAGCTGTTTGAGCATCTTATATTTTTGGTAGTCGGCCTTTTCGGGGTAAATTATGAAATTCAAATAAAGGAATCATATAAATGTAAAGTTATATGATCATAAATAGGGACCAAACACTAATAATTAGTTATCACCACATAAGGTTGCATCAATAAAGGCATCTAAGATCTCCATTACATCCATCTAGATCCATAACATTGGAAACAAGGGCTATTTTTCTCGCATCACACTTCATAGGAGGGAAGTTCATTCTATTCCATGCACACATTTACTACATTATACATCTAGTTACTTTCTCGCTATCCAAGAGTGACTCGACACAAAATCAACCTAGGGCACAATTTTGCATGCACATGCATGCACGCGCACACACACACACACGACACACACGGATCTATATTGGGTCTAAAATGTAGTGTAGTTCTTAGTTTAAGTTTACCATTGTGACAGATTGAGGACAATCGACCCCTCATTTTGCATATTTATTTTTAGGATTTGATGTTTATTTGATGGTTTTATAGGTTCATATTTTATTGCATGTTTATAGCAACCTTGGAGATCTTAGTGCAACCTCGGAGAAATCAAAGAATACAAAATGAAAAAACCTTACGACACCTCATAAAAAAATTTATGAGCATTTCCACATACTCAAGCACCCATAAATAGGTCCAAGGCACCCATGGGCACCCTTATCCCTCTCCAAGCACCCCAGTCTAACCTGTTCCTCCCATTCTACTTTTTTTTCTAAGATTTGGTGTGAAGGTCGGTACTTTGCATTTTCCTATTCTCCAACTCTGTGCATTCTCTAGAACTCTACAAATCAGCTAAGCCTTTCTACCCTATCCTTGCAATTAGGGTTTCAAAATTTATTACTTCGTTTACTTGGGAAAATATTTGTATTTAATTTATTTCATTTACTTCATTCTTACTTTCAGATTAGGATCTTATTTACATTTTAGCTTAATCAAAAATGAAGTTTAGTGAAAAACTTGCGACAACAGAAAATCGATTTTGAGCTCTTACGCAGCTTATAGGCACCTATCGGGGGTATCGGTGCCCGTGAATCCTAGTCTTGTCTAAGGCACCCTAATCCCAACAGATCTAGAAATTCCATAATTTTCTAGGTTCGTTTGCAATATTTTTCCCTCCTTTTTCATTAGTTTTCCATCCCAGTACACTTTAGAATTTATAGTGAAATCAGGTAAGTCTTATATTCCCTTTCTTACACCTAGGGTTTCATTTTTATTTAGCTTATTTATAAGGTCATATATATAATTTAATGCTTATTATTAAATTTTGACTCTACAATTAGGGTTTTATAAATTTCAATATTTGATAAATCACCTCTAACTCTCCTAAACCTCCAACCTCAAGAACAGAGTTTTCTTCAATGGTCTGGAGTTTTTCAACATTTTTTTGTAAGTCCCCCATACTTTACTCAACCACGAGATGTTTTAAAACCTTCTCTATTATTTCCATGCTTTTATGTTTAGGTTTAATATTAAAAGTTGATTCTTCTACCTCTTTTATGGTGACCTCTATCTTGCTTACTCCTTCAACAATATTATCCTTTTGACTTTCTTAAAGTATTAGAATCCCAACACCATGAACTTGTGGGATAACGTGTCCTTAAAGAAAATATTTGGCTACTTGGGCCAATGTCACTCTTGTTCTTGACTTGAGAAAATCCTCCAGATGAGGGGGAACTAATGGTATAGGGGGAATTATGACCCTTACACCAATTCTTCTTATGTTATATTTTACACCTTTATAACTTGAGGAATTCCTTCCGCATCACCGAAGTCAAATTTCTTGGTCTCTTACATCTTATGAAAGGAATGTCATCAGAGAATTATAATTCTTCAATTTTAATTCCTTGGACTACCCCTCTTGAAGGGGGCTTCCTCTTACCCTTATTCTTTTCATTTTATGTGCGGATGTTTGAATTTTTCCTAGCCTCTTACCCTTATTATTTTTAGTTTTTGTGTTAGATGTTTGAATTTTTCCTAGCCTCTTACCTCACCCCTTGGAATAATATACTTGATTCATTGATGAACTATTTGGGATATCTTGTATAGGGGTGAAAACAATATGGGTTTTTCTTCTCGTGATGTCCTTAGTCCTTTTACCAATTTTGATACTAATGTTCCAGTTTACTTACATATGAACTTAACTCATCTCTAGTTTTGGCGGTAAGTGGGGATCTAAATGATATTTGGGGAGTTTTTGGATTGTTATTTTGTCTTTCCTAAAATGTGGTAACACATCTTCAATTATACCACTAGCTCTGTATTCATCCAAAATAATGGTGCTTTGTTGACCAAGGTCTACTTTTTTATCAAACAATGAGATGAGCATTCTCTTTATAACATTCATTTTTGGTGATGCAAATACTTCATCTCTTGAGCTTCCCAATTTATAGGGGAAGAGGTGATTGTGCAATATCATCCCTAGCATATCTAGGACTTTTTGTGTCCTCATTATCCACAATCCCTTCTGGGACAATTGTTATCTTATAGTCAATGATTTGGGTTAAAGACATTCGGGAATGATCTCTTAACCTGACATCCTCCTCTCCCTTACAATCCATCCAATAGTATTCATAGTGATACTCATGGTCTAGGGAGGATCCCCTTGCTTGGTGGAGTAACCACTTGATATCATAATTTCTGTTAAAGAAAATGGTTCCATAACTTCAACCAGTTTTTCCTTGACCAATGTTGGGCATGTATATCTACCAATAGTGATTGGAAACTTAATGTTGGTCTTATGCTTGGATGCCAAAATTTTTTGAACATATAAAAGTTTCCTAACCAACTCCAATAACACCCACTTGTCATGCATATGCCTTGGTAGTAGAAATGGGGCTCCTGTGAAACCACTTACCCTGATGTAAGAGAAAGTTGGGAACTAGATGAAGTATCATCCCCATTCTATTATTACCTTCTTATATTTAAGGGTCATTTTTGCATATTGTCATGTAGGTAAAAACTAACATATTACTGGAGTAAAGAATGCATAAATTATTCTCCTAAATTGTGCTCCATAATTTGATAAATTTAGTTAGGGGTATACATATATATTTTGTAATTTGTGGGATATTTTTTAGATCTTAGCCCTAGGAATGGTCTATGGGATGATATGGTATACACCAAGTAAGAATTCCTATAAAACACAGGGATATCATCTGATTCTCCTCTAGCTACAAGACCTAGTTGCATCATTTGGTCATGAACGGAATCACTAATTAAATCTCCCCAATGAATTGGAGATTGGGGTGCTAATATGATTAAGATAAACATACACATCCATTCTTGAAAAAAAATGGAGGATTCATTCCTAATCATGAGGTTCAATAATGTTACATAATCACCAAATTCCTCTTTTAATTTTTTTCGAGGAATCTTCTTTGGGAATTGGGTAAGTGATGCCTTAGGTTTTAGAAACCTCTTTTCATTCATAATTTTCAACAAGTCACTAGAATTTTGGGCCCAATATTCCTCTCCTTGCTTGACACTGACATTCACTACATGTGTTAGATCTAGGAGCCATAATATTTTGTCGATTAATGCAACTACCACAAATAATACCAATGCACCACTCCCATCCCTTACTTTGTGGGACACGAGATTATAATTTCATGCACATGTCTATATCAATTCAGAATATAATATAGAGGGGGAAATGAAGAAGCTAAATCTAGACCACTCTCATCAATTAACCTCATTATATCATTCCTTCTTCAGCCATTAGTCTCAAATTAAAATCGGCTAAATCTACCATGTGTAAATTGTAATCCATTATTGAATCAAAACAAGATGTTACATAGGAATTCATTGGTATGGGACTCTAGATAGTATACATATTTTCTTTTTATAAAGGATTTAATAATCGAAGGTAGAATGAACTTTCCAACCCTTTTCAAATAAATCTTAACACTTAATGATCAATTTTTATTTGCATAACTTAGAGAATTATCAATGATATGCACTTACTTGTTCTAGATGCTCAATTATTTGATTTGGATGTAAAGAAACATTTTTAGCTTGCTTAAATCCTTCGCACTATAATTTTTTTCTAAAAGTCACCTAAGGCTTGCCAAAAATATTTCTCAATTTGTTAATTCAAACTCAAAATGATGCTTCTTATTTTCTCTTTTGTATTATATAAATTCACTTATGGCTACATTAATGGTACAAAATCCACTTGGTAATTTTCTACACTTCCTTTATTCATATTTCTAACCATTGGGGCCATCATTTATATGTATGTCAAATATCACTATCTTGCGGGATTCGAGGAATAGGGAATATAATGTCTAAATGCAATGGCAATAATATTGATTAGTTGTAACCTTTTCTTGAATACCGGCATCATGCCACGTACTTTACTTGACTTATGTAGTGAGGAGTATGGATGATATGACATTATACACTTTATACGGTGGTTTGCTATGTGATATCAAGGGACCACCTTCCCAATATTCCCAAGAATGTTCCTTTTGTTGGGCCATGGGGTTTTACTTATAAGTTACACGTATTAACCAGGTTACATATTCTCTAGGAAATCACACTAACACATTAAGGATTGGAGAACTCCCATCTTTGGGAATGAGTAATATATTAGCATCATGCAAATGTCATTTCATGATTTTTATATTTTCATGAAAGTCCCATGATAGTGATTATTCCTTGATATTCCCCTTTTTCATGCACCGAAGAGAACTTTACATTTTACACTCATGTATTTAGAAATGGAGCAGAAAATGCCCCATTTGAAATATTGTTACATTGTAGGCCATTCTTGTGAACTTTAAATCCCTTGCTTCTTTCATCACTTAGACCATCATTATTTCTTGATTAATCTAAAAGAGTTAGTACATAGATCATACGGTAAATTTTACTTAGTAAAAGCTTGTTTTGATTTTGAAATGTGGGTTTAAAGAAGAACTTCTGGTTTATATTTTTAATATTGGTAAATGGTTTTGAAGGGACCATGTCCATTATTACAAAAGGGATCAAAATCCAGATGAGACAATAACAATAAAGTGGTTTTTAATATGTGGGGACCACACCCCAACAAAAATCCAAAAATAAAGATACACATAAAAAAACTAAGGCATAGGCCATCCGCCTACAAGGATCCTAGAACAAGCACAAAACAACAAAAATGAGCATAAAAATAGCATAATAAAGCAGCACAAATACAAAAACATTCTTGCGTCTATTGATTTTATATTAAGCGGGTTTTTAAGAACAAGGGAAATTTTTAGAAAGGTCACTCTAGTTTTAGATATATGCTCAAAATGAGCACCAACAGATAGTTACTTTAGAATAATTACATGTGTCTTTTTTATCATATTGGCTCATGTTATGAATAAATATTACCTCTTCAACTTAACCTAATAAGAAAGAGAATAAAACTTACCTAACCTCAGTATGGTGGGGTTTAGTGATACCCATGGATGTGGATGAATGATGTTTGATGGTTGCACTCCGTATATGCAAAGATGTAAGCTCCTTTCCTGCGAGAAATACCTACAGATCACAACCACTAAAAAAATAGGATTAATAAAATATCAGGTGGATTTCCTGAAAAGGCCAGTCCCTAGAAATCAAATGACTTCCTAACAAGGGTGTCAATCCACTTTTACAATCAAGTGGGTAGATGACATATGATAAATGGTAATAATAAATATTTTGACAAATGTTTTGTTATTACAAATATAAAGCAGATAAATGATAAGAAATGATAGATAAGAACTATGCTTAGAAATACAAATCCAAATCAGTATCTAAATTCTCAGAGGAAGGAGAACTCTCTTCTTCAGTGAACCTCGATTCTTCTTCTTTAGAAGAATCTAAATTCTCATCTTCAGTGTACTCTTCCTTAAAGAAGTCTAAAATGTATTCTAGATCTTCCTCTTCTATATCATTCTAGCATTCATAATCAGAATTAGAATGCTCTGAATCGCTTGGTCTTGATTCAATCTCGAGCATAATATTCTAATTCAGCTTCATATTGATACTTGAACTAGGCTAAATCAGTTTGAAAACACATAACCTCAAAGTAGGCTTCCTAGAATTCATTTGTAGCTTCATGAATCCTTTGAGTAGATTCAAAAATGGCATGTAACCGATACTGAAAGGGGCTAAGTGAATGGTACACATGACTCAAGGTCATCTATAATTTCATATTATTCCTAGTGTAACAGGTTTTGAGATAATAGGTAGATATTTGATGCTCATTATTTCATGGCTTGGTCCACTTATTGCCATCTAATAGAATCCATTCTTGATAAAATGTTAGCAAAAAAAGAGATATAATAGAAATTATTGGATAGAGTTTGATAAATTTACAAGAAAACAAAGTATACAGAATCGAAGGTGATTCTAGTAATCACTGGCAATTATTGGTAAATTATAAAAGACTGATAAAAAAATGATTTAACTAATTGATTTGTGATTGTGGTTTTTGAGAGGCTATTGTAAGGTAACAAATGATCAAACAGAAACACTTAAATGTAGAAAAATAATTATAAAACAATATCTGACCTTGATTGAGAAGGATGTAAGGAGTTGATGCAGTTTGTAGGTTAATGATTTGTAGGCTAGAAAACTAACTCCAAGATGTTTGATTGAGCATAAGCAAGAGTGTTGGATGATAGTACATTCACGTTGATGTATAATAACGTTGATAAACTCCAATAGAAAACTCAGGCTCGAGAATGTCAGTAGATGATCCCGAAAAGAGACTAGAAAATGGGCTTAAGTAATCATCAAGCGATTTATGAAATCACCAAAGGTGATTTTAGTCAATTTGATTTTGTTTAAAAAATTTTGGAATAGCCTACTAATTCGGGGTTCTTGTTCATATTTTCGAGGGATGAGTTTGTTGGGTTGTTTAGAGACGTGTTTTTGTTTGTTTCGGAAGGTGATAGAATAAGTTATATCATATTAATTTAGGTATGATTTAGGATAAATGTGTAGATAATTTTGATGAGTGTATAAATGATTTTAATAGTTGTATATGTGGTTTAGAGATAGACATGTCGTGCTAGGGATAGATAAAATAGATTTTGGGGAATAAATTAAATTTAGGGGATTTAGGCAAATGAGTAGGTTAGATATTATTAAAATGATGATTTTTCATATGTGGATACGTAGTATATATATTATGAAATATTAAAAAGTGGAGGCGTAGTATGTGGTCTAAGGTATGTATTTAATTAATCAAATTAATTGATTAATAGAGATAAATGGTGTGTCTTTTGTGAGGTTTCATATGTTTAATTAATGATTTGGATAAAAATGAGGGAGTGTAGATTTTCGGTGTCTACATTTTCCCCTTTTTGTCTAGCGGTTTTAATGACAAAGCGTTAGACAAAAATAATGAAGAGTTTATTTATATGGGTGATCCAACTGCAACACAATATAGGGAACACTAGTGTTTGTATATGATGTGTTTTGTAAGAGTTTCCCCAATCTAGGGAATACCAAAACAAGATGTGTTACCGATGAATCAAATGATAGGGTAACAAAAGGGTTTGACACCTATAGACTTATGATTTACGAAGGCAGGGTGAATTAATGGGGAAGGTCAAATGATGGGGGCCAAAGGGCACACATCCCATAGAAAAATGAAGAATCCCAATGTTGATTTTGTTTGTTTGATTTAATGTTTCAAGGAATAGGCCCATTGAAAGTGAGACACACTTGTGAAAAGTGATTATTGACATGATTTTAGGGTAAAGGAGAGAATAATGGCTAAAATAGGGGCTAATCACTAACAATTGACAAAATCACCGATGATTATGGAAATCATCGATGATTTACCCAAAGTAAATTTGGGCTATAAATAGAAGATGACATGGTTATTTAGTTCATTATTACCATGTTGAAAATGGATTGTGAAAGTGACTATGGTGAAATAAATGTTTTTTTGGGTGAACGAGTGAATATTTGGACAAAAATAGCATCTTCAAGTAGACATCAGAAGCCTGTAATGGTTGAGGTAGGAAATTTGAACATTTTTGTTAATTTTCTCGTGGATTTTTATAGTTTTTAGGTTTTTCGCTATTTTGGGGAGGTACGGATTCCTTAGGTTAAAATCACAGGAATCACCGGTGATTCATGCAATCTCCATTGATTGAAATGAATCATCGGTGATTCACCTGTAATGTGGATAGTTTGCATTTGTGATTATTGACATGTTTTTTAAGAAATTTTTATAGGTTTATATGGTGTTTGCGGTTCCGGACTAATCATTGGTGTTAAATTTTTAAAATTGATGTCATTGTTGATGTCAACGTTGATGTTTAAGTAATTTTGTATAGTTAATTTTTGCTCACAAATGGAAAATTATGGTTTTGGATAACGATGTTCCATCACAACTTTTTGATGTTTTAGATGTTGTTGGTTTTTTAGGTGATGATGTTGATGTTAATGTAAAGAAATTTTTGATATGTTTTGGATGATATTTTTGATATTTTGTGATAATGATACTAATATTTGTGTGTGTTTTTGTGTTTGTAGGTGGATGCTAAGTTGACTATCTCGTGATCGTATACCACTAATCTTAGATGAGGTGAGGGTTGACATGATAGATGATGATTGGGAGCATGTTGAGGTTGTTGGTTTTGGTGCCATGAGACATTATCGACGGTTACATAGATGTCGAGTTTGATGTTGGATTTATTAGAGTGGTGGAATCCTTCCACTTGTACTTTTTTGGTTTCCTACTAGGGAGATCACGATTACTTTAGAGGATGTACATTGTATCATGAGACTCCCTATCCATGGAGAGGGTGTATATATTATTACTAAGGAGGAGAGGGCTGGTGTGATGACTAGATTATACGGCCCAAGGATGCTAAGGATTTCGGATATGAGTCGAGGGCCTTTTCTTATTAAAAAAATTTAGTTGATATAGAGGGTCATACTCGGATGACCATGATGATGATGGCCATCATTTTTATGCTTTAACAGATCGTGGAGGTGGTTAGTTTCCATCGATGATGATAGAGGTTATGGTCGAGATAATAGAACATCGTATTATTTTTGTGTGGGGTCCAATCCTACTTACACAAAAATTTAGAGAGTTATGGACCTAGAAGGCCCAAAAGTGGTATGGTATTGATATTGGGTTCCTACTATAGGCTTGGGCCTTCGAACACATTATCATTTCTTGACCACAGGGGATTTCCATGGGGTATTGGTGATGGGCATCTTGGTTTTCTGAAATGGAGGGAGAATGCGGGTCATAGGTTAAAGAGGAGGTGGATAGGGTATTATAGACTTATTATTTGGATTACATGTGGGGGATTTCATTTGGAGGAATTATCTATATTTCCTTGTTTGTCTGAATACCCACGTGATTTGGCATGTTTGCAGCAAGCTAAGTGGCTTTAGGCTCATCGATTAGGTGAGAATGATTTACTTCGCTTTGATTTTATCGGGAGGTAGTTCAGATTGATACATGGAGATATTGAGGAGCTAGTATAGTACATACAAGAGGATGGAGATACGAGACTCGAGGGAACTTGTGTCGAGACTAAGATTATCATAAATTAGTAGAGGGCCTTGGGTCCTAATGCCGAGGGTGTGATTGTACCTATTCATGTTATGGGGGTTACCACCAAGTTTATAACATGGTGGACCAAAGCATTGAGGGGTTTTAATAAGAATCGGGTTACACAGAGAGAAGTACAGAGAGTTAGTTGGGTACGTGCTCGGTAGGGAGGAGCACCAACACAGAAGGTAGTGGAGGGTGTGGAGGATGAAAGTGAGGAGGAGGGTGATGATGATTTAGCTACAACTATTGTAGTAGTGATGGTCGAGAAGTTCATAGTATAGGGAGAGAGGGATGCAACTCGGAGAGATCAGGATGAACTTTAGAGAGTTTGGGATATATTGATTATTGAGTGAGATGGTTTGATTATTTAGTATGATGGAATCATAGTAGAGTTATCTCAGGCCATTGTAGATAGATATCGGTAAAAGGGATAAATAGATGGGATGATGAAGGCCTTATGGATTACTAGGACTTCTATTTCTGGTGCGGAGTTGGCAGAGATGGCACAAGCTAGAAAATAGAGAGATTAGGCTAGCGTACAGGCTAGTGGAAAGAGGCCACCTTTAGGTTCTAGGATGGTTTCTATGGCTCATTATGAGGCATTACGGGTAGAGATTTATTATTATTTTGATATGATTATGCATGATTATCTTGATGCCACTTTGTATGTTGATCACTTGGTTGCTAAGGTGGCAAGCCCTAGTACTAGTGCAATGAGTGTGGGTCACCCACCTCGGAGACCAGAGCGAGTAGGTGATAGTGAGGGAGGATCTGGAGGAGATGTTGGTATTTTTTGTAATATAAGAGTAGTTGGATGCAAATATGCTCAAAGAGGAGAGGGTATTACAACCCCTCCTAGCCTGTCCCTTGGAGGTTTCTAGTTTACCATTTGATGACATGTTTGATATATTTGATATATGGCTCATTGAATCCCTTTTTGTATGACATTGATATGATGTATTTTGATGTACGACTCTTAGAATCCCATTTTTATATGATGATGATCATGATGTATATGGACTTGATTTATATGATGATGATGATGAGGTTTATGACTTATGTTGTTTGAATTTCATGTGTATGTTTTTAATTTTAATATATTAGTGTTTGATGGATTTTTATGGATGCATTAGTTGTGATATTATGGTTTATGAATATGTTTGATAAAATGTTGAATTGTTTAATTAATTGATTTTAAAATGTGATCTGAAATGAACCAAGTAAAATGAAATGATTGCCCCATGATGGATTTGACACATACACGATGGGTTTTGAAAGCTTGAATACACTTGCACTAGCAGCCTTAATGAAAGTTAAATGAGATTATCAATGGATAGTTACAAATCTTAATAAAATGTGGGATTAATTGAATGTTTCTTTTTAGGACATGAAATGGGTTTGAACATGTGTAGGTCGAGATAGGAATAAGGCTCTCCTTTTCCATGGGCTCATAGAGAAATGCCCTAGCTTTTCATATTTTATTTTAAAGAAAACTGATCAATGCGGGAAGATTTCCTAGATGCTTTTGATATTGATGTATTGATTTTGAAGGTTGATCAATGTGGGAAGCCTTTTTTATGGGTATCCATCCTTCGAGGGTATGGTCTACATTTTTTAACTGGAAGCTATGCTTCGAGGGATCAATATAATTTTTATTTATATTTTTTAAATTTATCCATCCTTTAAGGGATCGGTTTATGATTTTGATGGATAGTTGTCCTTCAAGGGATCAGTCTATCATTTATTTTGAACTTTTGAGAAATGCATCCAAATGATTTCAATATGTATATTTTTAAGTGAGGGAAAACCCTAATAGACCATTTCAAGGAGGGGAGAAGATATATATGATCTACACATTCGTGCCCCATGTCGCCTTTTACATGGTAGGTGAGTGTAATGATTAAAGGAGTTTCTACAAAAGAGGAACTTATCCAAAGTGAAAGATGTGACAAACAGAGCTGTGGTGTTCATTTTTAAGGTATATCTAAGGTAATGATGGATAACCACATGCTTTCAAATCATTACTATGACAAGATGGATGATATGACAAAGTGACAAGATTTTAAATGTAACTACTATCATGAAAATCAATCATTTAACAGTAAAATGGCTGCAAGTGTAAGGAATTCAACAGGTTTCTTTTCAGGTTCACCATCAAGGGAAGCAAGACAATACACTTCAACCCATACTTGTGAGTGATGATGTATGGACCAATCCAATTAGGGGAAAATTTTATATGTTTACTTCATTCTAATTGAGTGACATTTTGATTTTCTTTAAGCACAAGATCACCAATTTTAAATTCATGTTCTTTGATATGTTTTTATATTCTCATTTAATGTGTTCTTGATAAAATTGATGATGTTCAAGGGCCATTAGATGTTTTTCATCTAATAGTTCAAGTTGTGATAGACGGTCTTGTTGATATTCTTCATCGAGGATGAATTCCTTAAGTGATACACAAAGTGATGGGATTTGAACTTCAAGAGGTAAGATAGATTCGTAAACCATAGATGAGTGAATAATTTGTGGCTCCCATAGGATTACAGATGCTAATTTGATAGACCCAAAGAGCAAATGAGATTTGGAGATGTCAATTCCTTCCTGCATCATTTACTATTTTCATGAGGATTTTATTAAGTGTTTTATTTGAGGCCTCAACCTATCCATTTTCTTGGGGATAATATGGCGATGAAAAGATGAGTTTGATGTTGAAGGTATCATAGAGCTTTTTAACTTCTTTATTTTTAAAATATTTTCCATTATCTGTGATAAGTTTATATGGGATTCTAAAACGACATATAATGTATTGATATATGAAATTGATAATAGGTCTTGACTTAGTGGATGTTAAAGGGATAACTTCAACCCATTTAGTGAATTACTCAGTAGTTGTGATAATAGAGTGATGTTGTTGAGATGATTTAGGATTAATAGCACTAATGAGGTCTAACCCCCACTGAGAGAAAGGTCATAGGTCTTGAGTAGGTTGTAATGCTTGACTAGGGATATGGATGAGATTTGAGTGAAGTTGACATTTAACACATTTCTTAACATATTCACAACAATCCTTGGTGATAGTAGGCTAGTAGTACCCTAACTGTATGACATGTTTGGCAATGGAATTTCCACTGAAATGTCCTCCACAAACTCCATCATGGAATTCTTCAATTTATTTAGTTGACTCATGTGATTTAAGGCACCTTAATAGGATACCATCAAAACTACATTTGTAAAGGATACCGCCTATGATGAAAAATTGAGTGATGTGTTGAATAAATGATCATTTAGTGTTACGTGATGAGTCAAAAAAAAAAATTGATTCGGCAAGATAATCATAAATCTAAGTATATCACAAATCAGTGGGATTATCATCAATGATGTTGATAGGTAGAAGTTCATTTTAATGTGAATGGTGATCCAATTGTTGAACAAAGACAAATACTTTAGTGTTGTAATCTCACTCTTCTATTTCTAATAGGATGAGGGATCCAAAAGATTTCATTATAAGTGCAAATTTATTAGAGGATCATGGGATGGTTTGGATAGTGTAGTGATCAAAAGCATCGAGGAGAAAGTCAACATTAGCTTTATATTTTTGTAAGATTTCATTTTTACATTGATATTCTCCTTTGAATTGACTAATAACAAGTTGTGAATCTCCATAGATGTCTAATATATGAACACCTAGGAGAATAGCGGTCGTAAGGCCCATGATTAAAGCCTCATATTCTATCATATTATTAGTGCATTTGAAGTTAAGTTTGAATGATAATGGAATAGGAATGCCCCAAGGAGGTATGATAACAACACCAGCTCCTCCCCTTCCTAGCATTTAGAACCATCAAAGAAGAGAGTCATTTTGACAAGGATGAATTCATATTCATCGACATTGCTAATGGATTCATTTAGAAAGTATTCATGAGGAAGTTGATTATCGGTAAGGAAACGTCGGTGAGTTGGTCCGCAATGGCCGGCCCTTAATAGATTTTTGTGATATTAATTTGAGGTGAAAATCAGTCATAAGCATAAGCCATTGGGTGATACATTCTTTATGATGTGGTTTAGAGTGTATAGTTCTGAGGGAATTGAAGCTAGTGAAAACATACATTTTTTGATTAAGAAGATAATGACGTAACTTGGAATTCGAGAAGTATAAGGAACAACATATCTTTTCAACTTCAATGTAATGGTTTTCATACTCATGCAATGTGGCTGATATAATATACAACCTATTCTCGAACCCAATTATCACAATGAGCAAGCATGGCTCCAAGAGCATGTGTTGAAGTAGATATATATAAATAAAATGGTTCTCCTTCATGAGGTGGAGTAATCACAGGTGGTGATATAAGATATTGTTTAATCTCGTCAAATTCTTTTTGACAATTAGAATCCTAGTGAAAATCAACATCTTTATGGAGAAGATGATGAAATGGTTGACAACGGTCAGAAAGTTGTGATATAAAACGTCGGATGGACTACAACTTACCCTGAATACTATGCAATTGTGTAATATTATATGGTGGAGGAATTTTAATGATGGATTTAACCTTTTTGGGTTAAATTCAATACCTCGGATAGAAATGATGAATCCTAAAAAATTTCCAGTAAGGACACCGAAAACACATTTTGCAAGATTAGGATGAAGACAGTAGATTGAATGAGATGAGTGAATATGGATTCAATAATGGTAAGATGATATTTGTGATGTTTGGACTTTCCTTAAAGGTCATCAACATAATCATTGACTATCTTGTGGATGAGATCATGAAAAATATAAGTCATGACACATTGATAAGTAATCATTGTATCACCGAATCACAAAGCACCCGCGCATATACTTGAACTCACAGTGTGATTGGATAACATGGGTACTATCTCCAAGTTGTGGGACTTGCTACTTGAGATAGACCTCCAGAGAAAGCTAGTTCTTGCTCCTAAACTACCTGCCACAATCTACTCTAATGCAGGATAAGCTAACTGTTCTAATCTAAATTTCCAAGGGACCAGGGAGAGAGAATGCATAAAATGAAAGCCTACACTAAAGCGGTGATACACCATAAAAGGATGGTGTGAGAGTAGTCTCCAAATGTGTGAAATACAAAGGAAAAGTGCACACTAGAAGAGGTGATGACAGTTCACCATAATCTAGCAAAATGCATTCACAACAATATTTCAAGCATACATAATGATAATGAATCCCTGCAAGAACATAATAAATAGACACAATATTCTTATAGAAAGATCAAAGGGGCAAGAAGAATGTAATAAAACACAGCAGGGGAAGATACATCCACAAACTGGTATTTTATTGCTTCATGATATGCACAGTTCAATCTATTACAAGATAAGGGCCTGGATCACCATGCAAGGAGTCCACTACAAGGGCCTACAACACACTGGCTTCACAAAGAAATTTTGGCAGAGCTTTGCTACCCAAAAACTCTCCCTTTACAATGAGCCCAACACTCCAATTTATAGAAAAAATGAGAAGGAGAAGAGAAGGGAAAATGGAAATCCCGAAATCTATCCTTCAACCACCTGTAAGAGGTATTAAATGGAGTGAAATGGTTATACATTACTTGCAAAAGGCTCCCCATACTATCCCATGTGCTGCAGCAGAGAAAGAATGATGACCATGCCTCTTAATTACACTCCCAACTACCAAATAAAACACTGTTCTAAACCCGGCCACATTTTCTTAAAAAAATCAAACAATTTATAATCAAATAGGGAATTTATTGATTTCTGTGCATTGGGCTTGGAGCCACGATTCCAATGGTACCAAATTTGTGTGATTTCATTGAGAAATGCAAAAGTTATAGCCTTCTGAGTGCGGGCAGCTATTTTGGGTCTAGCAGGCGTTTTCTATCATTTGACGGGAATGAGCATTAACTGACTGGAGCCGAATATATTTCTCTTATTTAAATATATCTACCCTCATCAAAAATATTTTTTGTGGCATAGAGGACGTCGTGCTCATTTCAGAAAGTCCAATTTTGTGAAAATCGAGCTCGAGTCAAAAGTTATGGCCGTTTGAAGTTTCCGGACCAAACGTTGACTTTTCTTCTTCTCCTTCGGCCGCTTCGGCTTTTCGCGTCCCACGCGTCCCTTTGTCCCATTTGTCCCAAATGCTACGCGGGACAAATCCTTCCGAACCGCCTGAAATGGGCTTCCATGTCCCTTTTCTGCCGGTGACACATGGCGTGATCTGATTGGCTTTCGGCTCCTTCGGCTATCCGCGTCCCGCGTGTCCCTTTGTCCCATTTGTCCCAAAGGCTGAAGTTCCTGTTTGCCAAACGATTCACACATACTCTCATCCCAACTGTCCTGGACTATTTGGGACAAATTTTCCCGATTCACCCGGTTCAGCCGGTTCGCGCCCTTTTGTCCCAACTGTCCCAGACTTTAAGTTCTCATTTCGGCCGATCCGGCCGGTTTGCGTACTTCACGTACCTTCGGCCCAACTGTTCCGGGCTGCCTTAAGTCTTTTCGGCCGACTTGCATCCTCCACGTACTCACTGCCCAGATGTCCCAGACTGCCTGTTTCAACAGTTAGTCAATTTTTCCATTTTTCGCCGGGCTGGATTTCGCGTCCCGCGCGTCCCTTTGTCCCAAATGCTTTGCGCAGATCGCTGGCAGCCTTTTCGGCCGGTTCGTGCCAGATGGCCCTCACGTCCCCGATCAAGTTGTGAGGACTAAGACTTAGCCATTTTTCACAATTTTTTCTGGCCCGAGCTGTTTTTTTTGCAATTTTCTTACCTTTCCTCAGAACTTGCTCTCTTCTACTTGGACAGGGGAGTTAGAAAAATATGAGGGGACCCTAGAAACATGACTTTTTGCCCTGAATCAATATAATTTCTTGGGACTAAAGAATTTGATGCATGTTATCAAAATTACCTTGGGGGTGAATTTTGGATAACAATTTGGCGACTCAGCGGGGTACTGCCTGCTAGGTAGAACGGCCAGCTGCTTGTAGCAATCCATTGGGCATGGAGTCTATTTGATAACCTCTCAGCTGATCTGAAATTTGAAAACCTGTGTCCTTGAGCCATTGAAACATTCGTTGAGCTGGTTTTCCTGTGGCTGCAATTCTTTTCCAGGAGCTTGATGAACTGCAAACATGCACATACTAGAAGCAATAGGACATGTGCACAAGCACTTAGGGAAATAAAAACTACTCTAACAGTAGTACAATGTGCATAAGCACTTAGAGGAATGGAAATTCTAAATTAATATTTACAAGGGTGAAAATCTATCTTTCTAGTAGCAACGTTTGAGATAGATCCCATTGACCGAATCTGTAATTCTTCACCATCCAACTTAGCCAGTCGAAAGCATTGCTACCTTTGCATTCAATGATCATGTATGGGCCACTCCAGATGGCATCAAACTTGGAGTGCTTTCCCAGTTTTGCACGATCAGCATCCCACTTCAGTACCAAATCTCCAGTTTGCAATATCCTGGCCTTAGCTTTCTTGTCAAAACTCTTTTTGACCAATGCTTTATCCTTTTCTATGGTCTGTATTGCGTGCTCTCTTGTCTCTTCTAATTCCATCAGCTCTGCATACCTGATTTCCATAGGTTCAAACTCAGCTAGTTCCAACTGTTTCATGAGTTCCAATGCTGGCAACTCGAGTGATATGGGTAGAACTGCTTCCTTCCCGTACACAAGCTTGTATGGAGAGCTTCCTGTAGACCTCTTGGGTGTGATCCTATCGGCCCATAGGGCTGATTTGAGCTTTGCGTGCCAAGTTCTTTGATTTTCATCCAGAGTCCTCCTGATGATTCTTAGTAGGTTCTTGTTTGTAGACTCGGCTTGGCCATTACCTTGAGGGTAATAGTTCGATGAAGTGCTGAGATACACACAATTCTTGACAGCCCATTCAGTGATCTTTGTGCCAAGGAATGCCAATGCATTATCTGATATGATAGTGGCAGGGGCACCAAACCTCGTGACTATCCCTTCATAGAAATCTAAGATATTAGATTCATTTGCCTCCTTGAGTGCCACTGCTTCGGTCCACTTGGTGAAATAATCCGTTGCTGTAAGTATCCACTTGTGGCCTTGACTTGAATTGGGATTGATAACCCCAATGAAGTCCAATCCCCATTGCATGAATGGCTGATTTACTGAAATTGGATGAAGGGGCAGCACTGCTAACCTTTCTTTCCCTATGAAGAATGCACATCTCTTGCATTTCTTGACCCATGAGTAGCAATCATTGAACACAGTAGGCCAATAGTAACCAGCTTTCATGATTTTGAGAGCTGTCACTCACGGAGCAAAGTGGCCTCCTGCTTCCCCGTCATGGAACTCATGTAGGATCTTCTCAACTTGACCTGTTCCAATGCATCTTAATAGAACTCCATTGATGTCCTTTTTAAACAAAACTCCATCAACAAGCACATATGGAATGGCTTGTAATCTGAAGTATCTCCTCTTTGCTTTGCTCACTTCTGGAGGGCACAAGCCTGTCTGGAGGTAATGCACCAAGTCTTGAGTCCAACATGGGATGAGTGCATCATCAGCTGGTTGGTCTTGATCATTCTGTAGTAGCAAGACAACATCTTCTTCACTTTTTGACTCGTCTGGTTGTTTGGAAGCGAGCTGCTCACACAAGCCTTTGCCACGAACTAGCTTGGTCACTTTGATTTCAATATCATATTCCATCACCCGAGTGATCCAACCTGCTCTCTTCTCGTTTAAATCCTTGTTTAGGAGGAAGTCCTTGACACCAGCATGAGACACCAGCAGTTGAATCTTATTGTTTGAGACCAAGTGTCTGAACTTCTTCAAACTTCTGATGACGGCAAGGACATGCTTTTCAATGAAAGAATACTTTATTTCGTAATCTTCCAAGGTTTGACTGAAGAATGCTATGGGCTGTTCTGAACCTTCTCTATTCAGCTGTGTCAAGATAGCTGAGATTGTATCTGATCCTCCAAATGCATACAACATGAAGTCCTTTGAGAAATTTGGGTTGATAAGAGTTGGAGCTTGTGATATGGCATGCTTGATGTTTTCAAAACTCTCTTTGCCCTCTGTTGTCCATTTGAATGCCAGACTCTTCTTCAACATCATAGTTAGAGGCTTCACAAGAGTGGCAAAATTAGGCACAAATCTGCGGACAAAGTTTATCCTTCCTAAGAAGCTTTGGAGAGATTTCTTGTGGTGTGGTAATGGAAGCGTTCGGATGGCTTCAACCCTTTCAGGATCAATTGTTAGCCCTTCCCTAGAGACGATGTGGCCCAACAATTTGCCCTCGTGTGCCAAGAATATACATTTCTTTGGATTCAACGACACTCAAACCTTCTACACCTCTGAAACACTTGCCTGAGGTGAAAGAGATGGTCTGCTGCATTCTTTGAGAAGACAGTGATATCATCTAGGTATACTAGCACTATATTGTTGATTAAGCCTTTGAATGCCATATCCATAGCTCGCTGAAATGTTGCTCCGGCATTTGACAGTCCAAATGGCATCTTCTTGTAAGCATACGTGCCCCATTTTGTAGTGAAGGCCATCTTGAATTGATCTTCTTCCTTTACCATTATCTGATTATAGCCTGAATATCCATCTAGCAATGAAAACCTTTCTGAACCAGCTACAACCTGCAATATTTGTTCCATTGATGGAAGCGGATAATGATCTTTGAGTGATGCTCTATTTAGATCGCGAAAGTCCACACACAATCTTATTTCTCCGTTTCTCTTTCTTACCGGCACCAAGTTTGCAACCCAACTTGAGTGTTTGATGGGGAAGATGATACTGGCCTCAATGAGCTTGCCTAACTCTTTTCTCATGAGAGGTTCAATATGAGGATTTACTGGCCTTTGCTTTTTCCTGACAGGCTTGGATTCCGGATCCAACTCAATAGTATGTTGTGCCAACTTTGGGTTGAAACCTCTTAAATATTTGTAAGTCCAAGCGAAGACATCTGGGAATTCTTGACAAAGCTGAAAAAAATCAGATTTTTCTTGTGAGGTACTTACTTTGCCAATTTGCAATGTCTTGCCTTCATCGATTAAGATAGGTTCTGAATCTTCACCCTTTACTTGAATGTTCGTTTTCTCCTTCCGGAACTGATCATTCAGGTTGAAGATTGACTCTAAGGTTATGAGGCCTTTTGGCAATTTGTTAGTCCTCAGCTGCACCACTTGGTCACCATACTGCTGCTCCAGCTTGTCTTGATTTCTGGCGGAGAACTCAGCTTCTTCTTGTAGGAAATTGACAATTTGCTGATCATTCTCGAAGACTTGCCAACTTGTGTTGTTATCCGAATAGTTGGTCTCACAACCACTTTGATATGAGGCTGAGATTTTTCACTTCTGATACTTTCTATAACATCAAACACAGCCCCAATTGCTTTGCTGCCACCACAATGCTTCATTCTTTTTCCTTGGGATGGAATTGATGCTAAAAGCTTCAAAATCTTCAATAAGATCCCATACCCGATTTTTGTAGTTCTTCAACAGATCATTTTTGACAGCATTTTTCCCTTGACTTGGTTTACGATCAGCTCACTATCACCAAATACTTGTAAATTCCTTATGCATTTCTTCTTTGCCCAGTGCAAGTCCATGAATTAAGGCTTCATACTCAGCTGTGTTGTTTGAACAGGAAAACTGAAACGGAAAGCTGAGTAATACCTTATACCTTGCGGTGAAATGAGCATAGCTCCTCCTCCTGCACCTTGTCTACTTCTTGACCCATCAAAGAACAATTGCCATACTTCATTCATGTCTTTATGATCTGGCTTGGTGATGCTGGGGAGAGGTTGATTCTCTTCATGTAAACAATAAACTCCTAGCTCGGATTCTTCTATTTCTTGATAGGGATCAAAAGCATGCACCTTGCTTGCCCATTCATCAAGAGTCAAATCTGGGATACTTCCAACCTTGGTGTCAGCTTCATCAGTGCTTGGATAATCTTCTTGATCAAACGCTGAATAGTTGGTATTTATTTGGCTTGGAGTGTAAGGCTCAATATGGAAGTTCGCAATAGGTTCAGACCTGATTGTGGCTTTGGTTCCATATCTTGTTCTGAACAACATGTGTGACCAATCCACAAAAGATAGCCTCCAATTTTAGCAGTGAAGTCTCTTGACAAGCACAATGCAAAGAGTGGTGGTAGGTCTATGACTGACACATCTTGTAACACTGTTACGTTAGGACATGCATGCAGTGTGAGGCTCAATCCTTTGATTACTCCAACCATTGTCACTGCTGTCCCATCTAATTGCACTACACCCTTGGAGATGACTTCATATTGGAGTCCTAGCTGATCAGCTATTTGCTTGGGCATTACTGAACTACTGGCCCCAGAGTCAATCATGTAATTATGTACCAACCTATCTCCTATGATCAATGAAACATAAAATGGAGGGGGCTTCAACATTTTACCTTGCTGTCCTCCATGATTTCCTTCAGGCTGGGCAACATTTGTGAGTACCTTCTCTTGCATTTGGACCTGTTGATTAGAAGTTGACCAGTCCTTCATGGCAGCTTGTAGCAAATCTCTTTGTCCTGGGATAGATAGTGATTCCCACATTGATATGTTTACATTTGTCTTCTTCATCTGATCAATGATACTGAATGGAGATGAAGTATCCCTCTGCTGTCCCTTGGCCTGCACATTCATTCCTTGCAAATGAGCGGCAGCAGCTGGCATCTGAGTTGGTTTAGGAGCTGGTTTGGATGCTCCTTGTATGTTTGGAACTACAGTTTGCTTGCCAGCGGCTTGTGGAGTGGTAGAAGGTTGTGGATCGCTCGAAGCCAATGGCTGTTCTTCACCCAAATTTCTCCTCTTTGACCTTGTGTTGGCTGCAACACTTTGAGAGGGTATTTGATTCATACCACAGAAATCTTCAGCCTGCCAATTGACAAGAGTAGTTTCGTTCGGAGATGTTCCTTGCTGAGGTGCCCCTTGCTGCTGGTCTTCTTCGTGGCTGGACTCTTGTGACCCACCAATGGTTTGCACCATTAGAGCCTGATTTAATGCACCGTTAAAGCACATTGATTGGTTATGTGGCTGACTGCACGGGAAACACCAATCATATTCTTGGGCCATGTTATTTTGGACTGGCACCAAAGCTCTGGATGCAGATGTAACATTGGGGTTATAGGGCTGAAATGGTCTATTAGCGGGAGGCCTTGCTTGATTCTGATTTGCAGCTGGATTGGGTGGTCTTTGAGGTTGATATGGTTGCCTGTTAGGCTGAGCTTGAGGCTGATACGGTCTAGCACTTTGAGCTTGCTGTCTTTTGATAGTAACCAGCTCATTTCCCAAATTTTGCAATTGTTTCATGACCTCTTGGAGTTCGTTTGAAGCATTAGAGGATGAGGTAGAAGTCTCATTTGAACTTTGATTTCTAGGAGTGGGAATAGGAGCCAAAGTGGGTGCTTGACTAGTGCTTGGATTTTCTAAGTTCGGATACAAGGGCATGGGAGGCCTAGGAGCTAGTTTACCAGCTTGAATAAGACAGTTTTCAGCCCTAATGGCAATGCTATAAGCAGCAGGTAAGGTTGTGCCTCCCATAGATTGAATTAACATAGAAATATCAGAATTCAAAGCTTTAAGGTAATATAGAAAAGCACCTTCTGCTGTTGGCCTGACTGCCACTGGAATCCTATCCCAAGACCTTTGAAATCTGAAGTTGAAGTCAGTCAGCTGCTCGTTGGGGGCTCTCTTGATAGTTGTCAATTGTTCTAGAAGAGACAAGTTGTCTCCCTTCTCTCCAAACTGCTCATGGAGAACTATGCACAACTGATTCCAATTTGTGATAGAACCAGCTGTAAGGCTCCTGAACCATTGCAATGCCTTCCCTTTGAACGATGATGCCAACAATTTGACAGCCACATCCATTTCATTTATCTCATGGATTACACAGACGTTAGCAATGTCTTTGACATGATCACCAGGAGTGGTATGATTTTCTCCAGTGAAAAATGGAATGTTCTTCAATGCTGCAATTGGAACTGGATTCTATGCATTGAGGGCAAGTGGGCTGCTACCAGTGAAATTGACAAAGGGATTTAGTGGTTGCGCCATTCTGATTGGCCTGAGAACCCTTGTTGATGCGAGAAAAGGTCTACCAGGTGGAGGTGTAGACAAAGTCCGATTAGGTGGAGATGGAGATCTTTGAGCTCTTCTTCCCCTTCTTTCTCTACTGGAGATAGGTGCAGATAAACAAACAGTCCTTCCTCCCTAGTTCTTGATCTGGTCTGTATTCTTCTCATAAATTTTCCAGGCTTGGACTGCTGAAACCAGCGGATTATGCCTCTTTGGGATTCGCCAGATGTGTGATTTTAAAGCTCCTTCAAAGCTGGAGCTTACAACAAGTGCACATCAATCTTGTTGCAATGAAAGTAAAGACCTCTAAGGTCGCACCGGACGTGCTGAAACCATATCACCGAATCACAAAGACCCTGCGCATATACTTGAACTCACAAAGTGTGATTGGATAACATGGGTACTATCTCCAAGTTGTGGGACTTGCTACTTGAGATAAACCTCCAGAGAAAGCTGGTTCTTGCTCCTAAACTACCTGCCACAATCTACTCTAATGCAGGATAAGCTAACTGTTCTAATCTAAATTTCCAAGGGACCAGGGGAGAGAATGAATAAAATGAAAGCCTACACTAAAGCGGTGATACACCAGAAAAGGAGGGTGTGAGAGTAGTCTCCAAATGTGTGAAATACAAAGGCAAAGTGCACACTAGAAGAGGTGATGACAGCTCACCATAATCTAGCAAAATGTATTCACAACAATATTCCAAGCATACACAATGATAATGAATCCCTGCAAGAACATAATAAATAGACACAATATTCTTATAGAAAGATCAAAGGGGCAAGAAGAATGCAAGAAAACACAGCAGGGGAAGATACATCCACAAACTGGTATTTTATTGCTTCATGATATGCACAGTTCAATCTATTACAAGATAAGGGCCTGGATCACCATGCAAGGAGTCCACTACAAGGGCTTGCAACACACTAGCTTCACAAAGCAATTTTGATAGAGCTTTGCTACCCAAAAACTCTCCCTTTACAATGAGCCCAACACTCCAATTTATAGAAAAAATGAGAAGGAGAAGAGAAGGGAAAATGGAAATCCCGAAATCATCCTTCAACCACCTGTAAGAGGTATTAAATGGAGTGAAATGGTTATACATTACTTGCAAAAGGCTCCCCATACTGTCCCATGTGCTGCAGCAGAGAAAGAATGATGACCATGCCTCGTAATTGCACTCCCAACTACCAAATAAAACACTGTTCTGAACCCGGCCACATTTTCTTAAAAACTCAAACAATTTCTTATCAAATCTATAATTTCTTGACTTTTGTGCATCGGGCTCGGAGCTGCAATTCCAACGGTACCAAATTTGTGCGATTTCGTTGAGAAATGCAAAAGTTATGGCCTTCTGAGTGCGGGCAGCTATTTTGGGTCTGGCAGGCGTTTTCTGTCATTTGACGGGAATGAGCATTAACTGACTGGAGATGAATATATTTCTCTTATTTAAATATATCTACCCTCATCAAAAATAGTTTTTTTGGCATAGAGGACGTCGTGCTCGTTCCAGAAAGTCCAATTTTGTGAAAATCGGAGCTCGGAGTCAAAAGTTATGGCCGTTTGAAGTTTCCGGACCGAATGTTGACTTTTCTTCTTCTCCTTCGGCCGCTTCGGCTTTTCGCATCCCACGCGTCCCTTTGTCCCATTTGTCCCAAATGCTGCGTGGGAAAAATCCTTCCGAACCGCCCGAAATGGGCTTCCATGTCCCTTTTCTGCCGGTGACACGTGGCGTGATCTGATTGGCTTTCGCTCTTCGCCATTCCGTCCCGCGTCCCTTTGTCCCATTTGTCCCAAAGGCTGAAGTTCCCTGTTTCGGCCGAACCGGCCGGTTCGCGTACTCTCATCCCAACTGTCCCAGACTGTTTGGGACAAATTTTCCCGATTCGCCCGGTTCGGCCGGTTCGCGCCCTTTTGTCCCAACTGTCCCGGACTTTAAGTTCTCATTTCAGCCGATCCGGCCGGTTCACGTACTTCACGTACCTTCGGCCCAACTGTTCCGGGCTGCCTTAAGTCTTTTCGGCCGACTTGCATCCTCCGCGTACTCACCGCCTGTGATGTCCTGCATCGCTGCTTGGGTCAGCTTAGTCAAATTTTTCCATTTTTCGGCCAGTTCGGATTTCCGCGTCCCGCACGTCCCTTTGTCCCAAATGCTTGCGCAAAACCGCTTTGGCGCGGCCTTTTGGCCGGTTCGCCCCGATGATGCCCTCACGTCCCGATCATGCGAGGACAAAGACTTAGCCATTTTTCACAATTTTTTCTGGCCCGAGCCTATTTTTTTGCAATTTTTCTTACCTTTCCTCAGAACTTGCTCTCTTCTACTTGGACATGGGAGTTAGAAAAATATGAGGGGACCCTAGAAACATGACCTTTTGCCCTGAATCAATATAATTGCTTGGGACTAAATAATTTGATGCATGTTATCAAAATTACCTTGGGGGTGAATTTTGGATAACAGTAACTCCTAAATTTTTAAGGCCAAATGGCATGACATGGTAGTAGAAGGTTCCCCAAGGGGTGATGAAAGATGTCTTATGTTGATCATCAATAGTGATAAGAATTTGATTATAACCAGAAAAAACATCCATAAGGGAAATCATTTCATGGCCAATTGTTAGGTCAATGATTTGATCTATGTTTGGAAGAGGGAAATCATCTTTAGGACAAGCAAGATTGATATCCCTAAAGTCTGTGTAGATATGTAACTTGCCTAAGGCTTTGGTTATGGGAATGATGTTAGAAATCCATTATGGGTAATCAATGGGTATGATAAAATTAGTGAATAAAAGGTATTGTAACTCTTCTTTGACAAGGAGAGCTATGTGTGGATGCATTTTATGGAGTTTTTGTTTAACTAGCTTAGCATTTGGATATGTGACAATATTATGTAAAAAAATATTAGGATCAATTCTGGGCATATCACTATATGACCAGGTGAAAGCTTGATAATATTTTTATAAGAATATGGTAAATTCATCTAGTTCCTATGGATTTAATGATTGACCGACTTTAACTATGCAAGGATCCTGAGGGTTCCTAAATTTATGTCGATGGTGGATTCGTTAAGAAGATTTGGTGTATCAGATGGTAGGGATTTTTGGAAAAGGTGATCCTCAACTCCCATATGGGAAAGGATTTCTTGGTCATCATTGCATTGAAGGATATCTATGACAGGTGAATCTTCTTTGACCATTTCTAGCCAAATAAGAGGAAGTTGTTTAATGGCATGGTTGGACTGATAAGTGAGTGGTCCTAAAGATATGGTATTTATTGAAAAAAAAAAATTAGGTGGGATGGATACAATGTCATCTACATCCATAGGATCTCTAGGGGCCATGAGCGATGAAGGGTCTAATTCAGTAATGAGCATGGATGTGGCAGGTTTGGATGTAGTGGCTTTGAATGTTTTGGAGTTGGGTTTCTTATAACCTAAACCATATTTTTCATAAGTTTTGAGGGAACATTAGATAACCACATCATGTATTCCCTGTTCATAATAGCCAAGACCAAAACCTCTCCACATGCAATGGTGAAGATACATACGAGCAAAGTTTGGATTATCTAAATATTTGAAATTTGATGTAAAAGGCATGACATGATGTTGATTAATAATATGAGATGAAGGATAGTTGAGTCCCCCATAAACAAGATTTTTTTAGATAAGTGGACATAAGAGATAATATCTCCTACATTAGGGTCATACATGGGTTGTTTATCAGGGTGACCATAAGTCTTAGGTGAAGGAATGTGATTAAGCATGAGGAGATGGTATTCCCTAATGTCGAAATTGTATACGAAATCACTAAGGGAGGAATCATCCAATAGTTTAGAGGAAGGTATGGACATGCTAGTAGATGATACATTCGATGATTTGGATGTAGACTTGGGAACAAGTATGTCACTCGAATGATACATCATGTAACAATCAGCGAAAGGATTTGAATCGGCATGAATGGTGAATGTCTAGCCCTCATGTTCATATTTAAGGCATCGATGGAGATTTGACAGAACGCAATGCATAGTGTGTATCCATGGGCGTCTTAGTAACATATTATATTGAAATTCTCCTTCTATGATGTAGAAGAGTTCTGGTAAGGTTTTAACACCGACTTTAAGTGGTAAGATAACGGTGCCTAATGTAGGTGTGATAGTGTCGTTAAAGGATCATAGTAAGACTAGAGTTTGAGTGATAACAGTGTTAGGTAGCTTAAGTTGATAAAAATCAAGGGAGGATATAATGTTAACATCGAACCACTATCAATCATTACCCTTTTGATATGAATGTCATTAATTTGAGCAAGTGATGAAAAGTGGTAAGTCATGATCTTCTAGTTTAAGAGAGGGTATTTCAAATGGTTTGAATGATATAGCATCGAGATGCTTTGAGGGCTCCTAAAAAGTTTAAAGGATGAAGGATCATCTAAAGGTATTGTTATTGATTATAGGGATTCAACCATGGCCTATTTATGAATTGGTGACGTTTTTCTCAATTCGTATAATTACATTTTATTAGGAGCTTGGTGTAATTTTTTAATGAAAACATATTGCATTGTGGTGGATGGTGAAGATGGTGTGGTGAGGATGGAAACCTTAGTTCTAGGTGACATTATTTTACTAAATGTTTCAGGGATGGATATTTTAGGTTTATCTAATAGAGGAAATGTTGCTAGGGGTAGTGGTATGGCTACAAAATTTTTACCATTTTTATGTTTAGAAGGGTCTGTGTCATAATTTTTTGAATGAGTAGTGATATGTACGACATTGACATGATGAGAAGGATTTTAAGACATGGGTTATTTTGATTAAGGCAACGGTGACAAAGATGTTGATGTTGATGTTGCATGTGATTTATAAGGAAGGGAAGTCAAATCTACCAACTTCTATGTGATCAGGTGGAACGCTTTACAATTCTCAATGGAATGACCTTGTGTTCTATGATAATCACATGAGATGTTGTAATCATACCAAGTGGGTTTCCATCCTCGTGGATCTGATAATTTTTGTGGTGGTAATGTTATGAGTGATTTTTGGAGGAGGTCATCTAAAATTTTTACATAACACCCCTTAGGTGTTGATGTGGATAGGGATGAAGTTTTAGGTATCTTATCTTCTAGTGGTAATAAGACATTGATTACATGTCATTGAATTGTTTTTTGTTGATGAGTCCTAGATAGTATAGTAAATGGGGGACAAGGACCTAGTGGGGAAGATTGATAAGGAAGTCTTGGACATGGAATGGTAGGATGATTACTAGGAGTTGAAATGACCCTTCTAGGAGGAGGTGGGAGAAAAGGTTGAGGACCACGAAATCGATATGGTTCGAGAAAAGTATAAGAACTTTTGAAAACTTGGACAATACCTTGTTTGTGAGGTCCTTTCATGGTTTTGGATGAGCTAGGTATGGATGTAGAGGTATTTTTGATGAAGGAAGGGGGTTTGAATAATGCGATTGATGAGATCCAAATGACTTATGGATTTTGTAGTTTTGGAATTGGTTGATGTAGAGATAATTGATTTTGTAGATGGAGGATGAATGTGGCTTGTGATTTCCTTAGGTGGAGGTGTTTATGTCATAAACATTTCAAGAGGTATCATAGTTATATTTGTAAATGAAGGTGTAGTTGTAGGTGTAACTATACTAGAGGATATGATTGGTGGGGAGATAGATTCGGTAATAACCTGTGATGAGGATGGAAGGATAGTTTCAGTAATGTTGATAGCAGACATGGGGATTCGGTAGATACAAATTTAGGTTTAATGGGTATTGTTGTTGGTTGTGTGGATGTGGATGTGGATGTTTCTTCAGTAGGTATGGTTGTTTGTTCAATAGATGTGGATATTGGTTCAGGAATGGGTAACATTTTAGTAATGGTGTTAATGGTGTGGTGAGCATGAACAACATTTGTTTGTGGTTGATCAGTGGATGGGGGATGATTTGGAAAGGGCTGCTTGAATATGTCAAGGTTTTGATTTGGGGGTGCATTTGGATTATCCAAGTTCACCCTTATCAATTAAGTCTTGAAGAACATTATGAAATGTATGAAACCTTTCAATATCATGTCCTTTGACCCTATGGTATTTACAATAGTCATTATCTTGATACCAAGAGGGCTTAGATATAGATGTATCGATGGGTTGAATAGGTGGGAGAGTTATCATATTTACAGCGAGTAATTTATCAAAGACCACACTATAAGTTTCTCCTATTGGTGTGTAATTACGTTGTGGACGAGAATGTTTGGTAGTGGGATTTTATTTGGGAGCATATTTGACTACTATGGCATTAGCAGCTGATTTGGATTTTTTGGGACTAGAGGATGACTTAGATGGAAACTCGTTCTTGGTTTTTAGGATGAAACTTAACACAACAGCTTTTCTAGAGCTCGCAGCTTCCAACTAACGAGCCATGATAAAATCTTGGTCAAAGTTATAAATGATTAAATTTGTAATGTTGATGAAATATGTTTGGCACATGATCGACAAAAAAATTCAATCAACTCGGCTTTTGGTAATGAAAAATATAATTGATTGATTGTACCCCTCCAACGGGAAACAAAATCAACAATGGATTCATCCTCAAAATTTTTGATAGGATAAAGGTAATTGATAGTGAATTTTTGGGATTTCTATAGAAAATTTTTCTAGGAAAAATTGTGCAAGTTGTGCAAAGGAGAAAAGGGGAGATTGAGGAATGTTATTATACCATTCCAACGCATGACCGGTGAGGGACATGGGAAAAGTCCTCAACATGAGGTCTTGATCATGGGCTATTAGATAACAAGCATTGCGAAAAGAGTAAATATTTTGTTGAGGATATTCCTTACTAAATAATTTAATAAATTTTGGAAGTTCCCAATGAGGTGGATATGCTTTGTATGAGACTGAGGGATGAATAGGATCATTGTAGATTTGATCATATGAGAACACATTTTTAGGTGTAGATGAGCTAGCCTCTAGACTAGATATATGATTCATGAGAGCTTGAAGGGGGTCAGATTGTGTCGGTTTCGTGAGGATGAACTAGGTTGAAATGTAAACTGGATAGGTTGTGAGTACATTTGGTATTGTTGAGGGATGTTTTTCTGGTAAGGAATGTTTTGTTGAGGAACATTTTGCTTTGATAAGGAACATTTTGTTGTGGTATATTCTACTATGGGATATTTTTTGTGGGATGTTATAAGTGAGTGGAATTTTTTTTTGAAGTGTAACATACTCCTGAGGAATTTTTGTTGAGGAACATACTATTGAGAAGGAATCCTTTGTTGTGAAGGGATATTTTGTTGTGGAACAATTTGCTGAGGAATGTTATAAGTAAGCAAAATGTTTTGTTGTGAGAGTTTTTGTTGAGGAATGTATTATTGGGAAGGAATATTTTGTTAAGGGATTTATTTTTGAGAATCTAAAGGTTGTGAAGTTTGTATATATTGGTAAGGGTTCAGGATAGATGTACTGGTAAACTGTTGTGAATAAAGAGGTGGTTATTAAAAGGGCATAGTAGAGAGTAACATAAGATGGTTCTTTTTATGGAATGCTTTGAGTAGGAGAATATTGTCCAATATGGAAACTAATGGTTGCGGTGGTTGTGGTATGTATTATGAAATAAGATGAGTGGTGGTGATAGCACTAGTATTGCTCAAGGGGATAGATGCCAGAATGGACATAGTGATATTTTGAATACTGCTAACTGGTTGAGATATAATAGTTGAAGTAGAAATAGAACTCATTGGAGGTTCTGGGTAATTGAGGATGTTGAAGGAGTAGATAATGAAGCGAGTAGTATTGTCTTATGAAATTTTTGAACTAGTAAAAGGCTTAGGTGAGGATGTATGTTATTGGGAAGTTGTGTCTTTAGAGGAAACCATATGAAGACTAAGAATAGGAATGGAAGATGCAACTTCTAACATTTCAGGTTGACTTAAAGGTGGATATGAATGTATTTGTTGAATGAAAAGTTGGTATTTTGGATCAATAAGATGTGAAACCCCAGATGAAGGATCAGGGATATAAGGCAGTGGTTCAAGTATAGATTGTTGGTTTGAATCAATAGGATGTGAAGAATCAAGAATACTTAAAAATGGTTCAGGTTCAAATTGTTGTGAAGAGCCAGATAAAGGATCAAGAATGTTTGAGGATAGTTCGAGTTCAAATTTTTGTGAGGAGACAGATAAAGGATCAAGAAATTTTTAGGATTGTTTGGGTGTGAATGGTTGGAGTTGAAAACCCGTAGTTTTCGGATAGGAATTGAGAGCAATGGGATTTGAATCTAACATTTCTTTGAAAATAGGGTCTCCTCTTTTAATGAAAGTGGATTCATAAGATTTTGACTGTGAGCTGGGGGAATATGGTTGTTCAGTTTCTTCTGGTTCATGTGTATGGAATATTTGACTACAAATCTAACATGAAGAATTTAAGATACATTGTCTCATTTCTTCATTATATTCCTCCTCTATTTCATTCCATGTTCATTCAGCATCAGATAGATGAGTGGACATAATCGGTTGATGAAATGGGTTTTTTTTTGTAATGGTGTGGTAAATAATGGTGTCTATACAATAGTGGATAAAGGTATAGATAATGAGTGTAGACAATGGAGTAGATAGCGGAATGTTTTTCTCCAAAGGCATGGATAATAGTTTAGATATGTTTTCAAAGGTTTGATTTCGGGCTTGTTGTCTAATTTGTACCATAATGAAAAAAAAACACTCACCTAAAAATAAACTAAATGAGTTAGTTACAAACATCAATCAAAAGCAAGAAAAATGATTTTTTAGATTTTCTTAATTTAATTAAAAAGATTGAAATGTGTAAAATGGTTAACAAAGGTCCTAGGAAATGATAAGCTATGGCTAGTTTCGGTGTGTGATTAAGGATGAATTCCTCATTATACCCAAAGGTACGTGAGACCCAACTCTATATTATTACCGATATGGGTGTGGTATTGGGGCCTACCCCTTGCTTCATGATCCCTCAATGATAAGGGTATCCAGTGTTTAATTGATATATACCAACAGAAATGATTATACTCGGCTAGAACACCGAGTCGCTTCTCCTCTTGGTGATCAAATCCAAGTAGGTATCCACCTGGGTGGGAATTGTTTTAAATGAGTTTTATGTTTAAGTGGTTTTTTTGTGTGTGGGGAAAGGACAATGAATGCAACATATTACCTTCTTAATTAATACTATGTGAAACAAGAAGGATGAACAATTTTTTAAAACCCAAATCGAAATATTGTTTTTGATGAAGACAATCAAGCAAATAATGTGATACTGAAAGAAAAAGATGGATTTAGGACTCACCGTGATAAACACTTCCTATATATATTTTTATTTTTAGTAATTTTTTAGAAAACAATCCATCAAGTAAAAAAAGCTATGTACAAAACTAGGTTATCGAAGTGCGAAAAACAACAAAAAGATATTAGCAAGACATATGCAAAGTAATCAAAAAGAGAAGGAATCATTGACGATTGGCTAAATAATTGGCAATTAGCTAAATTGTTGGTGATTATTATGTATAGAACCAAAAAATGAAAAACATATGCTAATTTTAATAAAATTGATAATGAAATGAAGGACCCAGTTCAAGTCCCACTGGCATGCCAAGATGGTATGAATAAATCTTACATATACAACTTAACCTAATAAGAAAGAGGATAAAACTGACCTAACCTCAGCATGGTGGGGTTTAGTGCTACCCGTGGATGTGGATGAATGATACTTGATAGTTTCACTCTGTATATGCAAATATGTAAGCTTCTTTCCTATGATAAATACATGCATATCATAGCCACTAAACAAAATAGGATTAATAAAATATTAGGTGAATTTCTTAAGCAAAGGCCAGTCCCCGAAAATCAAATGAATTCCTAACAAGGGTTTCAATCCTATTTTACAATCAAGTGGGTGGGTGTCAATGATAAATGGTAATAATAAACATTGTGACAAATGTTTCGTTATTACAAATATAATATAGATAATTGATAATAAATGATAGATAATAACTATGCTTAGAAATCAGAAACCAAATCATTATCTGAATTCTCAGAGGAAGGAGAACTCTCTTCTCCTTTGGACCCCATTTCTTTTCAAGAAGAATATAAATTCTCATCTTGAGTGTACTCTTCCTTAAAGAAGTCTGAAATGTATCCTGGATCTTCCTCTTTTGTGTTGTTCTAATATTCACAATCGAATCAGAATGCTTAGAATCAGTTTGGTCTTTAGATTCAGTCTCGAGCTCAAATCTTCTAATTCAACTTCATATTGATACTTGAACCAGGCTAAATCAGCTCGGATACGCAGAACCTCAAAGTTCAAAATCCTCTCGAGTAGATTCAAAATGGTCCGTAATTGATCAAAAGGGGCTGAGTGAATGGCACACAACTAAATATCATGCAAAATGTTGTATTATTCTTAGTGGAATGGGTGATGGATAATAGAAAGTTTGATGCTTGTTATTTCATGGCTTGGTCCACTTATTTCCATCTAATAGAAGCCATTCTTGATCAAATGTTTGCAAAGAAAATAGATATAATATAAATTATTGGACGAGTTTGATAAATTTATAGGAAAACAAAGTATACAAGAATCCCAAGTGATTCTAGTAATTGCTAGCAATTACTAGTAAATTATAACATACTTTGCTAAACGAAGAATTTAACTAATTGATTTGTGATTGTGGTTTTGAGACGATATTGTAAGATAACAAATGATCAAACAGAAACACTTAAATGTAGAAAAATAATTATAAAATGATATCTCGTAGTCATTTTTAAGCCCTTAGAACAACATTCTAACCCCATGCACGTCGTCTATCACTCAACGGGCATTGGGTGCTCACCCGAGGCATGCGTGTGTGCTTTGAGCCCTCCTTTATGTGATTCTTGTGGGAATATATTACTCAATGATAAAAACTTAGATGCAAAAAGGTAAAGAGCCATGCATTAATTTCCGAGAGCTTAAGATGAGGCATTATTTTAATACACCCATTAAGTTAACCAAAGAGATATCAAACAGATAACAAATATGATTCATAATATAAAGAAGATGCACTAAGTTTTACACCCATGAACAATGTATATTTAGAACAAAACCATATATTCCTTATTGATCTTAGTTCAGTAACCACATTACATTCCTTAAGGCCATAACAGACCAATGTATCAATGTAGATAAGACTCATGCATCAAAAATCCTAACTATGCTTCCCATATTACCAAAATTATCACAGACCCATCCCTCTAGATATGCCATCTCTCCTATCATCCTCCTAATGTGAGTCCATAGAACCCATTACTATTTTTGTAGAGCTTCACCTCTTCAATCACTATGTGATGTCAATGACCACACACTTTTCTCAAAAAGTAGTCCCTTCCTTCTACCCGATCATCTCTATATATAGCTTTAGCATCCACCACCATGCCTTCCTAAAGTAATAGATCAGTTGCCAAGTGTCCATGTGGTCCTTTAATGGAGCATGCTTCTTCCCATCCGAGATCTCCACTTTCTACAATGATTTCTTTCTAGATCCTTCCATTACATGGAATATTCTTTCCTTGACCACCAAGTTTCGAGGTTGGCACCTTATCCACTCCGTATTATCGGGATCACACGTTTCTCATGAGTTTCTAGGAATGTCAAATATGGCTAAGTCCCAAAACCATTTTCTTTTCCTAGCACGCACCATGGGTTTTACTAAACACTCCTAGAACCCTTTTCTAGCACACCTTCACCCCACATGCCCTTATTCATATAGGTCCCTGCGCCCATGCACCTTCTTGTACTTATCCAATATTCTGAGGCCCAACATCACCCCATGCTAAGTTTGTTCTCTGTCTCATGGAACACCTTCCTTCAATGAATAAAGAATGGAGAACTATGAATAGTTGGAATAAAGAATGAAGGAATGAAGAATGAGGAAAGAATGAATTAAATAATGGTGGGAGCAGAGAGAAGAATTTTTTTATTATTGAATGAGTGGGAAATCCTTTCCAATATCTTCCTCGAGCTTCTCCTAAACATTTACCTCACTTTGCGCTTTGCCGACGAGGTCACTTACTAGGGTGCTCACCTCCTCAAAACTTAGCTACTCCCCCTTGGCACTCATCATATCCACAATACCTTCTATTTTTTTTCCAAGGTCATCGAGTGTGTCCATTCAATGGGTGATATGGGGATATAACTCCTTCAGATTGATTTTTGATTGATTCTCGCAAGGTCTTGATAGCTTCTGATTTCTTCTCCACTTTGGCCAGGATCTTATCCTTCTTTGAATTGTTACCCTTATTCTTCTATTGATATTACTTTATCTCCTCTTCATGTGTAGCAAATAAAATTATTGCTACCCTATCCCTATCAATTACAATTATCATAAGCAACCTCGTGAATTAACTTGCAAGCAATGGGCCTTTACATCAGCAAGAAGTTTGGTATACCAAGCAACGATGTCTACCACCTTCAGCTTCTCCTCCATTTCTTAGCACACCAAAGGCTTTTTGTGGATTCTAAGGTGAGTGGATTCCTCTTCGTTATGAGGATGTGAGTCGATCCTCAAGGAATGGCAAGGGTGATTCATATGTTTTATCGGGCGCACTAGGTTGGGATGCTTTAAGAAAATAGCATCTCGTAATCATCTTGATTTTCTTATCTACTTTTTGTACCCTTTTATTCTCATCCTTTAGTTTGTGCCTTAGTTGTGCGTTGATTAGTTCTTCTTATTTCAGGTCTTTTCTTTTCTTGAGAAGATCCTCCTCCTCTAATTCTGCCTCTAGGAATCTCACCCTATCATTCCTTATAAAAATTTTGGCCTCAAACTCAACTAAAACTTTGTTAAGTGCATTACAGATTTTCTCATCTGAAAACTATTGAGAATTAACAAAGTTGTTTATCCCTTTTGTCTCTAACATCTTCATTAGCGCTTCTTGGCTTACCTTGAACTCAGGTTCATCAACATGGGATTCAAACACCCAAGATAGCATTTTCTAGTTCATGGGTATGCTCCTTCTACGTCAAATGAGGGCATGGCTAGGAGTTGTTATGTTGGTACATGATGCTCTGGAAGTGCATGCATAACACTTCTCTTAGATCATTGATGTAACCCATTCCTTTCCCTTGTGTTTCCACTACGCTCTTCCCACATGTTCGTGCAGCCTTTGGAAAGCTTACTACTAGGTTGGGGTCTCTGCCCATGCTGCCATACTCTTTTCCAATGCTCTCCTCTTCTATCTCCTTGAGGATTTCATCTGCGTTGTGCTCTACCTCCTGCTCTACTAACTCTTTGATAATTCCTTCCACTTCTCTCTCCATGGCCTCTTCTATTTGTTCCTGGTGAGGCTTGGGGTCCTCTGATCTCTTGTGTTCACTTCTTCACTCACCCCTTTTCCTTGAGCATCCGCTTCCTCCTTTCCATTATTCTCTTCACTTCCTTCTTCTTTTGAATCATGTATATCATACATGGGATGATTCTAAACTTCTTCATCCTCATCATCATCCTTCTCTCCCCTATAGGCCTCTAACCCTTCATTTCCTCTAAGTCTCTCTGCCACCTTTTGTTTCTTCCTAACTAGTGATTATAGTATAGGAGACTCTTCCCTCTCTCTCTCTCTCTATTTAGTGGTAAACTCCCCCATTGGTGACTCTTCTTGTGTGGGGTCTCCTCTTGCTCTAGTGCCTCTTCTACTAAGGTCTTCTCCCTAACTGGGAGACTTCTTTCTATGTGCATAAGTGCTTGGCTTAGCACTTGGTTCCGATGCACCCACAGATTGTGTTCTTTACACAATAGGTTTCTTCTTCTCTTTCAATTCTCTCTCCATTTTCTTTGGTGTAGCCTTCTTTCTTCCCCGTGGGGTCCTTAGGAATGGAGACATTATTCTCCGTGTAGGATCCCCTTTCAAACTTCAGCCTAATGCGCAAGTATACCCTTGTTCTAGTCCTCCCAGTGATTGGCAATGTCAATGGCTTCATCATCTGCACTTCATGGGAGACATACTTCTCCACATATGTGTTCTTCTTCATATATACGAGCTTTCAATGCAGATCGTGGTGGTCCTAGTCTACCTCACTAAGGTAGAACCTTAGTCTATTGGCCTCCTTAAAATATTTGACCCCTGCTTAGAAGTATTTCATGGTGAAGGAAAATGGCAACTTGCACCATGGAATCTTAGTCCCATCCATTAAAGTGAATCTTTTGATACAGAAGTGTTGATATATAACAAACTCAACCTCTTTATCTATGAGCACGGTAGTTGCTTAGGTATCCTCCACTCTTCCCCGAATGTGTCGTGCATTCACTTGTACCATTTCTCCAAGCGCGCCTTGTGAGTGGCCATCATGGTGTCACAGGTATATTTCTCAAATATCTTCATGGGTGAGGGATCCTCTTCCGGGTACTCCCATATGAACTTCTTCGTCCCGTCAGGCAGTCCAATCTCCGAGAAGATGGTGGTGAGGAGAATGTTTCTAAACCTTATTTTTTCTCCTTCCTGCACGCTCCTAATGATCTCATCAGCAATGTAGGTGGACAAGTTGTAAATAGTTCCTACTGGTATCTTTTGGCATACATTCAACCATTCCTTGTTCACTTAGGTCCACCTTTCTTGATCATTCAGCTTTATAACCAAGTGCATGGCCATCCTCATTATAGGGTCTGGGATATCTACAATATCGAAGTAATGCAAACATTTCTTGTATTCATAGGCCTCCACAGTCTCCTTAATGGCCTCCTTATCATCCAAGTAATCATCTATGGAGTCTCCTTCACAAACCAGGCTAGTAAAATTTGATATGAGATGAGGGGTTATGTAGATTTTGTAGCCTATAAAATAGAAGTGGTCATCATGCATGTGTAACATCAACCACTGGAATAACCACTTGGGCTTGCCAAAATAGGGCAACTCATATAGTTGCAGCATCCCAGCATTACCCAACTTCACTTTCACTTCATCGTTATAGATCGGAATCCCTTCTGGTGTCCTTTTATTAGTTGGATGAACCAGTTCCAACGTCATCTCCTTTTTTGTAGTACTCATTTGATGGTTATAGTCACTCACAACCATCTTCCTGAAATGTGATACCCATTCTTTCCCCAGCAATACTCCATCTAGGTATTGCATCTCTGCATACCACTCCTCATTAAAACTTGTTGCGAAGTTTGTTCCTTTCCCTTCTTCTTTGGTGAAATAGTCACCTTATTTGGTGCCATTTTTACTTGTCAGCCAAACCCTAAACTCATCTTCCTTGCTCTTCTTCCTAACTCTTCTCAATCCTATGGCTCAACTCTACGAAAGAATCCTTTTATCTTCTTGCCCTAGCTACATAACCCTACTTGGAAAAAACACTTCCACAAGGCAAAGTGTATTCCACCGAAACTTCCTCCCTACGACTCTGTACTCCCTCCACTTTGGTTTACAGATCAACCCTAGTCATGCACTCAAATCTCTATGATTCCTTCTTCACATAAATATCTCTTTGTGGATTCCCTAGTTCATAAGAGCTCTTCAATTTCGTAATCGCAAGGTAAATAATAACATGTTCGACTTCATACTTATATTTTTTCCTCCTTTCCAGCAATAAATGCTACACCACCTACCAACGTACTTAGCATTAAATGCATATTTTTCCACTAAATTTAACCTTAAGTGCCCTTACCCATGCGCCCAAACCTACGTGAAAATATTTTACAACATTATGGTGTGCAAAAATCCTAAGTGATCAAGACTCTTACGCGCGCGCCTATAGTGCTTTGAAGGCACTTCTTCTATCCTTGACCTAATTTTTTCCCTTTCCTACCTCATGTTATTCTTGTGATTTTCCTTCTTTGTACATGGTTTTTGTAAAGCCTTATCCTAACACAAAAATTCTTATCCATTGTTTCCATGTGTGTTCTTCTATTTTTGTGCCTTTAATCCTTTCATCTGGGCCTTACAAATTTCACTACAAGCTTGTATCGCACTTCACACTAGTCTACATTAATCCACCCCACACTAAATAAAATGCACATTCCTCTGCACATACACAATATTTTGGAAGTAATAAGTGGTTACCAGTGAATAAGGTGAAAAACAGAAAAAAAAAAAGTTACGGGCAACGAGAAAGGAAAACACAAGAAAATAAATATACATAAAGGGAAATCCTAAGCTAACTAGAAATACTACCTTATTTACAAACACAAGGAAGGATTATTTATAGTAGGGCTTCAGCCTACTCCCATTGAAATGGTCAGGTAACTTCATCCCATCTAGTGCTTGTAACTGACATGTGCCTGAATCAAGGATGTACGAGATGATGTAAGGGCCCAACCAATGGACTTTTAACTTCCCAGGATGGTGCAAAACTTGGAATCATACAACAAAACCATCTTCCCAACCTCAAACTACTTATTCTTGATATGATGATCATGTCATGCCTTTTGTTTGGCCTTTTTAGTCTTTTGACTCCATCTAACAAGTGATCTTCTATCATCTAACTACATCAACTTATCGATCCTTTCCTCGAGAGATTTTTCATAAGCCAATCCTCGTGTGCGTGTTATACATAGTGATGGTAACATGAATTCAATTAGAAAAATAGACTTTGTGCCAAATGCCAATTGAAACGATGTTTCCTTGTTCAACCTTTTGTAAGTTATCTTGTATGCCCATAAAACAGATAATACTTTGTCATCCCAGTCTTATCTTCCAGCATCACAAATCTTGGTCAATGTGTAACTTATTATCTTGTTGAATTCCTCAATAGTTCCATTTTCCTGAGGATGATAGGGGTAGTCTTGTGATGGGCCGCCATAAAATCTGTTAACAAAATCCTTACCGTTTCATTTAGCAAATGTGTACCCCTATCACTAGTTAAGCTCAAAGGACATCCATACATGTTGATTATGTTTACCCATAAAAATCTAGCAACTATCATTGTAGTGTAATCTCTAGTAGGTGTTTCCTCTACCCATCTTGTCAAGTAATCGGTGTAAGTGATGATGTAACACAATCCAGTCCTTCGCACAGAAGGTGATATTGGTCCTACAAATTTGATTTCCCATTTTTCAAATGGCTCTACACTGGCTATAGGTCTTAAGGGAATTTCATCCCTCCTTCTAGGTTTTCCAAGGAACTGGCAGTGGTCACAGGCCTTGCAAAACTCAATACAATCCTGGTAAATACTTTCCCACCAAATCCCTACAAGTAGAATTTTTGTGCTATTTTGTTTCCTACATACTTTCCTCTTGCAATCCCACCATGCACTTCCTCCATAATCACCACGCACTCATGTTCTAGTATGCATTGGTGAAAAACATCATCATGGCCTAATTTGTATAGATCTCCACTAATCACCATGTAGCACGCGGCACTGGATTGCTAACTATTTTCTTTCCAAAGCCTTCATCCTCGTCCGGAGCTATACATGGTTTAAGGAACAATGCAATATCCTCTAATTTTGAGGGCACGCACCACAACCTAAACAACAGGTGCATATGGCATGGCATCCTCAATTCTTTACGTGTCCTCTCCCGAGTCAATCCTTGATAAGTGGTCAGGTCCTGAATTACTTTTTCCTTGTTTTACCACAACTGAAAACTCAAATTCTTGAAACAACAGGACCCAACGACATATGTGCCCTTGTAAAATGGGCTTATTTACCAAATACTTTAGTGTCATGTGATTTGTGTAGAATATAAAAGGTTTTTCTAGCAGATACTTCCTGAACTTATGCAACACGTAGATCATTGATAATGCCTTGCACTCAGTAGTTGTGTAATTTTGTTCTCGTTGGTGTCAACTTTTGACTTGCAAAACAAAGGGGGTGATCAACAATCCCTCACCAGTTTTGCTAGCATTGCTCCAATGGTTGTTCCTGAGGCATCAACATGCACATGGAAATCCTTATCTCAAGAAGGGAAACATAGTATGGGTGTAGTAACAAGCCTATCCTTCAAATTGTCAAACGCCTTCAGTTGTGCTTCCCCCCAGTGGAAGGCACTCTTGTGCTTAAGAAAATATTCCAAGGGTGTGGAGATCTTGGCATATGCTTTGATGAAATCATTGTAGTACCCCATATTCCCAAGAAATCCATGCACTGTGCTCTGAACAATAGGCCCTCCAAATCTCACAAGAACAACAACTTTGGAGGGATCCACTAACAAGCCTTCCTTACATATAATATGTCCTAACAAGGTTCCAAATGGAGTAACAAAGACACATTTCTTAATGTTGAGGGATATCCTCAACTGCCGACATCTCTCAAACATTAGTCTCAAATTGTCACAATGGTCTTTCACTATCCCATACACCATCTAGTCATCTAGGTAGACTTGAAGAAACTTATAGATAAAGTCCTAAAATGCTTATACCATGATGCACAAGAACACAACAAGCACATTCTTCAATCCAAAAGGCATGATAATGTAGGAAAATATTCACCACTCAATGGTGAAATTTTTCTTTCTCTGGTCTTCCTTTGTAATCTTGATCTGGTGATACCTTGAGAACCCATCCGTGAAAGAATAGACCTCGCACCCGGCTACTCCTTCCAGAATATCTTCAGTGAATGGGGTTGGAAAAGGGTCAATGACACACATTATATTCAAGTCCCTGTAGTCAACACAGATCCTTATCCTTACATCCTTCTTAATGCTTATCACCATTGGGCTTACCCATTATGATTCTTCCATGGCCTTAATGATACCGGATGATATCGTACTAGCTACTCCTTCCGAATATCTTCATGAATGGGGTTGGAAAAGGGTCAATGACACACATTGTGTTAGAGTCCTCAGTAGTCAACACAGATCCTTATCCTTACATCCTTCTTAATGTTTATCACCATTGGGCTTACCCATTATGATTCTTCCATAGCCTCAATGATACTAGATGCTATCATCTTGTCTATCTCCTCCTTGACTCTTATGCACAAGTTTGGATTCATCCGATATGGTCTCTTCCGAATTAGGTGCACACCTTCCTTCAACTTGATCCTCATATCCCCCAAGGAATGGTGAATGTATTTGAGCTCATGGTACCCACGCAGGAATAGATCTTGAAACTTGTGCAATAGATCAATGATTTTTGAAACCTCTTCCTCCAACCAATAATCCCCAATGATAGCTTCCTTAGGTTCTATCTTTGTCCCAATGTTAACCTTATTTGTTTTCAAGGGCTCATGATAGGTGCATGCTCTCTCATCAAGCACTATCTATGACTTCACGCATACCTTTAGAATGGTTAGCATCTAGACTTTCCATTTCTTCACCATCTACTACATAGACCATCTTTCCTTTTTCCTTTTTAATGCACATGCGCTCAAGTTGTATCTCTTCTTATTCTTCTTCATTAAAATGCGTCTCCAAACTAGGTTCACCCAACAACTCCAGTAACCTATCTTCTGCCATAGCACTATCTCCCATTGTAAGGTGTTTGACAACTTGTAACGCCTTATCCACTAATGTCTTGGTACTGGTACTCAAAATCTCAAATGAGATCGAAGTTAAGTCCTTCCAATTCCTTGTTTGATGGCGCATCTCTAAGTGAATATACCATGCATGCACACAACCTTATAAGGTGGAATATAACTTATGCACCCATAACGAAGGTGGTAAAGCTTCTGTGCCTTCCATCCAGGCCTTCTCACATGCTTGGATATGGGAAGAGGTGGGTTATTTTCCATGGTAGTCTTGGATAACAGTGGGCGTGTTGCTTCTGTAGAACCTTACAAAAATGTGACTCTTACCTCACACCATTCTAGAAGACTCTCGTGATGTGTAGCCCACCAATGTGTTGTGGTCCCAAGCAGGTTGTAGCTGAGCATTCCCCTTCTCTCATCCTAATTCTTCCACTGATCCTTCATTTCTCACAAGAAATCATCGGGGCTTTCTCCTCCAGAGTAACTTGGTAGCTTCTTCCTCCTAGGCATATTATCGAGCACGCCTTTATTACCCTTGTTACAAATCCTCTTAACTATTGCCCAATTAACTCATAAGTCCCGTGCACCCAATTTTCACATGCTATGCTAGTTGTATCACTCATCGACTGAGCATATTCAAATTGGATAACTCCTTCTGTAGGATGAATTATCTCAGATCTCTGATGGAGCACACATAGATTCTGTTGAGGAATTCCTCTCCTAAGGGCTTAGTATAGGGTGTTGACTTCCCATCTATTAAAGGGATGATCACCCTTTCTTCCTTGTTCTCGAAACTGATATACCCCTTGTTAAACCGTAGGTCGACATTATTCTTATAACACCAAGGGTGCCCAAGTAGTGCTGGAAAATTATCCACCTCGGTGAGTGCCAAGAATTCAAAGTCCCCAATGAACTTGGCCCCTTGAATAGTGATAACTGCACCCTTTAAAACACCAATGGGCATTGCTTTTTGTATTTTTTTCCATATACAACACATTTGAAGATGGTTTTAACGTAGGTCTTCCCATTTTATGTCATGCATCCAAGGTGAGAACATTGACCTTCACTCATGTGTCAATGAGGATATTACTTAGAAGCCACCCATCAACAATTGCATTCAATGTGATCTCTTTATCATAGTCAAGGTTGTGAGGAGGAAGGTTAGCATGTAGAACCTTCCTTTCACATTCTCTCTCATAGACATGGTACCTTCTCCCATAACCATTCTCCTAGCAAGGGAATGATATTCTCCTGCCTTAACATTTTACACACTTCCCTAACCTCATCCAGATCCTTCTGTGGAGCCTCAACATTCTTCCTTTGCTCCAACTACCTTGACTACTCCTTTAGACACTGGATCTCTCCTTGTAATCCCTAAATCACATCCATAGTCTCTTGATATACCTCTTTCTAATGAGCAGGGTCCGAATACTTCCCATGTACCAATTCTTCCCTAACAACTAGTTTCTATTTTGGTATCTCCCTTGCACACACTACCTCCACTCGCGTCATCACTAGCATAGGTTCTAATCTTGACTCATGTGCCACTCTTGGCATCCACTATGGGTTGGCCTTATTTATTCTCACCATCCTAGTGCCTTTGTCTTTATGGTGTTGTTGGTTCATGTGCTCAAACAACTCAGGGAACTCCTCATACTTATGTTTCCTTCCACACCACTAGCACTACAATAGATCAATACACTCATGCTTATAATGCTCTGTAGACCCACAGCTATAACATGTTCTTTGTGGGAACTCACTTCTTCTTCCACCGTGGTTACTGCAGCCATGAAATCCTCTCGTAAAACCTCTTCCGCGCTTTCCCCTTTTGCGTGCCCTTCATAGCAGCAATCATCATCCATGTAACTTCTTGCAAGGCTAGTATGACGCACACCAAGATCAATAGCATCATGAATCTAGTCAATCATCCTGCAATCCTTGGTATCATGGGTTGTAGAGGTACATATATTGCAATAGTAAGAAACATTCTTGCGGATTGCGCATTATAGTAGAGTACATCTATTTGAATTATGATCCCCATGAAAAATCTCATAGTCTACCACCATGGCATGTACTGACTTCCAAGGTAAACTATCCTTTGTATTCCCCTCCACTTCATAGTTTATGCACCAAAGACCACTATGAACCTCATGTGCTGAATTTATAGAAAAATTCTCCAACTTCTTTGCCATTGGAGTAATTTGAGCCTCCAAAAAGGTCTAACATTAGTATCAACACTCACAACAGCCTCAATGCACAAGGCATCTTTCAAGGCCTCGCGTGGGTCTGTGAAATTCTTGTGTGACAATGCCCTTCTAAACGGTGTTATCAATCCCCTAATAAACCATTAAGTGTGTTGAGAGGGGTGTGTGTCATAGGATAGTTTTGATAAGATTGTTTTGAACTATGTATTGTATTCTCACACACTCTCTACCATTCCTTTTTGGATCTCCGTCAAGGAACTGATGTTATTTTTCTCAAACTCATGGATATGAAACTCTGTTAGCAAGGCATTCTTCAACGTAGTGTAATCCATGACCGTCTAGTGGGGGTCATATTTTTGGTACCAGCTATAAGCGTGCCCTTGTAACATTGTTGCAAAACGACTTACCTTTCGCTCTGGGGTAGTGATCCCCTTCGCGCACCATAGAAATTCACACTTGTGCACATGCTCTGCAACATCCTCAATACCTCTATAGTCTAGTAGGTGTAATGACATCTCAAAAATACTTATGGGGGTGGTTGAGGCCCTTGTCCACCTGACCTAGAACCTTGGTTTCCTCCCATGTTTCCTCTAGTACCAGATGCACTAGATCCACCAGGTCTTGTCCCTCCTAACCCACTAGATCCTCTATATCCACTAGGTCCACTAGGTCCTCTGGTCCCTACACCACAAGATCCACCTTTTGTAGCCAGAAAATGGCCTGAAGTGGTGGCGCCTAGTGTCCCCAATGTCTCATTGAAATGCATGCCGATGGTTTGTGATATTATCCCGTTACTAGTTGTGTGTCCCATGCCAATCCCAGATGTGATACCCAAACTTTGTGAATTTTCACCTTTTGGAAAAATTCCTCCAAATATAGGGATGGATTGTGTAGCCATAAATACCCCAAACAATAAATTATATCTCCTAGGCACAAATCAATTACTCCCTCCGATACCAACTGGATTAACAATATTTACCTCTTGATCTGGAAAACTAAGCATCAAGGGTTGTTCACTAGGTGGGTTCAGATACGCGCCAATGGCTCTCCTTTCTCCACGTGACGAAATATCATCAGAAGCTAAAGGGGCTTCTCTCCCGTGCTTGCCAAGATGGGGTAGCAAAGACTGCTCATGTTCCACGTCCTCTGCGTGAACCTCAAATCCTTCCCATAATGTTTACTCCATAGATCCATCACACCTGTAACCTCACGTTGTCTAGCCATCTCCCTTTCATGAGATTCACTATACTTGAGTCATCTCTCTTCCCTTTCCTTTTCAGCTGCAATGTCCACCATCTTCCTCCACCCTAGCTTCCTCGCCCAACACTCAGAGAAGCTTAGCCGGCCATAGGAAATGCCTCCAAACTTAATGTAATGATCAATATCTTCATAGCCAATGGGATAGCTCATAAGAATGATCCTCTAGGGTTCTCTTAGGAACTCAAACTTGGCAACCTCTGGACAAGAATACGTAGAAATGGCGTATTCTAGAGTATAACTGGTCAGCAATCCTTTCCACCATTGATCTACAAAACGTGTCCAAGTCAAATCCACATCCTGAAGCATTTGTTAATCATATTGGGTCCACATGCACAATCTGTAGTACCAACTTGATCTAGATGCATATGCTGAAATCCATTCATACAATTCTAGTGAAAATCCATAGAAGAAATTTTTATACAGCTCATGGTACAAGTGCTCTTCTATCCATTTACGTGCATTAAACTCAGGTTCATTACTGAATCTTTGAGAAAACTCATCCTATGTGCTCTTAAACCATGCTTCAACACTCTCCAAGGTCAAGTGCTCAATCATCACACATCAATGGAACCAATATGTACATGTATCCATTTCTCATAACAACTTCGAAAAGAGGTCCTAGAAATGGAACCAAGATATAGTCATTTTTAAGCCCTTGGAACAATATTCTAACCCCATGTGTGTTGGAATATCACCCAGTAGGAGTTGGTCACTCACCCAAGGCACGTGTGGGTGTCAAGCCCCTCCTTTAGGTGAGTCTTGTGAGAATACATTACTCAATGACAGAAACTTAGATGCAAAAAGGTAAAGAGCCATGCATTCATTCTGAGAGCTTAATATGAGGCATTATATTAAGATACCCATTAAGATAACTAGAGAAACATCAAAGATAACAAATCTGATTCATAATATAAATAAGATGTACTAGGGTTTGCACCCTTGAACAATGTATATTTAGAACATAACCATATTTTCCTTATTGTTCTTAGTTCAATAACCACATTACATTCCTTAAGGCCATAAAAACCAATTTATTAATGCAAATAAGACTCATGCATCATAAATCCTAACTATGCTTCCCATATTACCAAAATGATCATAGACCCATCCCTCTAGATATACCATCTCTCCTATCATCCTCCTAATGAGATTCCATATAAACCATTACTATTTCTGCATAGCTTCACCTCTTCAATCACTATGTGATGCTAGTGACCACACACTTTTCTTATAGAGCAGTCCCTTCCTTCTACTCTGAGCATCTCTATTTATAGTTTTAGCATCCACCACCATGTCTTCCTGAAGTAATAGATTAGTTGCCAAGTTTCCATGTGGTCCTTCAATGGATAATGTGTCTTCCCATATGAACTCTCCACTTTCTACAATGATTTCTTTTTAGATCCTTCCATCACATGGAATACTCCTTCATTGATCACCAAGTTGCCAAACCGGCACCTTATCCACTCCGCGTGCTCGGTCAGGTCACACATTTCTCGTGTCTTTCTTAGGAATGTCGAATATTGCTAAGTCCCAAAACCCTTTACTTTTCCTAGCATGTGTCATGGGTTTTACTAAACCCTCCTAGAACCCTTTTCCTACGCGACTTCACCCCACACACCCACACACCTTCTTATACTTAGCCAATATTCTGAGGCCCAACAATATTTGACATTGATTGAGAAGGATGTAAGGAGCCAATGTAGTTTGTAGTTGGATGATGTGCAGGCTCCAAAATGAACTCCAAGATGTTTGATTGAGTGTGAGAAAGAGTGTTGGATGATAATACATTCACGTTGATGTAGAATAATGTTGATAAACTCCAATAGAAAAATTAGGCTCGATAATGTCAAAGAGATGACCCCAAAGAGAGACTCAAAAATGGACTCAAGTAATTGTTGGCGATTTACCAAATCACTGATGATTTCGTTTAGTTGAGTTTGTTTAGAAAATTGTTGGAATATCTAGCTAATCTAGGATTCTTGTTCATATTTTTGAGGGATATGTTTTTTGAGTTGTTTGTAGATGTGTTTTTGTTTGCTTTGGAAGGTGATAGAATAAGTTATATCATACTAATTTAGGTGTGATTTTGGATAAATGTGTAGATAATTTTGATAAGTGAATAAATGATTTTAATAGGTGTATAGGTGGTTTAGAGATAGATGTGTTGTGTTAGGGATAGATAAAATATATTTTGGGGAATAAATAAATTTAGGGGGATTTAGGAAAATGAGTAGGTTAGATATTATTAAAATGATTATTTTTCATACGTGGATGCATAGTATGTATATTATAAAATATTATAAGGTGGAGGCGTATAAATGTGGTCTAAGGTATGTATTTAATTAATCAAATTAATTGATTAATTAAATAGAGATAAAGGGTGTTTCTTGTGGGGTGTCATGTGTTTAATTAATGATTTTAGATTTTTGGTGTCTACAACTCATTTATAGCCATGGCTTATACGTTTATTATGTATATTGGGTTTATTTTTACTTCATTGTTTGTTGTATGGGTGTTTGATGTGTGGGTGATTGTTTACACACATAATGGGTTAACCATCAAAAAAATTTAATAATCATGGTGCTAACTCTATTGTGCTACAACAAAATAAGGTTTCTCTAAAATATAATATCTGAATGGAAGATCAATCTATGAGAAAAATCACATTCATCATCCTTCTAATCACTCTTGAATTATAATCATTCTCCTCCTCATATCAAGCGGTGGTCCACTACTTCCATGTGTCACCCAACCACTTGATGGGGCACTCACTTAGCATAATCTAAACTCCTTGCGTGTAATGTCCCCTTTTTCAAAATAGCACAAATTGAAGACTTCTTTCCAAATCTCTTCTCGTGGCCAAGAAGGAATTACATAAGGGAATTCCTTAGGTTTTATTTTATCATTATTAATGTTTCTCTTTGGTGTTTTACTCCCTAAGGAAAGTCAGCTAGGATTATATGATCCCAACATGAAATTAAAAGATAAAGTGAATATCATTGAGAGGTCAGTAAGGTTGGGAAGATTACCAACATGGAATTAGAAGATAAAGCAAGCCTAAGAGATCATTCTTCACCTTATGGCTCTTGGTGTTGAAAAAATGGTATAAGAGGAGTCTTATGGGTTCATGTTCACATCATCTTTTGGCATAAACACTGTATACTTGGTCTCTAGGATTGATTGCTCTTAGTCCATTTGACTATTGAGCAGAAATCCATTAGTGTGGCATCTAAATAAGATGAAACTCTTCTTTGTGGGATACTAGAGGATGGAAACCCTTTAATTTGGTGGTGTTGAAGATTCTCATTGAAGACCATCTTGTTGGTTTTCATCTATGGAATCAAGCAGGAGCCATACAAAGTATTTTGACATTATTTAAATCCCCTCTCCTATCGAACAAATAGTGTAGAAGAGGAATTTGGTACCTTCTAGGGCACAAAATTTCATTATTCCTTGATATTCAAATTTATCATATTTTATAAGGTGGAATCTACAATTTCATAATTTTTAGAGGAGTTTATCTATCATTTTCATCCCTTGTTTTTGTTTTCCTTTTTTGTCATAAAATTACTTGCATTTGGGTATAATCTCTTGTTTTCTCCATTCCTTTGATGTAAGTTGGATTGATTAATGTTGTAATGCTTGAAATAATTATTTAGAAACATTTTTAGTTGTTGTTACATGTTTTTGTACTTGAGTTGAAGTCCCTATCAAAAAAATTTGCAAGCATTTTCTGATATTTTTAGATTTTTAATAAACATTAGAAGTTACTTCACATGGGGTTTGTGTCATTTCCTTGATTTTTAGTTTCATCCCTAGAAAGGGATATTATACTAGGGCATCCAAATACTTCACCAGGAAAAATTAGGCATTCCACTACACCTCCCTATCATCAACTCATTAATAGACACATGTCTACTATATTTAAAATGTTATTACATTGTAATGAAACTTTAAAGAGTGGAAAATTTATACACCCTAAAAATACACACTACTCTTTGCACATTACTATTTTGATCATTACTTGTCCATATCCCATTATATTTAATTATATTCATCCACATCCCATTAGAATTAATTATACGCATCCACATTCCATTAGAATTAATTAATTAATTAATTATACAACCTATAAAGCATACACTATGCACTCCTTAGCTAATTTAATTAGCTATTTAAATAAATAAAAAGATAAATATCCACTCATCTCCACTTCACTAGCTCACTCACTCAAGTTCTAGAAAGCTACAAAAGAAGAAGTTAAATTGCATGTACAATTGAATAATTCAATATACAAAGTTATTCAAATTAAATCCTCTTAAATTATTATTCAAACAAGCCAACTACATAGACCAAATCAACATGTTAAATCAGGAAAATGCATTCATTAACCTGCAACTCAGTCAAATCTTGATCCTCAATCCATGGCCTCTCCTTCAACTATAAATAAGAGGCTCATCTCCTCACAATTCCATCTTTGGAAGCTTAAGGCATTTACAGTGTTACTCTATCAAATTACCACTCAAATTCATACACCATTAGGCTACCCATTTGATCAAAAATCTCATAATCAAGCTCATCATTCATCCATTTTCTCATAGCACAAGCATACTTCCATTTATATTTATATTTGGAGCATCCACATATAATCCATCAAAGAGATTCAAAATCTTGGTACTTCACTCCACGCTTTAGCCATCTCATTCGAGGTTGCAAGGAAACATGAAGGAAGGATCTGGTTTGCATTTCATTACTTGTTTTCTTCCATTTATTTGTTTTTCATTTTTTCATAGCAAGAGATACACAAAATGTATAAGCTTATATAAATAAAGTGAACCATCGACAAAATACCTCAAAGGGGTGTGTTGTCCTATCTTACAAGGATTTTCATCTACCCAAAATTTATTTTTTGAAGTGTATTAGGAGTATAATGTGACAGGCCTATAATGTTTTTATCGAAACCCAACCCAAGAAATTATCATTTATTAGAATATACATAACATCTTCTAGTGTGCTTCGATCTCTGGCCAAAAATGGAAGCTTGAAACAGAGTATGCACATTTCTAAAGTGTAATGGAAAGGGTTTTTTCATGGTGTAGTTTGGAATTCCTTAATGGGTAGATCTCACAAGTGTAAAAAAAGACTGCACGACCTTTGCTAACATACTAATGCCCCAATTTATTTATGTCGGTATTTGTAAGTTTCATGAACTATTTGACATGTGCAAAAATTTAATGAATACTTGCAATGCTTTGAATATAATCCTTATTTTTTTACATGAGAGGAGGGTTTCTACAAGTATCATTAACTTATGTTGGTGAGTTTATTTCTTGGTAGTATAATTTTCGAACCAAATTTCAACAAACCACGGACATTTGTCAAATCATAATGGAAAGTGATTTTTGTTGGAACACATTTTGAGTTAGATCCTATAAATCATGTTTCTTATGTACATCTATCAAACATGTATGGTGTGGTTGCAATGTGGGGTAGCCTTACGAGTAACTAGGTAAATAAGTATGCATTATAAGTTATAATACATCAAGCATGTGAAAATTTGTTTAAGTTCCCTTGACCTTGCATCTCTTGGAGTGCATGAATCACTAGATATGCCCAACAAAGTTTTGGCACAACTACAATAGCCACATTCAAAAAAAGAATGGTTTTTTATTTCCATACTAGATTATTACCATATTTGAATTTTGTTTTGAATAGATTATACTTAAAAATCGAGAGAAATGTGTGCAAATATATTTATTATTCCAATTAGTTTGTGACAATTAATAAAATAGATTTGTTTTGAGAAAAATTGACTTCAAAAACACCCGGTACTCAAGAAAATTCGTTACAAATCATGTATACCTTATTAAACATAAACCAAAACATGTATACCTGTGTTTTTTCTATTTGGGTCTCCAAACGGTGGAAGCAAAATGTGTGAAACACAAAATTCTAATACTAAAAACAACCTAAACTAAAAGTTATAATTTTGCTCTGAATCAATATGTGGCTAACATCTATAAAATCCTTGTTTCTAGTTCTATGATTTTAACTTATCCCTTGGTATCTATAGATATCAAAACATCATTTAAACTATGCTTTTGGCCTTGTTTTCCATCAATTTAACACGGGTTTTCAAGCCCATTTGATGAGCTAGTCGTAGGAGGTGACCACTCCATATTGTGAAATCAATTTGAAATTGGACTTTTTTTAATGGTTACAAGCCAATGGTTTTTATCATACCACCTCAAACCTATTCATTCCCACACCAATAATTTTACACCATATTTATATTCAAATTATCTCCTTGAGAAACAATTTTCTATGTTAGTTTTGGAGACGCTTTATCTTATGGTGTCTAACTCGCAAATGGTCAAGTTTCACTAACTCACTCTAGAATGGTGTCTCTAAATAGAGTGCCACTTGTAATTTTTTCAATTCAGTAAGATTTCTTGCATTTTCACCATATAGGAGAATGGGTTAGGAGTGAAAACTTCCCTTGACAAGGGGTTGGTGACCTCTTTCTAAGGTCATTTTGTGACTATTTCTATTGTTTTAAACTATGAAGTTACTAAGTATCACTTATTCAATTTTGAATTTACACGTCAATTTTCTCTACAATTGTTAGTTTACCTTATGGTAATGGTTCATAATATTTTTCGCCTTTCGAATGTGTTCATAATTTCGCATAATAATTTTTTTATTTTTTCAATGTAATGGTCGCCAAGTGACCTTTGAGTAGTGGCGGGTTATTTTAGTATGAAATGTGGGTATGATGTCTCATTGTATATAGCCATGGATATAAAAAAATTGGATATCGTATTAGTAATATGTTCCACCCATGGTGGCATAGATGTGGTAAGATGAAAACACTTTAACATGGTCACCTTCATTCCTATATTCTACTTGAAATGTAAACATGTACAAATGAAACAAATAAAATATTCTTCCTTAAATATTACAAATGGAAACTCAACACAAAGCATTAAACGAATGATTATTTCTCCCTATGAAATTCTTCTTGATAATGTGACTGGAAATTTATATTCGGTGGAATATGATGTTTCTCTCTTTAAATATTCTTTAGAATTGTAACAAATTGGATGTTTGTGTGATGAAATTGAATGTTTATCTATCTCAAACTTAGAATAGTGAATGTATGTTTATGCTTTCACGATAGAAATAAAGGGTAATACATGACAATTTTGTGGTTACCCATGTTGCTACACATGGTATGCATTGCATGAAAAATGTAAATGATTGGTGATACTCAAATATTGAATTTGTATTTAGTTGTTAATTTGTATAATATCACTTGAAAAAAATTGGGATTTATATTGTCACATTCTCATAGTCATACTTGTGGATTTGGTTGAAAGATATTGAAATGATAATATCATTTAAGAGAATTGTAAATTAGTGTGTACTTATGCAATTATGGTGTACCTAAATCAATCAATTATATGCAATGGATTGGTTTTCATTTTGTTATCATGTAGCCTAATACAAAAATAAATAATGTATGTAATGGAAGGTAACAATCGATAGACTAAAACTACATAGTTCTCTATAGATTATTATGTTATTTTTCTTTGGTTGAACTGAAACTTATCGGTGAAATTCCTTAAGCCCATAGGCAATAACCTTATAATTTCACAAAATAAACATTCACTTGAATGTGTAAGATGGGAATTGATAGGATACAAGGCCCTACAACTGCTTAGTGAAACTTGATCTCATTTTCCTTTGGAAAACACCTTGTGTCACCGAGTTATTTTTATTTTTCTTTCTTGAATGTTTGTCTTATAAATTCTTAACTTAAAAGGATAGAATCACATATGAACCTTACCCTATAATATGTATACTTACATTATTTATGAGAATGAGTGGTTATTTGTTGAACCTTTCTTGTGGACCCTTGAATTATATTAGATCTAGCAAGTTGCCACCCTTGAGGGGAATGGGATCTTGCTTCTTTTATTTTCGCACCCTCGCATTCTACTCATGTTGATCTAAAATGGAAATTCTTGGGAGTTCCTTTCTCTTGTGAATAATAAGTGAATGAACATTTGAATTTTACAAGCTATGTGAAATGATTTAATTGTATTACTAATAATCATGGAAGGTGTAGATTGAACACTAAGTTTCTCCCATATAACATCTAATCAAACCTTTGAATTTCTTTACAAGAGTAAAGTTGTGGTTTTCCATGGGAAAAACACGTATATTTGGAAATAGAAATACCTAACTTTAAATCATGTTTTACTTTACTCTTATGTACCTTAAAATTGATGTAAGTATTGATTAAAAAAGGACATTAATGTTAATACAAATGTAATCATTGCAATCCATGCACATTTTGGATATATCCCTTCTTCACTCTTTATTTATGTTATCTATTGTGTTGTATTTCACCTTCAAGTAAGTGTTAAAGTGAATTTATTGTTTTCATGAATGTAAGTTTTGCTTTGATATGTGGTGGCGAGACTACATCATCTTTTTGTAGGGATAAGGGGTTGTTAGTGAAGGGAGGAATAATGGGTATTAATTTGTTTTGGTGTGATTATCTTGGAGGAACAAAAGGCTGGCTAGGATTCCTTAATAGAGAAAAAAATTAGTACATATGATGGTCTCTCCCCTTTGTAAGCTTTATAGGTAGGCTTAGTAGTGTTATTCATCTTTATCTCGTGGTGTAAAGTCCTTCTCTTACTTTATCTCTTGAGTGAGTCCATGTTTGTGTAAACATAATAGACTTTTTTGTGTTTTACCATGTGATCCCTAAGTGTCGTGCATGCAAGTGTTCAAAGAAAAAAATCTTGGTTTTGGCTTGTGTTTTTGTCTATATTTTGTGTGTATTATAGATAAAAATAGTGTTTTCTAGTGAAGAACGTCATTCTTGTCTTATATAGGTATTCATGTTTTCTACAAGAAATAGACAAGGCTCCATATTTTTTGCAGCATGATCTAGAGTAAGCACTTGACATTGCGTAAGTTTTTATTCAAAAAAAAATCTATTTTTAGGGGGAGATACTCGATTTCCTCATATACCCTTTCATTCGATAGAATAGGGTGGTATTAAGTAATACTACATGGTATGAATAAGGGATCAAGACATACACAACATGATTTTCAAGGTGGCATGAGATTATGAAATCCGTTATTTAGAAACTCTAGGTATTTTTAGGTGACACAAGATCTCAAGTGAGCCCAAATGTTCTTATATCATATATCATGTATCCAAGGTCTATCAAGTAAAATATTATAGTTCATCGTGTTATAACATAACATTATGTTTCTAAATGTTTGGGTCCAAGTTATATTCCAATTTAATTACTCTAGTATCCCTTTTATAATGGTTGTTAAATATTATTGTGATCATGTATGATTAGTGAGGTCATGCCTACTAATATATAAAAGTGAAAGAAAGGTCTCATTACAAATATTTAATCCTTAACCATTGTCTACAAGAACCATTTGGATCCCTATATTGTTGATTTTGAATCAAATGTGCAAGGAAAGAGGTTGATTAATAATATATTTTCATGGCTCTTCACCATTATAAAAGGTAATAATATTTTCACAAATAAAGAGATCTAACAATAGAAGGAAAGGGAGGAGGCTTAACAATACTTGAAAATGTGGTTTCCTAAAAAATTGTAATCGATATACTTGTAAGATTTGTAAAGATTTACAAATATTTTAGCTTGTACATTTTACACTTGATCTATAATACTAAATTATTTGACAACATGAAACCTAAGATTTCAATTTTGAGAAAGATTTAGGTCGATCCTTCATTTAATTTGAGGAAGATTGGGAGGGAATATTTCATTCCTTGATTTATTACTTTTCATGGTATTATTCACCTCATATATAGTCATCATAAAACAAGAAACACAAGATATAACTCTACAAAACACCATAGCTTCACTATGATTGGTAATTATAGAAATGCATAAAGATGATATACTATCAAAATTGTATACAACCCTAAAATGTCACAAAAGTAAGTTAGCCATCAATGATATATCATTGAAAAAAATCTAATTATGAATACACAAAATATGTACAAATATAAGACTAAATTAAACAATAATATACACACATGAGAGGAATATGTTATGGGAATATGAAAATTGTAGAACATGCCATAATGGAATCCCATATGGAAATGTTTCTATTCATATCACTAGTTAATGTACACATAAAATCACATTATTTATTACGATTTCTATAATAAATGATTATGAATACAATAACTATAACTCTAAACCTAGTAAGAAGAATGTACCTTTTTTGATAAAGGAGTCTAACATGGAATAAAGAAATCCTTAAAACAATCATATCTATACCTAAAGAAGTGTGATCTAACACTAACATGATATAAGTAAGCATGACATTATGGCTTCAAAAAAATGGAACCTATGTTGGGTGCAAACTCTTTATGTGTTCACCAAAATGTACACATGGAAAGTAGTTTTTCATTAAAAATACATTATAACTAACCAAAATACATTGTAATCAATCATAAAAAATTAATGAATTAAAAATAGTTGCATTAATTATTAATTGAGGAGTGTAAAATATTTTTAAATAATTAAAAGAAAAGAAAATTAGATGTTGATTGATACATGTCTAATCACAATTTTGGAGACATTCGTAAAAAAAAATCAATGGAAAACAAGTCCACATAAGTTGAAATATACCCAAAAAAATCAACCAAAATAAAAACCTTGACGAAAACAATAACACTCCTTAGTGGCACATCCATAACCATATCACTATGGTTCTAGAAATTATCAAATACTACAAAACTAATTTTATGGCTAAGTTCATCTACCTTGAGCTCGAGAGAATCTCATTTACCTTACTAGAATAATAATGCCCTCTAAGTTTGAACCTGAATTATTTTATGCAATATTCTTATTTTTTATCTAAATCTCAAATTTGTTCCTTGTAACAACTATCAAAGTACACACGAGCATCATATAACCCATGTCATAGTTTTCATGGACTAATAGGTGTAAGTGAATTTCTTGTTCACGAGTTTATGATGTCATGCTTTAACTTAATCAAATAAAGTACATCATGCAATGATCAAAATGAAACGTAACATCTATACATAATGAAGTACACATCTAAAAAAATGAATGAATTAAATTCATGACTATATCATCTCAACATGAGTAAGAATCATAATCTAAATACAAGTATATTGTAAAATTTATACCATTAATAAATTTAAACTACATGTCATAAATGCATCATCTAAATGATACAATCCAACCAACAAATTCTTTACGATATACAAAGATATCAAATAATCATAAAAATCAATTCCAATACTATATCCATGTGTCCAAGAGTAATCTACATTGTGTCCATCAATGTTGGTCATGGTCAATCCAATAAGAATAGTGTTATTTTCCCATCCAAAAAAATATCTTACCACTTTAACCATTAACTCAAACCACATAGATGTGGTGTAATATATTAGTAAAAATCTCCTCGAAGTTACATTACACATTATAAGGACTACATTACATACGTGCAACAAAATATTCATCAAGAAAATTCATGTTTATAAAGAAGTGAGAAAGATAATATTAACATAATGGTTAACATTTTCGTGTTTAATCATCTTAGAATGAATAATAAATTATCTCGAATATTATCTCAAATTTGTATCATGATTATTTTCTTATATTTACATCATTCACAACATTTATAAGCATCAAAGTGGTCTTATATAGTTTTTGTACATACATTGAGTAGTCCACACATCACAATTAATAAATCAAAAGTAGGAGAATATATTTACGAGGTGATGAATGTCCTAGATTCCTCAACTTATCACCTCACAAAAATCTCAAACCTTTCATTATTATGATTATTATTCTGGTAAAAAAATCACGTAAGGTTCTTGGTCTCATTCGTAAGATTGATACCTTTTGAAAAGTAATCAAACAGAATTTGCAACTCAAATGTGTTCCCTTAAGTTGATTACAATGATTGTTTTCCTTTTAATCATAAACCTATGAGTATCACAATTCCTTATTATCGTTATAAGTTCCCATAGGTTGGAACTTATTTGATCTTCATAATATAAGTATAAAAGGTGTTTTTAATGATTAAAATAGTAGAGATAAATTTCCATATAGGAATATTTAGCAAAGATGTAGTCAAGTATCTTGATTGGGATTCATCACTCTTCAAATAATTTTTTTAAATGTAATCACATTAAATGTTATGGATTTATCTTTAGCAATCCAAACAAATCAAACATTTTATTTATCAACAAATATTTAAATGGCAATAAGATTATTTATCACATTGTTTAGATATATCATAACAAAGGTCTATAGTCCAGATAAATGAATAAATATTAATATTGAGTATATCAAATCAAAAAAGGAATAAATACAACCATCTACCATGGAATTACTATAATCATTGACTATTGAATAAATATTCTCAATAAGAAATTGAATAACAAAAATAAAACCAAATAGATAGCTATAGCCAATAGAAAAGGAATATAGGTCATTATAGTCATGGTATGACTTTCATAAATAATATCTTCAAGTTGTAATAATCCCTTCATATTTTACTAATGAATACAAACTTCATGATAAATTCTTTCATGGTGTTCAAGATTAAATAGCAACACGACCACATAACCCTATGAAGAATTAAACAAGGAATCCTTGTAGCAATAATTATTAGTGTAGGTTATTATTTATCCTTTTATTTGTTTATTAGGATAATTTGTGTACTTGTGTTATCCCCAAACTTATCAAGTTATCTTCTTAGGTGTACTATTTGTGTGGAGTTATCTTACTAGTTGTGTGGTATTAACTTACTAGTCTTATAGAGTTGGCTTAACTATTAGTATTAGTTAGTGAGAGTTCTCACCACTGATCTAGGTTGTAGTTTTAGTTCCCTCCTCCTATATGCACATTCTAATTAATGATCTAATGAAATATAATGTAATTCATTCTATATGATGTTCTATTACCATATAAGATCTTATGGCTTGGAACAATCTTCTTATTGTTCCTTTCATGGTATTAGATTGATAGATATTATAGACATCTATCTCATGCATTTTTATGGAGAATGGAGAGTGCCATTGAATTTAGAAGGTGCCAAAACCATAAGATCGATAGTAAATACAACCATCTTTGGAGGCGGTGAATATGGAGGTTTTTTTGTTGGTTTCTCAAGTCTACGGGCATGCACACAAAATCAATACAAGTAGCCGAGGGAACTTTGTAAAACTATTTATGGGTTTTTTGCATTGGTTATAGGTATTTCAAAAAAAAAAATTATGGTTTTTTTATTGTGTGGTTTTTCTGCAGCGTAACTGCATTTTTGTCTATGTCGTAGATCCGGGCACCTAATTTGTTACTTCTATTATAACCATGTGTGGTTTTTTGAATCCAATGATTGTGTTCTACGGCTGTAGTTATTTCCTTTATTGTAGATATGTTGTGGTGGATGTGTCTATGGTTGTCGGGCCTTCCTATTTCTATGTTTTTTTGTAGTTTGAACTTGATTTACATTGGCATAGCCCTACAAGGTGTTTCCATTTTTGTTCAAGTTGTGTAGGATAGTATTGCCATTATTTTTGTAGTTATGTGCCTTTAGCAGTAATTGTGGATCCGTAACGTAGACATTTTATTGTGTCTATAACGACATGTGTTTTCTAGTGTCCATAATGGCGGGAATTTTTAGTTGTTTGTGGGAAGACTTTGGTTTCTTTCGTTTTGGCTCAAGAGTTGTTTGTTCGGTTGGCCGCAAAGTTGATTGTTCACCATTTATGACAAAGAAGGATGGGAAAGCTTGAAAATATACATCTCAAAAAGGGAGAGAGATCACAAAACACCTTATCCCTTGGCCACATGAGAGATCACTAGAGGGTTTAACATGGGTGACTCCTACAAGTGGATGCTTAAATGTAGGCCCCCAAATATTTTTTTGTCAAAGAGAAAATGCAAATTTTAAAATTTTGTGTTTTTTACAAATTTGCAATGGACAATTAATCATGAAAACTAAATCTATCATAACTTTTGACCGGTAACTCGGAATTGAGTGTCATTTTTTTACAAAAGTGTATGTTTTTGTGCTCTTTCCATTAGTGTCATTTAATTTGTAAAATGCACTACTTCATAAAGTGCCAAAATCTAGGGGGTGTTTCATCATAAATAGACACATTTTCAGCTAAGCTCGACTTATTGCTGCACTATTTTTTGAGTTTCTCTTTGATATCATGGATTCTTACCCATCGGAGAATGAGATGATTTTCTCTGAAGTGTGTGGACTTCAGGAGGACATAGTAAAATTTGTAGAAGAAAAAATCGCTTAAGAAGAAAAACTCACTTCTACATAACCTCATTCACAACAAAGATGACATTGTTCACTCCTTGAAGTAAAAACTTGCACACTTACAACATCATCCTCACATTGTGGAAAATTATTTATATGCTCCTAGTCCACTTACAGTTGTTGCTCTCACGCCCAATGACCTTGATTTGTCATTTTCTAAGTCTAATTCTACTTCTAATGCTCCTGATCCTATTGCACTTGTTATTGCATGTTCTATATCCACACATATAACTATTACATAACACATTCAATCCATCCCATTTCATCTCCTTATATTGACATGTTTGGCTCCTTTGAGAAGCATACCACTAGATTTGGTTCTCGCATGATCTGTTATATGGGTTTCATCAATGAGGGTATTGGAAGGCACTCACAAGGTATTGTTTCCCATATTCAACTTGTTAAGTGGCATATTTTCCATGGAATTGGTTATTAAGAAGGTAATTCATTAGGATCATACATTGGAAGAGCTCCTATTTTTGTTTTCTTAACTCTTTCTAAGGATTGAGAGCTACACATAAGTTTTACACCATCACTCAAACCCGAGAGACCTATGATTTTAGCTATCACACATGATCGACATGACACATATTCTAATGTTCCTTTGTATGAGTTCATTCTACATTTTTCACCGAATCATATGTATGAATTTTCATCATTCCATCCATGTTAATTTGGGAAGGATTTCAGATCACTCGTGGTGGCGATATAGTCATTCATTACGAGGAATCTATAGGCATGACTCCTCCATCCTTCACTTCTTTTTCCACTTTTTACACCATTTTCATTATAATGATCCTTGTTTTGAGATAATTTATTTAGTAGGTGTAGTGTATCTCTCTTGTTTGTTGAGAGATTTTGTATTTTTATTTTCAACACTTTTAGGTTTGTTGATAGTCTCTTTTATTATGGATTTATTCGGTGAATCCTAGTGTTAGCTTATCGGTGTTTAAGTAGTGGTGTAGCCACTCATACAATTTTTTTAACATCACTCTACCCATTCAAGAGTATGATAGGGTTTTGTGTTGATCCTTCTTCTTTGGGTATTGTGTCATTTCCTTGGTGGTTATATGTTTTTCACACACCTTTTTCTAGCAATGTATTGAACTATGTTTGGTGAATTCTTAAACTTTCGACATCACCTCTAACAAGATCCTTAAGTAATTTTTGAAATTGTTCTACTTCTTCGAAGGGTAGATACTCTATTCATCAATGTCCGAGACTCCATTAAAAGTCTCCTAGTATGGATTTATTCAATTGTATCATAGTGTCAGTTCATTTTAAGTTTTGTGTTCGAGTAGTGGATCCGAACACAATGTAGACCAAACTTTTTCTTCATCAAAGTATGTTTTTCTTATATGATCTTCTTGGGATGCCTTGCAGCACGTTTTTTCTCTCTCTACTTTATTATTACTGATTTTTGGGTACCTTGCAGTGTTCATTTTTCCCCGGTTATTATACGCGGGTACCTCATCGACATTCTTACTGGGACCCACCTTCTTTTTCGCCCACCTAAGATATGTTTACAGGGAAATTAGTGTGGGTTATTATTTATCAATTTATGTGTTTATTAGGATAACTTGTGTACTCTTGTTATCCCTACACTTGTTGAGTTAGCTTGCTTTGGTGTACTAGTTTTGGGGAGTTAGCTTAAATGCTAGTATCAATTAGTGAGAGTTATCACCACTGATCTAGGTGGTAGTTTCACTTCCCTCCTCCTATATGTACATTCTGATTATTAAGATAATGTAACAGAATGTAATTCATTATATGCGATTTTATATTGGCATATGATATCTTATGTCTTCAAACAATATTATTATCGTTCCTTTCAATAGTGGTGTTCTCGGGATAAATGAAACGTAAGACCAAACAATATAAAAATTACCTTAACATTATATGAATCAAAGGAGATACATATATATACATACATACATACAAATATATGTATGTATGTATGTATGTTTCATGCTAAGACCATCATGTCTAAGGTTGATTCAAGAACATATATTTGATTATCTTACAATAATAGAATTAATCGATGAAGTATAACACAATCATCTTGGAATAGACCAAATGCACTCTATATGTTGACATAGATCAAATAAATATATAGGTTTCTCTTCTTGATTAAGATTGCGCAGTGAGCATATTTTTGTGCAAAACATAAGAATGTGTTCACCCCTCTTTCAATAATAATGAAAGGAAATTATGTTAATAGCTATAGGTCATCTATTTCATCACACACGCGGCGCACACACACACACACACACACACACACACACACAGCGCACACGCCGCGCACTGCCAAGCACACGCACACGCACACGCACACGCACACGCACACGCACACACGCACACACACACGCACACACACACACGCACACACGCACGCACACACACGCGCACACGCACACACACGCCCCACACGTGCGCACACGCGCGCACACGCACACACGCACGCACACACGCACGCACACACGCACACACACACGCACGCAGCGCACGCACACACGCACGCATGCATGCACACAAGCACGCACACGCACGCACACGCACACACGCACATGCACGTGCCACACGCACACACACGCATGTATGCACACGCACGCACGCACACGCATGCACACACACGCATGCACGTGCACATGCATATGTGCATACACACATTCACATACACACACATGCACATGTTCACACACATGCATGCGTTGACACACATGCACGCGTGAGTGCACACACACACACACACACTCTCATATATACACACACATGTACACACATGTAGGAACACAAGAACATGTGCACACATCCATGCACACATGCACATACATGTGCAAAAAAACACACACAAGCACGCATGCACACATTCACATGTACACACACATCCACACCAAATTTCATTAATTGTTATAAGTTAGTTATTTCAATCAACACATGCACACACATGCATGCACGTATCCAACATCAATATTTGGGACTAGGGCCAATTTCAATATCAATTTTTAGGTTTAATGCATGTTTTTAGATCTTGGTGCATGTGCATGCACACACAAATACCCTTTTGATTTCATAACACTTCATATAAAAATAGAGGTCTCACAAGATGATATCTTTCGCTAATCTTTCAATTGAATCCCAAAAGGGTATCCAATGGATAAAATAAACAAATTCCTCCAAAATAATTAACCATTTTTCGTTCTTATCTTATCAAGTTAAAGAAGGAAAGAGAGACAACATAAATATAACAAATTATTGAGAAAAAATCTTACTTAAATCCATTCCATGCCACTTCTCTCTATTAAACTTTAATGTTCTCCTAGTCCACCGGTTCTAAGTTTCTTTTTCATTGCACCCGAGTTCCACCTATAATACTACTCAATATAAAGATATTTGTCTCTAAAAATAGTAATGTTTAGTTTCGTGGCCACAAGGCCTTATCAAGACAACTAAAAGATAGTTTTGGATAACAATGATATATGTACTTCCATGGCCAAAATAACACAACTAGCTTACATGGAAAGATAATAACCTTGTAAATATTTAATGTAAATAGAATTTTATCTTCTGAATAATAATTACAAATCTAATGATAAGATTCACCCCAAATAATACATGCAAAGCCCATGATTATCGGTAAGTTATCTCCCAAAATGACTATGGAATCACTCTCCTTTTGTCACCTACTAAACAAAATAATTACGAAATGAAATTTCAATAGCTTACAACCCTACCTTATAAAAATTCTAACGGATTTTAGGTCCATTTACTCATTTAAAATATCCTTTGGATTCAAGACCCCAATGCTCCCCTACATTCCACTAGATTTTGCAAGAGATGAATTTTTTTCCATTCAATGGCTTATTTAAATGTAATTGCCAATCACATAATGTAGCATAAAATAGCATATGGTGGAATTATATGTTATCACACCAAAAAGGTCTAGTAATTCTTCAATTATAATGTTTAGGAGAGTCCTAATCCATGTTAATCCTCTATGATCCATTCATTAATAATTCTTAGGATAGGTCAAGCCATAGGTCCTTCTCAAGAATTAAAGTTGTAATTTGATATTGATTGTCTATTTAATTGTTAGAAAGTACAATAACAAAAATAAAATAAAATAGAGATGAAGTCAAGAAGATGAAACATGTCATTAAACAACAAAAATAATGGCTAATCAAACTGTGATAAGGTGTGTGGGCACAATAGCGTTCAACTATCCATAATAACATATCCACTTATCAAAGAAAAATTTCTCATTAAAACAAATTAGTCATAAAAATATAATGATGACAAAGTCAATCATACCTAAATCACAAGATAATCATCATAACTTTAATCACAATCAAGATTCCAAGAGGGAATTCGAACAAGTGTGGATGTGAGCTTAAGGCTCACAACTCACATCTTGTAAGTGATGTGATATGACATGTCATAGTTAAGGTGTAAGTTGATTGAGTATTGTATAACATTACATGGAGGATTTTTATAATTCAATGGCATAAGATAAGAGGAGTTGATTATATGAGGATGCATCATTTAAAATCAACCTAATGGTACTCTTTTTCTGAATAAATATCCCAAGATTTTGTTTTTATTTAAATATGTTTTCATTTTATCTTTATGTTTATGCATGTTTTCTCTCTACCGATGTGATATTACACGTGTATTTTGAGGGTTATGAGGTCAATGTGGCTCTTCATTGAGAACCCTAACCCCATCTATGTCATTTGATATCAGCATGAGGATTGTTTTCCTTGTAAGTTGAAGGATGACAATTTTTTAGTTTTCCACATTTGCGAGTGTGGGTAGAAAATCATTGCAGACATCTTCCAATGGGTAATTGTTGGGTAGAAGGTGTGAGATAGTGACACGGTAAGTTTTGTGGATTTCCATGTGTGAGTTGTGGGTAGAAGGTCCTTACAAGCATCTTCTAATAGGATTATTTTTGCGTAAGATATTATAGAGCTCGTGGTCTCAAATTTTAGAGGAAGGAAAATGGTGCACTAAAGTAATGCCAATATAGGATGCCAAAACTAGGGCACAAGAGTTTAAGACATGGTAGAAATGATTCGAACTATGCAACATTGCTTGGAGGCCATAGAAGTTTCAAAATGCCGAGATGTTATTTTGGAAAAGAATAATGATGATGAAGGTGGACCCACGCAATAAGGAACATAGGAAGTGGATTTAAATACAAATTCAAAAGAAGAGGAAGTACAATATCATCCAAAAGAGACTACATTGCATAATTCATAGAGTGGGGAATAAGCTTAGATTGGATACCCCTTATTATTCTCGTAGCTTAGAACTAACAAATCTTGTGGATTATATAATAGATTTGAAGAAATATTTTTAGCATAAATATGTGGAAGATCCCAAGAAGTTTAAGTTTGTGTGAAAAAAATTGAAAGGTCGGGCATCTCTTTGGTGGCGAATATCTAGACCAATGTAATATAGTGTGGCAAGAAAAAGATCAAGATATTGGAAATGTTAGTGTTGAAGCTTAAGGAAAATTTTCTTTCCACAAATTATCATCATATTTTATTTAAAAGGTTTCAAGGTTTGTAATGAGAAAGGTTAGTGTGAAAGAACACACTAAGGAATTTTATCAACTCCTCATTAGAGCAAGACATATGGAGGATAATGTGGAAAAGATCTCCAAATATACGAGTATATTGTGGAGTGTGATTAAAGATGAGTTTAATTTTTTCAAGTTCATTATATGGAATAATCCTATCAGTATTCTCTATAGGAAAATAAAAAATTGGGGCACAAACAACAAAGTGTAATATGTAGAAAAGGGAAGGTTATACAAGGTTGTCGACAGAATAAGGATGGAGACAATGTTTTGTAAGGTCAAGGTGATTCATGTTCAAAGTCACGCAGTGTGAAGGGAAATCTTGAGAATGTGGAAATGCATGCAAGGGAAGAGAATTATTTTAGTCATGGAAGAGGTCACAAATTTAGCATCACATATTATAGGTGTGGAGAAAAAGGCATAAGAACATATAGGCTCCTCGCACGCCCTAAATGGTGGTAATAAATTTATGCACATTGTGGAAGGATAAAAAGATTACTTTTTAAGTCATGAAGAATAACTAGATATTGGATAGGTGATGATGTTCAAGCACATATTGTTGTAATAAAAAGAGATTGATCCTAAATAGAGAAGAAGTTTGTTTAGGACAACATGAAAGTTAGGGGAAAAATTTGTGATGTGATATTAGATAGTGGATGCAAAAATAATTTGATGATAGAAGAGATGGTGGATAAATTGAAGATGAATAGAATTGAGAATCTAAATCCATACATGCTTTCATGGTCATATAAGGGAAACTATTGGTGAAAGAATAATGTCTAGTTAAATACCAAATTATACTATAGAAGGATGAAGTAATGTGTGACATCATGCTCATGGAAACATGTCATGTGGTACTTTGTAGGCATTGGAAATTTGAATAGAATATGCAACATGATGGCCACACAAACACCTACATGGTAGACAAGGATAGAAAGAAGTATACTTTGAACCCATTGTTGGAAAGAGTGAAGCAACACCAAAAGTGATGTTTCTCTCAAGTAGTTCTTGAGTGAAGTGAAGTGAGATAGTGCATGTTTTGTGCTCATAATGAAAACCGTGAAAAGAGAAGGCATGGAAGAAGCGAGATAAAGGAGAAAGAAATTCCATATGGAATAAAGAAAATGTGGGAAGAGTTTGTGGGGGTTGTATTTAATGAATTACCTAAAGGGTTACCACCTGTGAGAGACATTAGTCAGTGCATGGATTTAATTCCATGATCGATTTTACTAGACAAGGAAGCTTACAAGATGACACCACATAACAATGCAAAGATACAAAGGAAAGTGAAAGAGTTGTTAGATAAAGGAATTATCGAGAGAGAGTTTGAGTTTTCTCTCAATTCCTATAGTTTTAACACCGAAGAACAATGGTGAGTAACATATGTGTACTATGTTAGTGCTTGATTTGATTCTATTGTAAACCATGGCATGATTTTTATCCCTCCCCTGAGAAATTAAATGTGGTCGAGATCGTTCTAGTTATCTTATTGATCCCCAATTCACCTTGTGCCTTACTTGAGGTCCAACCGTTAAAATCATGTCATCCTCCCTTGAATTTTCTATTTATTTTTTCTAATACCTTAATGTTTCCTATGTTTCTTGTTGACTTGATGATTTAAATGTTTGAGAGGCATGGGATATCTTATTTCAGCCTTAGTTGCATGTTTAAACCTTATGAATAAGGAATTTGGATTTTCAAATTAAAATATTTGCAATTTTGTAAGTTTACAACCTGCAATTTCACCCTCGAGGCACAGTAGAAGGAATATTCAGAGCATATGTGGGTATACGGTCCTTATGAGAAACTTTGCATTATTTACAATGTTGTAAACAAAAAACTACAAGTCTGAGCCTCAAAAAAGTAATATTATGTGAATATTCCTTCATTTTTTTACTTTTCTTCAACTTCAAAATTGATGCAAGTATCTTTCCGGGGCTTGAAAAATGGAATATTCAAAGAATCTTAACAATGTAAAGATGAAAGCAATTTTGTAGTTTAATAGATTGCAACTTCAAAGTTGTTGCAGATCGCAAGTTACACTCCCATCTCCAAAGCACAACATGAGAGGACACATGGCGCCAAGTAGTGGTAATTTTCGAGGAAGCATCCTCATAGTTTGGCAATATTGAAGTTATTGCAATACTGGTGATTGTGATACCATCTTCGAGGCCTAAAGGAAGGGACATGTGGAAACCCATGATTGTACTTCAAGGTAGAGCATTTGAACAATCTGTAGTTGGTAGTCTTACAATTTCTGCAACGTTGTAAACTTCCTTTCTACCCTCAAAGGCCCAACAAAAAGGACATGTGGCATAGTGTGGGGAAATCATGTGATGGGGGAAACTTTTAATCCTCATAGTTGACAGTTTCACAAAGGTAATTACAAAACTACTAGCTTCTCTCCTATCCCCACTACCTCGAAAGAGTAGACATGTGGCACCATTTCACACCTTATGAAAAGCAAAGTAGTATTAGGTCCATGTATGAAGGCTTTAAGAGCTAGGCCAATGAGAAAATGACATGTCACCTAAGTGAATCCAATGTGGAAAATATGTCCACATGTAAGGTTCATATTGGAACAAGATTACAATATAAATGACCACAAGTATGAAAAGATGAAAAAATTCGGGAGGATGTGGCTTCCATTAATGAGTGCATGCGAAGAACTATATGGTTGGAAAATTAGGATTATTCCCACACTTTGCTTTCAATTTTCAATATTTATGAGTACTTTATATCCCTAGAACAAGTGAAAATCCCTAATTCCTTCAATTGAGTTGTGTGAAAGTTGCGTTCAAAGCATGAATGGTGTTTGAAGGCTTTCGTTGGATCAAAAGGATTAATTTACAACTACCTTGGTGTGCAATTAGGTTCTTGAACAATGCATTTATTTTTGCATTGGATTATGAGATTGAGTCGGGCAATAGAGGGAAGTTCTTATGCACCCTTAGTGTTAACTATCACACTCCTTGAAAAGAATTGTATTCCCTCTTACCCAATCACGATGAAAATCCAATTGACTAGTGATTTGACCTCGTCCCACCTTATTTATGACTTAGATAATATAACTGATACAAACCTAGGGAATACATACTTGGATGAATTCCTCTAAAGGCTACATGTAATTGAAAAAAGTGAAACTATGGAAAAATTGGACATAAGTGCCATTTCCTTAGCAACTACATTTCCCCCTCACTCAATACCCGGAATTGGTGAGGGCTTATGCGAAAATTATAACTCAAACCGAAGGGAAGTTAGAGATGGGAGTGGTGTTATGGTCTTATCCCTAACTCCAAATTATTTGGATGAAACACTTGGACTCCAGAATGTTGATGAAGTGGTGGACATAACAGTTGAAAAGGCATATAAGTTTTGGGTGACCAGATCTGATTTTATTGAAGAAATTAGAGATCTCATTACCCTATTGAACATGATTGTGGGGAATGAATCTGCATATCACTACCATGATTGGATGTTTAGGTTCATCCAAATCATTCTCAACCATAAAGCACATATAAACTTTAGATAATTGATAAGTGACTCCATCCACCAATAACTTATCAAAATGATAGAGTAGATTCAGGAGGGGTCCAAAAAAATGTGAATTCTACATGACTTCCTACCTGTTTTACAACATTGCATGACATAGGCAATTCCCTAGTTTGGTAAGAGCTAAGGATTTTTTCTAGTAAATAGTATATGATGTATACTCACAACTTAACTTGGAAAATCATAAGTATAGTTTCGGTTTTTTCATAATGCCTTGTTTATCATTGTCTTTTGTTTCTTCAAGCCTTAGTGGGAGTAGTATCGAATGTCATCCATAACCCTGTTATTTTGGTAAGAGCCTCGTTATGAATTTTAGAAAATAATTCAAAAAAACATCGAATATAAAATTATTTCAATCTAATTCATTTGGGGTAATTTTATTCGTATAATGAGAGATATGTTTATAATGATGATCTCCTAAAAACTAGGATTCAATAGAATCTCCAATCCCTACAATATCTCCCCGAATAAATCACAATCACTACAATATCTCTAATACACCTATAATCTCTCATTCTAGTGATTTGTACTCACGTAGAACTCATTAATCATTTACAACATTATATTTTCATCAAGACAATATAATTCCACACACGTTATTAATGTTCACACTAATAGTATTAATTTCCGAGAGTCACCCCCTTAACTATGAACATGAGGAAAAATGGAACTAAAACCGAATCATATGCCACCACACACTTTTAGTTCTGCATACTATTGTCTGAATCTTTTTGCACATCACCACTACTATGCGAAGAACACATCCTAAATTTACTCCATGTGAATGAAATGAACATTTCACTAGAAAATTATCTTCATAAATAAGTATGACACCAAGGAATCTCTATAGTCGAGGATTTCTGCAGCTATCTTCCTTCCTATACAATTTTTTCACTATTCTACACCTTTCACGCCATATCACAACATGTTCAAGAATTTACTTTAGGAATGCTCACATGTTCCAAGAAAACAGGAAAAAATATTATGTTCTTATTTTGCATACCAAAACAAAGCAAACACACAACTGAAAATGAATTCCCCATAACAAAATGTGACCCCTTCATTGGTGACTAATGAGAGACATTTATCAACCTCCTTCTTTTGTTGTCTCCACCTCCATCTAAAAAAACTACTTAGTTACTCGAAAAATTGTAATTCAATCTCACAATTGCAATGCCCCCATAATGGTGATTTTGGACGTCCGTACACAAGCAATAGTGTGTCCAAGTGAAATGTAGGAAAATTTAATTATTATTTTTAAACATTTACAATGACACAATTTTGACATGACTATGAATTTTCATGAAACAAAACAACTACTAAAACTGAATTGACATATTACACACCTATGAAAATTAATACTTTGATGACACGAGAAAAATGATAAATACATAACATAATGATGGTTTCTAATTAATTTATATAATCTACTACCTAAGGAACAAAATCTTCCACAATTATTTTTATAATACCATTTGATCTGGACTAAATGACACTTTTATAAAAAATTATTTAAAATGATATTTACTATAACAAAGGAGAAATATCACCATGATAGAAACAATATACTACATAAATTTTGTTTGACTATATTGGTCCTACTAGATCAAACCAAAAACCATAGAACATATAGTCACCATTTTTTTCTATATATAATAAAACTAGACAATAAGACTAAACCTTTTAAACAACCTAAACACCACGTTTATAAAATTGACCCAAACAAGGAAAAAATATTGACTTGAAAATTTGGTGCACAAATCAATGATACAAGTGGTGATAGAATGCTCACATGTAGATGAATGCTTGACATGATTCCATTTTATTTTGGTGTAATGCATTATGTAGAGGCATATTGATATTATGGTGTGGACACCGGCGTCATGAAATTCCTCCACATTGAGCTTTGTGCGAGATCTATTTTTTTACCAGAGATTACATAAGCCCAATCAACATTGGAAAAATGGATAAGAACGAACAATATGTGGGATGTGGCCTTGTAAAAATTCTCCACAAAGATCATGAATAAATATTCCCATATCTATATGGTTTGGAAGAACCAAAATCACTTCACCAATTTGAAAACTACACATTCGGATGGCCAAATCCAAAATAATCAGTGGAAAGGGAAAATGCAAGCACACAATATTCAATGTTAATCATTAAGAAATTTATAGCTTTACATTGACCATACAAGATAATCAATACACGCATCTATCCAGGTCTTGATTGGAATGTATATGTTTCAGTTAACACCTCCACTAGTAATATAACAAATTCAATTCAATTCCCACCAATACTAATGATCCTCATCCACAACCAAATCTAAACAATGATAAGGCTCTTTCCAAATTGTTGGCAAAATTTAGTGCCAAAACAACCAAACACAGGGAACACTATATATAAAATATTTAGAAAACTTCATACAATCACAGAGTTGTTTCTTTTTCTTACAAAATTTTCTCTGTGTTGTTGCACATGTCTAATTGAAAAAAAAAAAAACCCTTTTCTCGTATTCTTCTTTGTATTATGTTATTGCATATATCTTCTCTACAATTTTTCCTTCTTTGTATTTTTCCTTCTATTTCTATGTGATGTTGCACACTTCTATTTTCCCTTTTCTCTATCTTCTTCTTTGAGTTGCTTCTCTTTTCTCTCTATGTTTATTTTGAGTTATGGCTCTCTATATATTTTTCCTTATGTTGATGCATTTATATATATTCTCTTATATATATATATATATATATATATATATATATATATATATATATATATATATATATATATATATATATATATATATAAATGCATCAACATAAGGAAAATATATAGAGAGCCAATATATATATATATATATATATATATATATACACTCTTTAATGCACAAACATACCCAAAAATACAATATTATATTATATTGTTGTAATATATATTATAATATAATTGGGCCCACATGAAAACCACAGCCAACTAATAAATGCAAACCCGAAAATAACTTCCAAACCAATTAAGCTTGTAGTCTCACGCCCACATTAGGAAAAATAGAGGGAGTCCACAGAATGAATCCACATGGAAAGGAGCTACGCGTTTTAAAATTTGCAATGGCCAAAACAATAAACATTGGTTAGCGAGTAGGTGGGAGGAGTGGAAAAACATTTAAAAATGGTGAGGGGATCGAGATTACAACCCATATTTAATTCGACTCTCCCCTTAATCTTGAGCCAAACAAAAATTAATCTCTGGAGTTAGGCGGTCCATTTATGATGCCCAAATTTTCTCTCAAATGCTCAAACATTTCCTTTGATAAAGGTTTGGTAAAAATGTCAGCTAGTTGTTGCTTTGACTTCAAATTTTAGCTCAAGTTTTCCTTTCTTAACCAATTCATGAAAGAAGTGATATCGATTGTAATACACTTTCTTCGCCATGAAAAACTATATTTTTAGATAATTCTATAGATGACATATTGTCATAATAAATCACATAACATCCTTGTTTCTTTTCTTGAAAATCTGAGAGGATTATTTTTAACCAAATCATCTAACAAGTGGATGAGTTTGTTGCAATATACTTTTCTTCAACAGTAGATAATGAAACAACTTATTGTTTCTTCAAAGCCCATGAAATGGCTCTTGATCCAACATTGAACACATATCCAGATGTTCTCTTTCTATCATCAAGGATACCTACCCAATCATTGTCTGTGTATCCAACTAATTGAAAATCATTATTAGCTACATACGAACTCCAAAAAAATTGTTCCATTCACATACCTCAATATTTGTTTTCCTGCTTACCAATAAGACTCTTTTGGTGTCTCCATAAATTTGGAAATTAAGCTAACTGCATACATTATATCTGGTCTTGTTATAGTTAAATTCATTAAGCTTACTATCATGATTTTGTACCTTATAGGATCCACATTATTGCTACAATCATCTTTTTTCAATTTTAGACTTAATTCAGTTGGTGTAGATGTTGGTTTGTTGTCCAACAATTCGAATCTTTGTAAAAATTCTTTTGCATACTTTGCTTGACATATAAAAATTCCCTGCTCCATTTGTTTAACTTCAATGCCAAGGAAATATTTTAAAATCCCCAAATCAGTCATTTCAAACTCTTTCTTCATGGCTGATTTAAATTGATCAATTACTTTGTCTAAATTTCCAGTAAAATTAGATCATCTACATACAAAACAACAATTAAAATATCACCATTTTTTTTTGATGTAGAGTGTGGGCTCACTATTGTTTTTGCTAAATCCATTACTTGTCAAATAGGAATCTATCCTACTATACCAAGCTCTTGGTGCTTGTTTCAAACCATACAAATCTCTTTTCATCTTGTACACCTTTCTTTCATGCCCTAAAATTTCATAACCAGGTGGTTGGCCCACATACACTTCTTCTTCTAACACTCCATTCAAAAATCTTACTTTACATCCATTTGATGGACCTTCCATTTATGATGAGTAGTTATGGAAATAATTGTTCTCATTGTCTCTATTTTTTCTACTGGAAAAAATGCATCATTATAATCACATCCGTGTTTTTATAGCCTTTGACAACTAATCTTGCCTTGTGTCTTTCAATTTCTCCTTCAGGAGTAGTCTTGGTTTTATAAACCTACTTGAATTCAATGACTTTCTTTCCTTCAGAATATCTACTAACTCCCATGTTTGATTCTTCTCTATTGCATGCATTTATTCATCCATTGCTTCACACCATTTATTATCTTTAATTTCTTCTTCATAATAAATTGGATCAATTGTTGCTGAAAATAAAGCAAAATTAATCATTTCATCTTCATTTTCTTCATACCTTAACTAGTCATATATCTCTTGTACATTCCTCATTCTTCATTGTTGCTGCAATGAATCTGATGATGATGAAGACACTTCATTTTATTTTCCTTGCATGCTTTGTTGGTTTCTTCCATTAGAAGATTCACCCCTATGAGAAATGGATGTCTAACTAGGTACATTTTTTACTTTGTCATCTACTTCTTTAGGAAAAATAATAGGTTCATTTACATTTGTTTGTGGCTGCTCCACTACTTGTGCATATTCCCAAGATGTTTCCTCAATGAATTGAACATCCTAGCTGATTATGAGCTCCTTTGTAACTGGATTATACAATCTATAAGCTTTTGATTGCTCACTATATCCAATGAAAATGCACTTCTCTCCTCTATTATCCCATTTTGTTCTTCTTTTCTTTGGCACATGTGCATATGCCACACATCCAAAAACTATCAAGTGTTCAACACTTGGTTTTCTTCCACTCCATGCTTCTTAAGGTATTTTTTTCTCACACTCTTTGTAGGACATCTATTCAACAAATATATTGTTGTTCCAACTACTTCTTCCCAAAATTCATTAGACAATCCTCTTGCTTTGAGCATGCTTCTTTCCATTTCTTGAATGGTTTTATTCTTCCTCTCATCTACACCATTTTGCTAAGGTGTATACCTTCTTTGTGAATTGTTTCTTGATCCCGTGATCTTTACAAAAGTTTAAAAACTCATTTGATATATACTCTCCCCCTCTATTTGTTCTCAATGTCTTTATATAATGACCATTATGCTTCTCAACCATGGCCTTGAATTTCTTGAATACCTCAAATGTTTCTGATTTATTTTTCAAGAAATAAATCCATGTCCTTCTATTGAAGTCATCTATGAAAGTAATAAAATAAAAAAATTAGACAAGGAAGGAATATATGGCTACCACAACTGGGTCAAATATAACTGGAAGGCTTCTCAATACCTTCTCTATGATTTTATGCTCTTCTACCACATCTCCATTTGTCCTCATCTGATTGAAAATGGTCATAGTCCTTGTAAAGAAGTCATTTATAGACTCTGAGTCTTTCATGAGAAGAGTTTCAAACTCTCTCCTTAGCATCTCATGATCTAACTACTTTTACTTTATAATTGCCTTGATATGCATTCTTAAAGGTGTCACATGATTGCTTTTAATTTGTAGCTATTGTTATCCTTGGAAATACTGAATCAGTGACTGCATTTTGTATATAGCTCAAAGTCTTAGCATCTTTTCTTCTATTTTCCTTTAAAGCATTATTTTTGCTTGTGTTTGTTAGGGAATAAGGGATAAAATATGTGGAATAATCCCTCACGAAATCGCAATGTGAGAAACTAATACGTAAAAAATATTACATATCTCAAATAAAAGTGCAAAATAAAATAACACAACACAAAGAGACAATGTATTTAACATGGTTCACCCAATTTGGGCTACGTCCACCAAGAATCACTTGCTCATATTTTATTACAAGCCACCACTCTCTCAATACAATACCCAGATCTGTTTGGAGCTATGCTCAACAAACTCTACAGAATTCACACCAAATTCAAAGCACATCTGCAATTTTTTTCATACATCTATCATATGCATAAAACCATATAAATAGACAACTACTTAAGCAGTTTTACAAAACCGTGGGTATCAAAACCATGGGAAAAAACCGTCCCATAAACCTATGGGTCAAAATCCCGCCCATATGAGAAAATCACGTTTCTGATATATCGGGCACGTTTTAAGGCCAAAAAATCAGGGGCTGCGCCCCTAAACCCCTGCTACCGGGGATAGCCGCCCCTGGACCCTTGCTCGGGGCCCAACCAGCCCCAAACCCCGGCGAGGATACATGAAAAGTGTACAATACTCTTAGTGTATAGTCTTCAACACTTTCACACATGAAAACAGGCTCCACAACCTAACAGTGTTAGTGCATTGAAAACAGCTTGATCTGGTTTGTTACCTCTGCATATCCTCCTTCAACTAGTTCCCATAGCTCTTGAGAGGAAAACAATGTCTTCATTTTAATGCACCAAATGTAATAGTTCTTTGTATCAAATATTGAGGGTTATTACCAAGATTTTTTGTTAAGAGCCATTACTGACTCAACCTAGAAAATAAAAACTCAAACCCATAAGTTATTGAGCTTTTTGTTTTCTCTGATACCAAACTGTTGGAAAAATTTAGTTCCTAAAAAACCAAACACAGGAAAGACACAACCATAACACAATAAAAACACACACAAAATATATATTATATTAATTTGAAAAACTTCATACAATCACAAAGTTGTTGCTCTATTTTTCTTTTGTTTCTCTTCTTGTGTCCAATTTCTTCTTTCTTTTTCTTTAAAAAAATTCTTTATGTTGTTGCACATGTCTATTTACAAAAATTTCCTTTTTGTATTCTTCTCTATATTATGTTGTTGCATATATTTTCTCTACAATACTTCTTCTCTGTATTTTTCTCTTTTATTTCTATGTGTTCTTTGTAAAATTTTATTTTCCTTTTCTTTGTCTTATTCTTTGATTTGTTGCTCTTTTCTTTCTCTCTGTCTATTTTGAGTTGTGGCTCTCTATATATTTTTCCTTATGCTGTTGAATTTGTATATATATATATATATATATATATACGAAAATGTTAAAATATTAAAAGGGGATATATATATATATATATATATATATACACAATATGTACTCTTCACTACACAAACCATACCCAAAAATATAATATAGTATTATATTATTGTAATATATATTATAATATATTTGGGCCCGCATAAAAACCATGACCAAATAACAAAGGTGGACTCGCAAATATCTTCCAAACCAATTAATCTTTAGATTCTCATGTCCATAGGACAAAAAATAGAGGGGAGTCCACATAATGAAGCCACATGGAAAGGATCTAGGTGATTTAAGGCCAAAGAAATAAACACCGGTCAATGAGTAGGTGGTAAGAGTGGCAAAAAAGTTTTAAAATGACAAGGGCTCAAGATTACATCCCATATTTAATTCTGACACAAATTTGTAAATATTTTGAAAAGAACTTCTCCCTCGATCCCTTACACATGAAACAAAATTTGAATCTCACACCTTTGAAGCATTCAACCCAAATATGATAATAACGTACTCAAGTCAAGAAAATGTGACTTGACCGATAAACAAAATAGGAAAAAGAAAAATATACATTTTGCATTAAAATCTTCCTATGTCAAATTACTACACAAATGATTTTTGTTCTCCTCCTCTATAATCTCATCATGATTGACTTTGCTATGATACTAGATGTTGTTTTTTTAAGATCTTTGTTATGACATTTAGAATAATCATGCAAAAATAAACACCGAATATAAAATATTTCAATCTAATTCATTTGAGATACTTTTATTCATATAATGAGATATATTTATACAATGATGATATCCTAAAAACTAGAAGTCAATCCAATCTCCAATCCGTACAATATTTCCTTGAATAACTTATAATCACTATAATCTCTCTCATATCCCTAGAATCTCTCATTCTAGTGATTTTCACTCATGTACAACTCATTATTCATTTACAACATTATGTTATCATCTAGATAATATAATTCTACACACATTATTAATGTTCACACGAATAATATTAATTTTCTAACAAGCTAAACAAGTGATCACTGAATATGTATGTTACCTCATCAAATTCATATTCTTCACATACATCAGGGTAAGTGGCTTCCAAGGCACACCATATATGTTACCTAGGTACTTGGATGATAAGTGCACACTACTTGAGTTGTCAAGACAACTTATGGATGTTCATAAGCTAATTGTAGGGAAGCATAAGACCAATGTTAAGTTCCCAATTACTACTAGGAGATACACTTGCCCCACAATGGTCAAAGCTAGACTCATTAAAACTTAAATGAATGGACTCATTATGCAGAATTTTCATGCCAAACCCAATTATGACATCAAATGGATAGTGCAAGGATCCCTAGGTAATACATATGAGCATGAGCCTCATTATGAGGACTATTGGATGGATTACAGAGATGAAGAAGAGGTGAGAATAAGGGAAACCAACTACATAAGGGCTCAAACATGAAGTCACAATGGAAATGGGAGGCCTTTTCCAAAAGATGGATAAGGAAAAAGAAACCAAAAAGAAGCTAAGGGAAAATTTGACATCTTGTCAACTTATGTACAAAAATGGTTACAAACTCCCATGGAAATTCAAGAGATTGTCACTTCCATCACCCCTGAAATGATGAAGAATGCAGAGGATTTGAAGAAAAATGGAGATGCCACTAAAAAATGGGAAGAGGAATTGGTAAGTAGAGGTAGCCAAGTCCTCAAGGAAGTGATTGAATGTTATAACCAAGTCTCTAAGAAAATGGAGGTAGGTAAATCATTAATTAAAAAATATCAAGATGAAGTTGAGTATTGGGATGGCATGTTGCCAAAACTTGAGGCCATCACTACCATGGATGATGAGGAAGTATTAAAGGAATGCATGTTCCCCTGGAGCTCAGAAAGGAAGAAAATATGAGTATGAGGGGGCTATAAAGTTTTGAATTGAGACTGGAAATTGTAAGCAAGTTCCGAATATGAGGGATAAGGAAGGAGAATATGTTAATGAAAATGAGTCTAAAATTGAAAAATGTTTCCCCTCGCAGATCCATACACTCCGGGGACTATAGATGTATAAAATATAATTGAAATTCTAAAGCAGCGTGTTGTAGGAGAATTAGAAGCTCCATAGGACTTTGATTATTATTTCATTCGAAATTTTGTTCATTTGGAGGGTTACATCAATAAATTGGCTAAGAGAGTCAAGAAGAAGAAAGTTATTTCTACTTAATTAGATAGTGTCTTATCCAAAGAGGAAATAATCTTTCTCTATCACACAAGACCAAGTGAAACCCATATTTTGGGGATGTTTGAACGTTTTGATGCATATAGGAATAAGTTGGAAAATAAGGTAGTGAATGAACATAGACCTCGAATCTTCTTGAATTTTTTTCATTCTTTATTCTTTATTTTTATATTCATCAGTATTCCAAGTAAACAAAATAAAATAATATAATTGAAGTAAATAACAAACTCTCATTGGGAATGCATGCATGATTGTGACATGGTAGAAAGAGACAAAAAGGATTTTATTAGTAAAAGGAATATTCTCAACTTAGCCACAAGTTCAAGCATGATCTAAAACCATTCCATCTTGGCCTATTAAGTTCAAATCATTTCAGTTGGAGTGGCCTTCCCATTCATTTTGGTGGATTAAGGGTATTTTCCCTGCATTTTTTCTAGTTTTAAAAGGTTTCCTAAGGGCATCTAAGTATATTACCTTTGGGAAATTTTGTATAAGATTGAATGTTTGTCTTCATTTAGGGGGTAGTTCTGGTTCTATTTTTATCTCTATTTTTGGGTTTTTTCTAGGGTGATTAAATTGTATAGTCATTAATAGGCACTGCGAGCAGTTTGTATGCCTCCCTTGTCTAAATTGAAGTGTACATATTTGTTTTTCATGTTTCACTCTGGCATTCTATAATGTAAATGAGAACATATTTTCATGGATATGAATTTGGATGTAGTCTATGCTTGTTAAATCAATGAAATATGAAGGATTTGTTTCTTGTTATTGTATAACATTGGTCATTGAATGAATATTGTGTTGTAGTGATATGTTTAGTTTTAAAATCCTTTATGTAATATTACTTAGGAGGTGACTTCTCACAACCATGAGTGTATCTTGGGTGTTATGATTTGATATAACAAATTTTTTTAAATTCATGCTTTGGTGTTTATGATAAATATTCATAGGTTATGTGGTAGTGTTTACATGAATTCGATATCAATTAATTAAAATGATCCTTTAAAGGTTATGTTCTTTTGATTTTGTTTCTATAGATTTTGGAAGAAAATGGTCTAAATGGTGATAACTAATACTTCTCCCCACTAGATCCACCCCCCCCCCTCATATAAAAAAGTACTATCCTATCCTACCCTTGCAAATCACATTAACTTTTCCTATTCTACATGTGTTTTCCTATAAATCACATGTACTCTATATATTTCAAGTTTATTTTTATGATCCATAATTTTAGCACCTAAACATGATCATACTCTAAGTTATCAATAGTTTCTTTAGAGAAGATGAATGAGATCGCATTTTATCTATCTTCATTGGCTTGTGTTTGATGTGTCAAATTTTTGCAATGTTTGTGTGACCATTCTTTTGAATGATGATTGTATTTAGTGGTTGCATTTGATCTCAAATTGAGGTTCCAACAAGTCTAAGGCTATGAAACATTACATCTCCCTCTCTCTTTCAAGTCACCCCGTGAGGTTCTCTCACCTTGGTTCAGGCATACCCATAAATTACAAGGAAAAAAGCCTCATCCTCAGTCACATGCCTCTCTGTCATTCCCATAAGGCATGATCAAGATAGATTGATAGACCCATCCTTGGCTATAAAATGACACATCAAGAGGTATATATTTTCTCCTTGCCTCCTTTCTCACTATTTTCCTTGTTTTAAGTGTTAGATTGGGAACCAACACAAAACTGACACCGTTGCCAGGAAGCTAGAGTGAATTTCAAATAATACTTATGAGTTCTGGTTTGTAAGAAATTTCTTTGAGATCTGTCTTCAAATTATATGAGTTTAATGGTTCGTAGATGACTTATTTTTTCACTAATTATATCATTTCTAGGTGACTCCATTATTTATTTGAGTACAAGGTTTTAGAGGGGTTTATCCACTTGGCATCTTCCTAGTCTCAAATGTCTATCGTACTTGTTTGATGTACATGGGTTTTTAAAGGGTTTTATCGTATTATTTTTTTTGTTCTTGAAGTGTTATTCATTGCATTCTCAAGGTTGATTTATTATTTCTAGAGTGCAAGTCTCTAGTGGAAAATTCATCCTAAGTTTTGGGTCATACCCATGTTGTATTATTTGTTTTATGTTGTTGGTATTCCTGAATTTATATATCTCTAGAAGGGCTTAGGTAATCTATCAAGTCAAATCCTACTAAGAAACATCTTGATTTGAATGTTTTGTAAAAGAAGAAGATGCAAGTTTAGAATCCAATAAGAGGTCATAGTTCAAGAGGTAAGGAAATTTAGCCTTTTGAGTTTGGGGATTCCCCTTTAATTGAGGATTATTTTATCTCTTCTCGATAGATTGGAACCAAATATCCAAAAATACCACCTTCACTCTTTGTTTCAACAAGGTCTTGTGCCTAAATTTTCTTAGAGTTGTCCTGAGCCTACCCATTTGTTCACAAGTAAGAATTGAGCGTTGGGTTTTGGAATTGCTCCTCAAAGAAATCACCATAACACCGACCATACTCCTTTTCTTCATAGGCCACTTGTTTAAAACCTAATTTAGCCTCCTCTAGAATATATTGTCAATAATAATATAGATCATCCCCATCTCCATCCTCCTTTCAAAGCTAATGCTTTCGATCTATTAATTTTGAAGATGTGATTGGGTATCCCAATGAGGTGCCCAATGAAATCATAAATAGGTTGCCTAAATTTCAAGGAAATAATGCTATTAATGGTGATCATTACCTTAAGTTATTTCAGAATATTATGGATGATTATGAAATGGAATATGATGATGTTTATTTTAAGTTATTTGTGCACACCTTGGAAGAGGATGTTAGAGAATGGTTTAATGCATTATCTTGTGGGTCAATTGTCTCATGGGATGAAATGAAGAATGCCTTTAGGATTCAATATGGTGATAAGACTGACCCTAGGTTCCTCTTGTCTGAATTTGAAAATATAAAGAAGAATCCCAATGAGTGTGTGCAAGATTTCAACACAAGATTCAACAAGACTTTGACAAGGTTTCCAACTAGTTTAAGACCCAATGATGAATCTTGTTTGATCAAATATTCTGATGCATTTGACAAGAAAGTAGCCTATTATTTGAGGGATAAGAATCATGTCATTCTGAGACAATCATTTATCATGGTTATCCAAATTAAGAATAACATCTAGGATACTTGGTAAACTTCCAAAAGGGAAAGGGTAAAACTTATCAATCCTAAGAAACCATGAGCAAGTAAATATATTTATCTATAAGAAGTGGTCAATACTTTAAAGGCGGTAGTAAATGATATCTCCTAAAAATTAGCAAGGGATGAGAATGGGTTATCTTCTTTCCCCCAAAATGAACATCAAAATAAAATTTAAAATCATAATAAATTTAGAGGAGATCATAGAAATGATGATAGAGGGAAGAGAACTATGGATTATAATGATAGACAACATGCATTCGAAACAATATAGTAGCTCGTGATCCATTAGGGAAAACATTGTAGCGGGTGAAGAAGATCATATTAATGATTGATGTCATAAATGTTTGTTGCCTCATGTTCCCCGTGAATAACTTTGCTTTAGGTGAGGATGATACTAGGTCAAACTTTTATGATGCATGTCTTCTTGATCACCAAGAACACTTTGAATAAAGTAATTCTTCTATTGATCTCATGTGTGATAAGAATGTAAATGATTTTTGGGCATGTCTTAACAAGGTGTGATATCTTCTGTCAAAATTTACTCGATGATATTGGCATGGCTCAATATTTTGAATTTCCCAATAATGATTTTGAGTATCTTACAACTTTGATAATAAAAAATTATGATGGATAATTCCCTTCCAAAGAGGACATGGAGTTGTTGATAAATGTAGTTGTTTCTTAGGAAAAGGAGTATAATCTAAGGAATAGGAAAATAAAGGGTCATGCCCCAACTTCCAAGCTTAAGATGCCTATCATGAAAAATGCTCCCAAAGGATCCCCCAATAAAAATATACCATGCAAAACTCCTATTGTTGATCCAATTCCAAGTATTCCCCTCATTGTGTCTTTTTTGAAAGAGTGTATACCATCTAAGAAAATAGCCACTCTCCCTTCCAATACATCTCGTGCCCAAGTAAAATATGTGTGACATGGCCCTTATCCTAAGACAATTGAAGATAATGGTTCCCTTGATGGAATTTCTTAGGATTCTAGATCATAGGAAGAGCGAATTTGAGTATTTAGGGTTCACCGAGGTTGTTATTTATTGATGAGACTATTGTTTCAAACAAAGAAATCCCTCCTAGTATTGCTGCAAATGAGGTTAAGGAACCTCAATAAATCATTGATACCTCCCTTGATATATTTATTTGGGAACATATTTGGTATAAATTCAATTGTATGTGGACCCCTTTTTCACCACACTAATTTTGAATGGTTGGCTCTTACATAATTGTATGTTTGACTCAGGCGCTTCCTACAACATAATGTCATTGGTAGTTATGAATGATCTAGTATAAAGATAACAACTTATTACGAAGGTGTTATGTTATGGATTTGAGATAAGTGCTCATTGTGGGATGTGTAAAAGGATTAGTTGTGTAACTAGTGGCCCACCCAAGTAAATACTTGACAATGAATGTAGTTGTTTTGGACTTCCCAGGAAAATGGGTAATGTTGATGTTAAAAAGTGGTTAGAAATTGTGGGAGGAAGTGTACAGATGGATATTTCTTATGTTATTATTCCTCTAGAGGGAAATTTAGTAATTTTTACAAGGGGAAAAATTTTTGCACATGATTGAGGATCTTATGAACGAATCATATGAAGTGTTATACACATATGTGGACTAGGGTAACTTTTTGGGTAATGTTGATTTTGATGATCGGTGACTTGATTTTGAGACACAATTGGAAGATCCATCTACTCCTTTGACCATTTTTTATGGAGCTTCATTTGGTCTTATAAATGAAGTAGATGTAGTGTTGGATTCCCACGCCAAAGATCCTTTAAATTTTCTTTCAAGTCATGTTTTGATTGCACAAACAATATTACTAAAAATTAAGCACTCTTACTTTTCTTGAGGATTTCTTGGAGGAATGGAATAAAGGAATTAATTGTGAGAGGTGAATCTTAACTCGTTGTAAACAAAATCAAAAGATTATATGGAACTAATAATCAAATATTGAAATTGTACAGGAATGCAGTATGGGACTTGATTGAGTAGTTTGATTCATTCAATATTGAGTACCATGAAAGGAAGCGAGAATGCAACAAATGATATATTAGAAATATTAGATTCTCAATATGATAATCAGAGTACATCTCCATAATGCAAGTTCAGATTTGAAATGCTTGTTAGGCCTTCCATACATGAAAACATTCAACATTGGCAAGTGTTTAATGACTATTCCCACATCATCAAATTACTAAGTTACAAATATGAATATGTTAATAAACTAATTGATCTTGAGCCTATGATAGAAGTGTGTGATGGAAAGGAAACCTTGTTTGGGAAGGAGGTGATTTAATTGAAAACTAGCACCATCCCAAAAGGGATAGTCATCCTTGAATACTTTTTTGATGATGTTGATAGGGATATGAACATATCCACCCACACATCAAGAGATGTAACTTAGGGACTTGCCAAAATCCAATAAAAATTTAGCTGAGTATCACTTAGACATAGAAGAAAAACAAGCATATACCAAACTTCCAAATAAATATCAATATTTTTGGCTTGGTATTATTCTAAGTTGGATGATTATAGGGATGACATATTTCAGCATGTGATACCCCTAGAACCTCATGTCAATCCTTTCAGAAAAAATCAAATTCCAATAAACCCCATCCTGGAAACTAAAATTCAAGAATAACTCAAGAAGCTCAAGGATGGAGGTATCATACAACCCATTAGGTACTCTTCATGGGTTGCTAATTTGGTCCCAATTAGGAAGAAAAATGGGGACATTAGATTGTGTGTGGATTTTAGAAATTTGAACAAGGATTCACTAAAAGATAAATACCCTTTTCCAAACATGGATAACATTTTACAAAAGGTAACAGGGTCAAAATGTTATCAACATTGGATGGGTTCTTAGGATATAATCAGGTGGTGGTTAAGGAATCAAAACAATACAAAACTACTTTTACCACTCCCTAGGGAACCTATGTTTATGTCATAATTCCTTTTGGACTGATGAATGTTGGAGCTACCTTCTAGAGAGAAATGGATGTTGCATTTGTTGGATTCATAAATGAGTTTATTGTGGTCTATCAAGATGATATAACTGTCTTTTCTAAAATATATATGATCACTTACACCACCTTGAAAATATTTTGATTTGGTGCAAGAGAATTTGGTATCTCATTGTATTCAAGAAAATTAAAATTTGGTATCCAAAAGGAAAAGTTATTTGAACACATTGTGTCTCAAGTAGTTATGAGAAACCATGAAAAGGTATAAAAATTTATAAGGTACTTGTTCGATGCGAGCATAATCTACATAAACACCCTCAAACTATTAAATGATCTCTTCAAATCCAATTACACACTTTAGCTTGCATTATGTTTATTTTAGCACATTCTAAGAACCTCAAAAACTTTCCATTTGGACCTCAAGTGATCTAATGGATTGAATATAACCTCCCAACATGATTATTAGTCTCTTTATAGGTCAAACCTACCAAAAATTTGATTCAAACCAATCAATTCAGCTACTCTAATCATCCTTTGCCAAAATTGTCGGATAAGCTTCTTGAGAAGAGTGATGGTGGAGATTCATGATTTGTATCATTCCATAAGGAATCTGAAGAAGTTATTGATTTTTTTAACTACCTATATCAATTCCTAAATGAGGT